>CM063498.1:20901546-20931546 GCA_032207245.1 Pardosa pseudoannulata | reverse complement strand
TCTATAGTAAAAAATAAGCTACCGGGAAATTTCAATTCATAAACCTCAGGACTTTTTCCTTCAAGAATAATCTGAATTCATTGAATAAACCTAAAGATGTCAGATTAAATATTTCCGGATATTGAGCTTTCCGCTTCACAACATACCGAAGGGAGAAATTAAACAATATAAATATAACCAGACATGCACATTCATGTGTAACTTTATTTTGTCCTGCGTCTGTGTGTTAAACTTTTCCCAGAATACCAAAGGAAATACTCTAAGGCTTCTCTTTACCCTTGGTACACCTTTGACCCTAGTCTGCAGATACCGCGGTCAGATCAATTGTACCACTTTCCGAAACCATCCATTACATAGTGCGGGTGAGGTGTAAACGCTACTTGACTGCAAGAAGGGAGGGGGTCTGAGGGAGGGAATGGTACTCCCATCTGTTTACGCTTTTTCCGAGAAAGCATCTTGCTCCTCCAGACAGAGAAAGTAAGCTTTGTGGAAAAGGTCCTGACCTTGACCAAAAGAATTTACTACGGTGAAAAAAATATTCTAGGGTGTTAGTTTAGAGTCTGCGGTGGTAATATACAATTTATGGTTAGTAATGATACTCTATGTCAGTCAGGTTGGATGGGCCTTATTTGATTACTTTAAGGAGGAAAAATTATAGTTTTATGCCTTTGGATATTTTATTTATTAAATAGTAGGAATATCGGTATGTTATCCACTTCAGGTCCTCACAGGAATTTGCAGAGATTCTTGCAGTGTCAAACTATTCCTCATTTTTTTATTTAAAGAATTTTAACGTAACCCGATATACATTTTCCCCATTCATGCATAGGAAAATTCTAAAAACTATAAAAAATTAATGGTTACAATGATCTGAAGATGCAAATAACATGTAGAGAAAGCAGAAGTTAAGCATGCATGAAGATGTAGTAATATTAGTGAAATAGTTCTCGAAGTGAGACTTAAAGGGTGGTTCCAAAGAATGTGACAAGGCAAAGTATTTACGTTCCTTCAGGAAATAAATCTTTCAATCTTTTTAGTATAGCAGAAAAATAAAAATGAAATTTAATGAAATATGTTTCCGTTATAAAAAAAAAAAAAAATTATTGCTAGAAGAAATTATGTCTATAATTAGGAAGTGTATAGTGTTTAATAGTAAATTTAAAACATGACATATCTTTCAGGTTTTAAAGTGTATTGAAACTATAGGAACAGTTCACAATGCTTTTTAGAGGACTTCATATGTTCTTAAAATTCAAAAAATTTCCATCTATGTCTTAAAATTTGTTTAATTATTTTAAATTAAGAAATATAGATCTCTTATCACAGATTAAAAACATTTGCAGATTATTCTTTGTGTAATTTTTGAATTTGGACGTCTTCAAATTCGAGCTTTTTAGTATAAACAAATGTGTTAAGTAAAAAATGATACAAGTATATAAAATAATCCATTTAAATTAAGATCTACAGATTTTTTATTAAAGAATGAGAGCATGGCATCGGATTATTTTTGGTTAATTTTTCAATTTGGATGTCTGCAATTTTGAACTCTTTGTAATACACAAATGTGTAAAACCAGTAAATACAGATAAATACAGGTATACTATAGTTCATTTAAATTGAGAACTATAGATCTCTTATTACAGATTGAAATCATAGGATAGCATTACTTTTAGTTCGAATTTGTAATTTTCGAATTTGTAAGAGTTCGAACTTATTATAAGATAAGTTATAATTCATAAGATAATTTATTTATAGTTGTATTATTGTTGGAATATATCTTATATACCTAAATAGCGAAATTTAGTACAGTGTACTAAAGACATTAATTGAACTGTTAAGTTTGATAAAGTCAAGATAAATAAATTTACTAGTTCCACTATATAGAAAATATAGTAATTTACTATCAGTGTTTTTGATCAAAATTCCTGTGGATTTTCCAAAAAAGTGCAAAAACACATCATTAACTTAAACTGTTTCTATACATTACGAGATATTGTTAAATAAATAGGGATGATAATTTCTACAATTGTAAAAGTAATGGCTTTCATTTCTCTGATTATCATCAAAAAGTTTAAAGAAAACGCAAGCAAAACAGTCACGGGTATAAAAGCATCTTTAATGAATGAATTAATATGACGTGATATTTAAAGAACTTCTTTACAAATGCAAAGTCCAATTCCTGTTAATCATCTTTCCAAAATAGATGTTGACCATGAGGCATTGTCTCATCTTCCGGTCAAATATCCAAACTCCCCCATCCCTTCTTATTTACTTATTTTTTTTTTTTAATTTTAGAAGTGATGTTCCTTCCGTGGCAATAGTTGAGGAAGATACTCTGAAAGTCGCCGATTAGTATCTCTCGGATCAAGGACTTTCTTTCCAGGTAAAATGAGTCACCCATATGGACGTCGCATACAAAGCAGGCATAGCGTTCGTGATCTTACGGGAGGAAAAGCTTGACCTTCGTGCTTCCGTCACCAAAAGTTTAATTGATTCAACTTACGATAAGAAGCGTTGGAAACTCGAGGTATGTTTACGACTTGGGACTTGCAAATTCACCCTCAGGTTTGCACGCCATTGTCTTATCCACCCGGGGAAATATCGTTTTTTAAAGGCTTTCACTTAGCTTCACTTGTGGATCAGTTGGTATTTTGAAATCAATTTTTAACTAATTTTTTGATTAGCTAGAGATCTAAAATTTTACACACAGTTTCGATTTGGGTGACAATACAATATTCAATCATAAAAAAAACTAGATTGGAGGAAAAAAATTAGTTTAGTAATTGTAGAAAGCTGTGCGACGTACTTGGAATGTCAGTGTCACATATTTTAAACTAGTATCGCCATCTAGCGACATAACTAAAAACTCAAACAAAGTTCTTACTTCTTAGTGTATTTTTAATCGTTTTTCTTGTTAAATATAAGCAGATTTTTTAATAGCCTTTCATATTTTTCTTATTACTAGGACTAGCAACCATGAGGCAGTTAAAGAACTTTTCATTTTTTACCTTTAAAGTATGAATAAATGCAGAGCCTATTAGTTTATTATTTACATACAAATAAAAATATCAAATAGGTTTATCCTAAATATCATTAAATAAACCCATTTATGTGGTATATCTTTCAATAGTCTCTTTATGACCATTTCCCATATACCATTTTCCTGGGACAGCTGATAAATGTTGCCAGTGGACAGAAAATTAGCATTTATGAAGCGTTAGCTTTGAGAGGTGGGTAAAACGAATTTAATTCTGATAAAACTCCATAATCTGGCACTTTTGAGTTGGAAAATTAAATACTAAAAATTTTTAAATATATATTTAGTGGTAATAATTTTGGTATTTCAAACACACTCAAATATATATCTATATATATATATATATATATATATATATATATATATAATATATATATATATATATATGTGTGTGTGTGTGTGTGTGTGTGTGTGTGCGCGTGTGTTTGTAATAGCTTGCATCTCTCGTGGCTATACAAACAAATTGAAAAAGTCTCAATTTTTTATTGCAAATATTGGAATGCAACAAATTAAATTTAGAAACTACAAAGCCAATACTAAAAATTGAAGTAAAAATATAAGTGGAAATTACTTGAGTTGAACACTTTAAATATTTTTAAAGGGGTTTTAGTTTATTGTGAAGGCGAAATACTAAAATAGATGGCTGATAATCTCTTTCATTATATATCAGAGCGTAAAAGTGTCGACTAAACCAGTAGCAACGTACGTGTGTCTAATTCCAGCAAAGTGATTATAATTCCCCTCTCAGAAATTCCCAAAAGTGGCCACTACAAATGAAAAAATGCTTTGTAACAAGTAAATGACAGAAAATTTACCCCCTCTGTCAAAGGAGGTTCCAGCCTCGATGGTTTTCAACGGTGGGTTGGAGACGGTGTTAGTAATTGCTAGTGTTTTACTAGAATTATGCAGAGACCTCCCAAGACGTCGAAAGACTAATGAAGGGAATGGATACTCCCCCTGCGTTTTGTCAGGGAAGGGGAGTCAAAGGCAGGAAAAACAATGGAACATCTTAAATCTTTTGAGCTTTTTGCTTTATTCCGAAAGGCTCTTTTATAGAAAAAAATAAAAATATTTTCACATGGTCTATTTTATCTCACCCTGAAAGCAAATAATTGGGTATAAATACTAAAAATTACATTAAAACCCTATTTATATATAAATGTATGAATAATTCAGGAAGAAGACATCATCGAATTAATTCTATAACTAATGAACTAGATAAATTATGAGTTATTATTTATCAATAACTGTATTAAATAATTTAAAAAATTAACATATATCCAACAGTACTTTTTTACAGTGGACGAGTCTATAATATATAACTGTGTACAAGTTTATTTATAAACATTATTGGTGTTATATTTTACCTGCATCGATTTTACTTAAAATCATAAACATGGCTGAAAATCCTTAAAACAAAATTTTATATTTATGAAATTGCATTATATATAACATTGAAATTTCAAATCAAATTCAAAGAAATTCAAATGAATTTCAAAGAAATTAAACCAGGTATCGATCTAAAAAGTTACATAATTTAAATTTGTTCTAAATATTTTGAGAATATGAAAGGGAACATATAAATAAAATAATTCTGGAAAGAAAATTGTTCAGCTGTTTATTTATTTAATCACAAATAAAAAATAGTAATTTGGAAAATGAATCTATTAATAGAAAAGTGACGGCTCAGAATATTTTTAGCTCTATTGTATTCTGTCAAGTAAAAAATAAATCAGAAATAGTAATTAAAATTATCGTTTTAATATTTTAATGCAAATTTTCTTTAATGAAACAAATACATAAAAATATTTAGAATAAAACAAATTTTTTTCTTTCAGAAAATCAAATGTAATTCAGACTAGTTGTTTCAACTTAGTATGAAAACATTTAAAAAAAATTTTAAACATTTCATTACTTTTTGGATTATAGAAACTAATTTTACCTCCGCACAGTTCAGTTCCTGTCCTGTAAACAGCCTATATTTCAAATATAAACACATTATATTTCTTTATTCATACATTTTGTATACCCATTAAAATATGTATGCTCAGTAATACTTTAGTTATTTGTCTCTTTAAGTGATGATATTAGGCTTGCCATAATTTATTTGTCCTTTAAACGTATACGTCAAAGTAACAAAACATTCATTCGAGCTATTATTCTTTTTAACAGGATAACATTATAGGTTTGTTATACAAGAATAAGAGGTAACGAAATTTAACCCCCAAAATAATAACATCTGTATTATTCCAGTTATAAAAAGAAAAAATCTTCCTAACGGACACATACAGCTGTCTGTCTCAACTTCTCTTTTCCGGCATATTATTTTACTTATGTAGCCATTTACGTATTACCATAGATTATTTTTCTTAAAACCTTTTCATTCATATACTACACTTTGCCCTTCCAAAGTTTTTGACTTGAACTTGCCCTTCTTTCTGAAAGCATTCCATCAACTCTTCCATCATTTGATCCAGTTTACTGCCTCACCTCTCAAGGCTTGGCCTTATTTATTCCGCTTTTCACTTCTCCGGTAACCCGAGGCAATATTATGCTACGGTCTTCCTCATATTTTCGACTGTTACTGACCCTTTCTGCAGGTCAAACTGCTCCAGGGACCTGCGGAGAGAGTCGGTCGCTTTTACCCGTTTCCTCCATCCGAAGACACGGTCTCTCTCTGGTTTGTCTCCTTTCTCCGGGAAGGCCTTGGGTCACTCCACGTGATTCGATTACAATTTCCTTTTCGATTCGGGGAGCGAAATAATGAATAAAATTAGCTTATTTACCGATTAGTGATACTGGAATGGAAAAAAGCTAGAGTATAATTGGATGATTACCAACATGGACATGATCCAGTTCAAATCGGGAATGCTTCAAAATGATTCATTTCCCCTTTGGTACTTAAGGAATGTTTCCGTATATATTTAATCCTGATAGTTCTCAATCTGAAACTCATGTAAAGTTTTCCTGAATGTAAATAAATAACAAACTTTCAATCATGTTGGTGTATTTGCGTTTAATCTAAAAAAAAAACAATTATTTTGCCATTTTTTTCTTCTTACAGTATTATTAGTTTTAATAATAATAATACTTGCATACTAGCATATAGCCCGTCATATGATAGAATCGTAAAGTACCCTACGAGACAGGTATAAAAATGGTTTACTTTATGGCTGAGAATTATCTTGCAACAAAAAATAATCGAGGATTAATTTAAAATTATCACATACGTACCTAATCTATTATTTAAGCCTAATAAAAAAGAAAATTGTTTACGTCATATCTAAGTTCAGGGATAAAACGGAAGAAAATAATGAAGATGATATTTAAATAATTAAAAATAAATGATCGAGAAGATGAATGAGAGGATTAAAGGAATGGCGTCATAATACTAGTAAAAAAGGTTGTTTTATTCTGTGATAAATTTAATAGCCTGCCCTTAATTGGGGAAAATTGGTTTGGTTTAGTTTGGAGTGCTATTGTCTACTTTTTGCAACACGAGGGCTAATGAGACCGGGACCTACAGCTTAATGCCGATTCCGAACGGCTACGAACATCCATGCCATTGTGGGATTCGAAACCACGAACTCCAGTACCGCAGGCCTGCACCCTAACCAATCGGCCATCGTTCGGCCTGGGGAAAATAGGGCTTGAAATAATGACATTAAACACTGGAAAAGGAAGGAAGGGGTAGATTTCGAACGTTTTAAAGACGACAGTATGTTTTGCTGTGATATGAAGTATATTTATACAGACTCATTTTAGAATCGGATCAATAGTTTAGGAGACGATAAACTTTACTCGTTTAGAATTTTGCTAATCCAAAGTTTCCAATATGGATATCTATTTATTCCAGGTCCAACCGCTTCATAAATTCGAGGACAGACGGACATATAACTTAGGCTATTATTATATAGGGGATATTTAGGACTTTCTTGAAATTTTTTTATAGGAAAAGAATAGTAAAGGGTAAAAAAGATAAAAATTATTATTTCCAAGATTAATATTTTCGAAATAATTCTGATATTAAGAATTAATTTAAATAAATCAATTTCTGATATTAGTGAATAGAAGGTTATTCACCTTCTACCCATTCCTTGTTTAGGAACAGGGAAAGAAAACAATTGACGTATAGAAAAAAAAACGATTCGAATTTAATTTCAAATTGGACGAAACTTTTACATGGTTTATTAAGATATTTTAATGATGTAAAGCGTTTCTATATAATAACTACTGGGTTGACAAAAAATACTTACGATTTCTTTTGTTGATGAAACTACCGTTCTGCATTTATTTATTTTTCAAAACTGAGAAAGAAATTTTTGATATTCCCTTGTCGTAACTGATTAATAAGCGTGAAATATGTTCTTGCGGTTGCATTTTAGAAACGTTACCTTTTGTTATATATTGGACGCATTGTTCAATAGAATACAATCAAAACAATCTTATATTAGACACAGTTTGAGCTATAGGTGAATCTATATGAATCTAGTGAATATATATGAATCTTAACTACTGACGACACGCCTATATCGCTACGTGCATACGAAAAATGCACAATAACAATTATTAATTTTTCTTTTCATATTAAAATGTTTTACTCTATAAAAAAAAACTTACTCAAGCTAAGTTGACTGTAAATTTGAAATCGCTGTAAAAATGAATGCCATCAAATTCTCCGATTTAATTTATGCATTGCTCCCCATAACGGAAGTGATATGAACGCTCTAAGCATCGACCAGACGAGCAAGTATTTAAATCAATTTTTGAAATAAGATTTCCTTCTAGATCATTTGTCACTCGATACCTATTTAGTCAACAGGTGTCCGTTACTCTATTCATTGCACGATAACAGCGGTTTTCTTTATGTGGCAGAAACGAAAACATACTTATATTATTAGTAAGGCGACCAGTTTCAATACCAATGAAATAAAATTAGTTTGTAATGTATACTTTTGATTAAACAGCAAAAACAAAATTAAAGTCACTAGTAGATCTTGCTTCAATATCCCAAGTATACCCCCAAAATAACCTTTTCTTTTTGTAAAAATTTAATAATTAGTTTATGTTACTTTTTTTGTACAAAACAATGATATAAATTACTGTAATTATATGAAAATATATAAATACAATTTCAATAGTTTTAACATTGTTAATTAGAATTACTACTTTGTAGTGGACAGGGTATTTAAAGATGAACATAATAAAAATGTATTCAGACATCATATTTGGTTTAACACAGTGAATGTTTACAAAATTTAGTTTGGTTTACATTATTCTGAAAATATATATTCAGAACATATATAATTCTCGCAAAACTAGTCTTTAAACAAAGAAAATCGTTAGAAATTAAGAACTCGTCAAGATGTCTTAAAAGTAGACTCGAGTTATAAACTGCTAAAATTAAAAAAAAAAATATTTAAAAGAAACCTTGATTAAAAAAGCTTTTTAGCTTAAATAAACTCGGACCTCCTTTCCAACATACTTGAAAAATTAATTTTTTGTTTTCGTAAAATATTAAATTAGTAATGATTTAAATTAGTAAAGTTATAAAAGTAATCTAAAATTTGATAAGTTGTATTAAAACTAAATGCTTAAATACAACTCAAATCAGCTTAAAAAAGTTAATATCATTTATAAGTTTACAATAAATTTGAATATTTCGTTCGAGATAACGAATTATAGAATAATTGGAAACTAGAAGAATTTTGGAAAAACATTAAAGGTTTCTATTTTGTACACATAAGGAACAAAATCCATGTATTTAGTCGCTTGTTTTGGGACCAAATAAGTTTTATTTAGGTATTGTATTAATCATTTACAGATATTTACCACTTTATACGGCAAAAAATAGCTTTTCTTTAACCAAATTTTATATTTCATTACAAATGACTTTTATTTTAAGTCTAAGATATAAATACTTTTTAAAACAAATTTTTAGCCTTTGTTTTATCCCATGACCCTGAAATTTTAACTGGCCATTTTTGTGCGCGTGCAGAGATAACTACTAATTCACTTCATTTCTTGTCCTTGATCAGGTGAAAGTGAAGAATTTTTCAATGTATGATCTTTTTTTGTTCAATGATTTGGAGATGAAAATATAGACATCGGATAGGAAAACCAAACATTTCTTATAAATACAGAAGAGATCTGATGAATGTGTTATCTTTTGCATTTTTCAAAGCGAAATTAAAGGTATAGAAAATAATTGACACTGTAAAAACCCTATGCAACTTTTTCTAACCATTAATACCTGGAATTACGCCTAATAGCCTCTTTTGTGGTTTGAACTGATCGTTTGCGCGTCATTATTTTTATATATTACGCAATCACCTTCTCAACTCTACAATGTGCTTATTTACCAAGCAGTTATATTCCTGATTCCTCCCCCCTCAAAATACCCTTTAAGCAATCTCTTAAAATATCATTTACCATCATCCTGGTATTGCGGTAATCTTCAATGTCCTGTAATTTCACTGTGACTGTGTAAAGAGGGTTTTTTTTCCTTCTCTATCCCTTCCTTTCGAAATATTCAGATGCCACATGCGGTGACGTCTCCGGCCTTCCACCGACCTTGGGGGTGTCCTCCACCCACGCAGGGGTATTTATTATTTTTGTTCGATTGGTCAGGATGACGGAATGATGGTTCAGAGCGTGAGAAGGAGCCGCATTTCGATGGATGAATCGTGACGGAGTGTTTTCATCGTTTAAAGAGAATGAATAAATGTAAACAGAATGTGCCAAAAGAGTTGTTGATTCGTAACATTACACACCACTTTGTTATCTCTAAGTGACTGGATATGGAAAACAGTCTGGGGTTGATGCGTTACCAACACATTGTAGCTAAAGTATTCCTACTTACATTTCACCATAGAATTTTTTTCATAACTATTGCAGGTAGTCAAATTTTTAATAATAATACACAAACTTATACAGAAATAAAGACAATGTGCTGTCTTCAAGAGAAATAGTATTTCTCATTTAAAAATAATTATATTCACAGAATATTTTTTTAAATGATCATTGAGCCCGATACTAAAACCTTTTTCGCTTTACCATAAATGCATCATTTTAATAAACGCCTTCAATGAGAATTTGGGCTTGTACAATTTAATTGCATTTGTGTCCGGCCAGTTTTTTTCAATATATTTATATGTTTTTAATATTTTTAATCTTATGTAGTTTAAACATATATTTCCAGTTGTTACTAATTACAATTCAAAATGAGAAATTAATAGTGGGCTTAGTTAAAAGTTGCAACTGCTGCATATCAGAGTTGTAAAATTACTGTTGATACAAAATTGTATGCTAAAAAGCAAAACTACAGGAAGAAGGTACACAGATACAGTAGAGGCTCTTTTCAGCGACCCCACGATGTGGCGATTAATAGTCCCTCATTATAACGACCGTTGTTAAAAATCCCAATCAGTTTAACATAAAGCTATGTTAATTTTTAATCATTACAACCATCGTATTTTTATTTTTTCGATACAACGATCATAGAAATTTCATCAGATTTCCAAAACAAGCAGTGTATATAAATGGATTGGTGAAAAGTCATCAAGGAAACAATAGCCAAATGTTTTCGTTATATTGACTACAAAACTAAAGAATTCGAAAAAGAATCGGTCGTAGCCCAGAATTCTAAAGTCTGATCATCATCGTAAGAAAGACCGAAATATTCTAAAGTACAGGTAATATAGGAGAGAGGTCAAAAACCTTGTAAAACTTTCGGATGTGAACATTTTTGATAACGAACATCTATCTTTTGCCATTTTTCTTATGTTTGACGACCTTCTTCATTTCTGTAAAGAATGTGAAGAATTCTATAATGAGAACGAATTTATTTCACGAATAACTGAAAATGACAATCCATCCCATTACTGTGATGACGACCAAGAAAAATACCCCAACGATTGTAATGTAAAACTGACCATGAAAGCTGCTGCGTCTTCAATCAAAATATTATGTTGGTATTTTAAAAGAAAATGGTACTAATATCATCTTAAAAAATAAATGAAAGAGGGAAGCTTATATCTTCACAGATCCCTTCAATAAAAAATTCTTAAGACTTTTTTCCAACGAGAATTTGTCTGTAAACATTTTTATAGTTATATAGGTTATAATTTTTTTCCTCAAATTCGTAATTTATTTTTAAAATTCATTTCGTTATATTGATCTTTTGTTATTACGACAATTTCTTATTGATCCTGTAGGGGTCATTATATCAAGGTTTTACTGTAATAGCACAATCAAAAGACGTGCATTGTCTTCAAAACTCGAAACTTAACAACATCCAAATGTTTCTTTATTTAGTTATGACAATATAAATGCCTTTTTACTTAACTCTATGGTATCTATGACAGTTTTTTTAAAATCTTATGATTAAATTACTCATTTATATTAACACATTGTTGACCGGCAATTTTACTGAAAATTTATCTCATGTCACCAGTTATTAACATAATTTGATTCATAATCACTCAGACAATCAGATAAAGCATCCGCGGATAATTCATTGAAAGATTCTTCATCACGTTACGTCATCGTTTTTTTTATTTTTTAATTGTTAAATATTTTTTACAACAAAAGATTTGGCGGGTCTTATAAGCGAGAGAAACAGCTTGTGTTATACTGACCAACACTTGCACTGTATGGTCACCAACAGAGAAAATAACAGCGATGCGAAAAAAAACGCATCACGAGTTTGCTAGTGGCCGGTGAGCAACGTTCGGCATAAAAACACGAGTTAACTCGTGACCGGTCAACAATGTGTTAATTGAGTCGCTAATAATCACGTTTGTTTGGTTCAGTCCCATGAGTCTGAGACACAAAATATACGTAAAAAGTATATTTAACTTTAAATTGTATTTCATTATTTCAACTAACAAACGGAGTAACATTGAGAATCCAAATAACCTGTTATATTTCCTTAATGTAGTTGTTATTTATTTGTTTTTTCCAATCATAGTCCGTATGATGATATCAAATATAATCTATAATTACCACATATAAATTACTTTTTTAATTAGCATTAAGTATTACCTTCGAAAACATTTAGACACTTCTGCATGTATCATATTCAAAATTCAATTTATTCACCCCCGGCAATAGACTTGGCACAAGATAATTCAGTTTTGTTTCTCGCACTGGGAGGTCATGTTCCTGTCTCCATGTTTTTGCGTTTCTTTTGGATACCTTTCAGTAAGTTGTCGGGCACTTTCATTGCATTTCTATTAGGTGGGGCATGAAAGACAGACGTCCAACCTGTGTGGCCTTTAAAAGTGGGAGCAGCGGGAGAGAAATCTCAACGGGGTAAAAGGGTGCATACTCGAAACGAATAAATTTAGCTTAGACGCAACAAGTCTCGGTCAGCCAGAAAAAAAAATTGAATGAACAAACATATCAAATATGGTTAGAAAAGAAACGTGACAGATTGGCTATAAAATTCCGTTTGCATTCGTTTCAGTCTAGGTTTCGCCCAAAGATTATCGGTCGTGTCTATTTATTCTCACAATCTAACATTATTTTATTAGTAATACACGTGAAAGGTCTTTGAATGTACAAGTTCTTTTCATTGAGGCCTAGTCTAATCCTTCAATGTCTTTTCCTTGGAGGTAAAAACGAAATACGTTTTTATTTCTCTTTAAAAATGAACAGCATGACTCGATGAACTCGATTTTCAAGAACTTCCTGTACGAATAATAAAATAGAGTAGGCAACAGTTTATACTTTTCTAAATGTGAAATTTTAAATACATGTAATAGGGTGTATTTAATTTTCCTCTTTTTTGGTTGTATTACACAACGTCTAATCATGAAGAAAATAACTGCTACAACAATTAAATCTATTTAATTACGTAATCTGCTTTGTCACAACAACTCTGTCACATGAAGAATTCTTATATGAATCAATAGATTAAATCTATTTTATTTTAGCATAGTGGAATTATTCATAATAGAAACAAAAGAAAATATTCTGATTCCACTTCACGATATCAGTTAAAATAATTTTTACTGCATTTTGTAAATGTTTGAAAGGTATAAATATTAAATGAGAAGTTCGAATAATATAAATAAAAGAGTGAAATTTAAACGTTTGAAAATTAGTTTTAATACAAATTAAGTTCAGAGTTGAATCATCTCAAATGGCTTTACAACCTTTAGATAAAAATACAATGCTGTTATGCTGAAATTAATGAAAAAAAACTATTGGTGAGAAAATTCAAATATACTTTAATTAATAATTTTCACCTTTAATTAAGAATAAAAAATTATAAAGATTAGTAAATTACCAGTAAGTCTGACATCATATATAAACATTATTTACATCATAAACAATCTCCAAATTAGCATTTTCTTTAATTCATTCCTTTTTGGTTTTCTTCAAATAGCAATGATCCAAGAAGCACGTTTTTCAAAACCCGTTTATTAGAATAACTTTCGATTTTCACCGTAGCCTTGCCATCTTTCAAGAACACCCATTGCGTCGGGGTCGCATCAACTGGCCATGAAAGCGTGTAAATGGGTAATAAACAGGGAAAAGAGAAATGATAGAGAAGAGTTTCAAGAAATAAACAGACCCCAATCGTCACGATCATCGTTACATAAGTGCCGATACTCAGGAGGGAACCAAAAGAATGACATCAGCTCTATTATTTGCCTCAAAAGGTTAGGACGAGGGTGCTCGGATTATTGCCATTTGCATAATCAGCAAATACTTTCCCGATATTGATCAGAAGCCGTCAGCATTTGCAGGGACAAGAGTCATTTGTTATCGGAGCTGGAAAGTAGCGGGGATCTAATACACCGAAGAGCATTTCTTCCTTCTAATCAACACGATTAGCATAGAAATCAGAAGGTGAAGAAGTTAACACCCTACAAGGTCAACGCAATTTTTCCCCACCGATTTCCTGTAAAAAATACGGGATTCATGTTTAAACCATGGGAATACTCAGTTCAATTGTTGTAATGGAGATGATTGTTTCAGAACGCAAAGTTTTACCACTTCGAGTACTTTACATCTTAATTGCAAATAAAGTAGTATGCTGAAGTATCTGAACAATAACAACTGTAAATATTACCTTTTGAACACACATGTATATATACACAGACTACCTGGTAAAGTCTTTAAAACCGAATTCTGTTCATCGTTATAATCCATAAGCAGCAAAGTCAGTCAACCAGAGTAGAATATGAGTCCCAAAGTATTCACAAAAAACAAACAATATGTAAATAACATCCGTCTGTGACTAGAGATTCCTTTGTCTTTTTGGACGTTTTTAGCTTTTAAATCACGAAGTAGTACCACTCTTTTAATGGAATATTCAGAAGTAAAGTAGTTAGGTAACAAACTAATTCCCTTAAGCCGCAGTAGCTCAGTCGGCAAAGGCAACGATCTCATAACTGAGAGGTTGTGGGTTTGGAGCCTGAGCCGGCCTAAGATCCGCCGTGTTCGTTATAGGTGACTGGGGCAAGTAAAATAGGTTCGTTGTCCCAATGTCCTCCCTGTTCTCAAACAATACCTCTGGGGGTGGCAGTCCAAGCCTATGGGTCTACTGCTTGGCCCCTGCTTCAAACTTGTGAGGACCCACTCGAGCATAAGTCGTACTTTCACCCTTGTGGTGCTCGTTGAAACGAAAGGCTCACCCCTTCGCCTTAAAACGAATAGCCTCCGGCTCATATTGAGCTTGGTTTGACCAAGTGGCATAAGACAACAACAACTAATTCCCTTACTAATTCAGTTTCATTTTTATATTCATCCCCAAGCAGGTTACAAGTCTAATAAACTTTTGTCATTATTATTATTTTTTAATTATATCTTTGCAGTATAAAAAAAAATGTCATTACAACTATCAAAGAATGTTCAACAGTCTAAGCATAACTTCCATCATTTTTCAATTCCGGTTCAGTTTATGAACGAAAAACGTTTCCGTGTATGAAAATAATAAGATAAAAATCTCTGCTAAGTGAAAAGCCATCTGCCATGATTGATCGATGGCTTTTCGAGCGATCACAAGGGTCTTTTACTGGACTTTCAGATCCCCCGAAGACTTATATCGAGATCCCTAGACAACCTTGGACCGAGATGGAAATAAGATGTCTCAGATCTGCAATGCATGACTCGTTCCGCTACCATCTGATCACGTTCTCCGCAATGCTAATCACGTCTAATCATGCACAAGATACCACACTTGTTGAGAACGCTAATTTCATAATGGTATTTTACGGGATTCATTCTGGGGTAATAATGATGGAGATGTCTATTTATCTGCGGAACAGAATAGATTATATAAGCGTCAATGCGTAAATAATTCCTAGTCACAGTGACTATATGGGATAATTTGATTATGTACTGGGAATCATTAGCCTCGGAATTTATGCAGATGACTGGTACAAGACACTTTTCAATAGACATGTGGGAAGACATTCATTTGAATAATAGAACATGCTGGTGAAAGGCTTAATAATAGAAAGGGAAATGAATTCAATGGAATATTAAATAAAAAGATTATTTCACAGATGGATGGGAACATATCCATTACATATGTTTTAAGTATAACAGAGTATGAGACACAATCAAAAAAAAATGTTTTACAAATTTACATTAGAAGGATTAAAAATTCTTTTCTTTGTTTACCTATTATTTATTATTTAATTGTTTATTATTTACTATTTATTATTATTATTATAATTGTTACTATTTATTGTTATTTATTATTATTTATTATTAATATTATCAATTATTATTATTATTATTTACTTATTACTTAATTACATAAATTATTTATCTAAAAATTTGATAACTTGTTACTAGTTAGATCTTTAATCAAAACAAAAAATATTTTCACTACATTATAATTAGTTATGTTAATTTCATTGAATGTAATTAGAACCATATAATTATTTTAGATTTAATTCAAATTTATTGTATAATTGTCATTGAATATTCACAATCTTTTTATTTGGGGGAAATACTGCTGTATTGGATCCCGATATTTTAAAAAAATTATTACATTAGCTTAACTACCATAACAAAGTTAACATTGACGAACAAGGTTTGGTTCGGTTTGGAGCAATACGGTCTATTGTTTAGCTACATGAAGGATAATGAGACCGGGACCTACTGCTCAAAGCCGATTCTAAACAGCTACGAACATCAATGACATCAGAGAGATTCAAACCCGGTACCGAAGAGCAGTTGTCTACACTTCTGACATCGACGAATAAGAAAAATTTTAAAAGGAATCTTTAATGAAATCTAAAGTAATTTAATCAACCAGACTAGTTTTTTGCATTTTAATTTATATATTTAAATTCAGTTTAATATTTATTTAATTTATTTTACTTTTTCAAAATCAAAAGTAAACGATGTTAACAAGAATCTAAACTGAAACTTTCGTAAATAATACTACTATTAATATAAAATTAGTTTTCCTAGTCTGTTTAAGTAATTATAGGTTTTTGAAGTACTCTCAAATTACAAAACTTTATTTCCTTCATCATGTCTGCTTATTTACTGTAGTTTACTCGTTGCAAATGAAATATACCATTATTTTCTTTTCCATAAAAATGTCAAAGGGTAAATGAAAAATACAAAAATATTCCGGCTAAAGTATATTAAAAACAAATTTCTGAAAAAAGATGCTTAGAGAAAACTTTTTTGTCCTTTCACATCTAAAGCTTTATCCAAGGTTCTATTCCCTTGACGCTTCTTCGAAATTTGAGATAAACAACACATTTTCAAATCAAATTGAGGAATAGAAAGTAATTTGAATATTGTGTGGGAATTGAGAATCTGCTTACCGTAACTTTCATTCTTAAAAGCGTACAAATCATCTTGATGACTGCACAGAAACAAAATGAAGGACAAACCGCACGCTTTTGATGAGCATGTATTAAATTATGATGGTGCAAAATTCTTTTTCCCGTGAAAGAAGAATATTCGAACCAAATGACGTTTATCATTCTTTTGTCCTTAAAAAAACAAAATTTTGGACACAGAAGCTCTCCTATTGTCTTAATACCATAAAACAGATCCGAACATTTAAAAAAAATAAAATTTAGATTGGGAACTTTTCTTTCAAGAATATATTATTACAAATAGTTAAATTGTACTTTTAATTGACCTCTAAATAAATATTCAAATTACACAACGTATATTTAATTTCAAGTATTTAAGTAATAGAATATTTACTTCTGGCATGTATGTATGTATATATATATATATATATATATATATATATATGTGTGTGTGTGTGTGTGTGTGTGTGTGTGTGTGTGTACGTGTCTAATAAGACGGACTTCACGATGGGTGGTTGCAGTCATGGCCCATAAAAATGACATCGTTTTAGTCAAAGACCTTTATTAGCAGAACGTTGGTGGACGAGTTCCCACTTCATTATAGGGACCGGACAAACTGAGGGGTCAATTAACATGAAGTTATAAGTAAAAGGCCCTCAACACCTGGGTCAACATCTGAGTTAAAATATTTCTGAGAATCTAGAGGAATATCTGCCTCCGATAGCGTGCATCTTCTTTTTATTTGTGAATATTTGAAATTGGCCGCTAGGGTAATATAGATTCATAATTGGTTAGACCCCTTCTCTGAGGGCGTGAAATGTAGCGCCAGTTATCAATTTAGTTTAGGGGTTAAAAAGAGGAAAGAAAGGGGGAGCTGGTGAATTTTACCTTGACTTAAAAACACCTGAGAATTTTCTCGGGCCGTCTTTGCGGTTTTATACAAAATACCGTAGTTTCCTGGTCTAGTTTACTTTTCCTTGCATATATATATAATGTATTATATATATATATATATATATATATATATATATATATATATATATATATATATATTTATGTATAAATATATATATATATATATATATTATATATATACATGTATATACATATATATATTTATATATATACACATATATATGCATATATATACATACACACACACACACACATATATATATATATATATATATATATATATATATATATATATATATTATATATATACATGTATATACATATATATATTTATATATTTGCGTGAGTGTATAATGCCAAAAGGTTATCGCGAGAAATTATTAAAACTCTAAATACATTTTCACTCTTAGAACGGTGTAGAAATTTATACCTATCTAAGGGAAATGTACTAGCATTTTGGAATACTCTTAACGTCCGTTTGTGGGTTTGCATACTTCTATTAGAATACAGGTAAGAGCTGTTACATGAATGCTTTCACGATGCCTTAGGCAAGTGGGAAAACACCCTGTTTACTTGTATAAGGTTGTAGTGAAGACGCAACACAACACGCTAAGCTTGTCTGCCAAGAAAATATCTAAGAACCATGTTTAAAAGTTTAATAGTTCTATAAAATAATTTATGCTCCGGTTCCTTGGCCACGATTACACGGCTAGATTTATTGGTGATAAAAATAAATTTAATTGTGTATTGTAATTTGGGAATTAGAAATGCACTATGTAATGTAGAAATTATTTAAAGAAAATAATCTAGTTAATTAATGGAAAAATGCTAACTAAACTTTACAGAACATTACATCAAGCTATATTTTCCATATTTTGTATAAATGTAATTAATTTTTTTATGGTTCTTAGAATATGCGTTTTTTCTCTCCAAAGAAAATAAAAAATTAAGAATAATGAATGAAAACAATAAATATCATTATTTTTTATATAATTATTTTGTATTATGTTGATAATACTAAAACATAGATATTTATTCAGCATTTGATAGTTCATTAAAAAAAAAGCTTAATAGAAATGTATTTTGTTACAATCTAGCATATTGGTTGAATAAGATTAATAATCCATTTTTTGTTGAAATATATATATATATATATATATATATATATATATATATATATATATATATATATATATATATATATATATATATATATATATATATATATATATATATATATATATATATATATATATATATATATATATATATATATAAATGCTAAACCTTTAGAAATTATGGTCTGAAATTTAAAGTGTCTTGAAGGGTGCATGAAAGACTATAAGAAATAAAAGAATTAATTACATGTAACTGATCAGAAGAGACTTTGGAACAAAATAAAGCGGAAAAACTATAATTATGAGGCTAGGACATTATTTTTTCATTGAACTGGTAAATTTAAGGATAAATAAATACATAAAAAAAGATTGGTTTATTGGGTAATAGGTTTTGCTTTACAGGTGTTATGATTTCTACCCCCTTCGTGTTATTAGAGATGATAGCAATAAGATTATGGAGCATTTTTTAAAAATTTCCTGTTGATGAAGTTATTTTTTATCTTTTCCCTTTTCTATTATTAAATGATATTTTACAAAAGAAATATAAAGAGATTTGTAGAGATCAATGTCCCGAGACAAAAAAATTTAGGATTTTCGGAAAATAATGGCTTATCATAGCATTTTAATTCCGTTTTCATTGTTGAAAATAACACTAATTTTGAGATGAGCTTCATCGCAATTTTTCTCTTGAAATTTTTTTCTTAATTCCCATTCAGTAATTACTTACGGTGGTGCTGATCTTTACAAAAGAAGCACCACTCGTTTTCCCACTGATTATTCGAAATCCTAGAAGGCAAAATCAGCAATTACCGAGAATAAGGAAGAGGTAAATTTCGCGAAACGTGTATTTACTGTCTATCTCACCTTGGGATAACAGCTGATGATTTTCCTCGGTTAGATCTTAAATCCCAATAATGCTGAGAATATTCTCGCTGCGTAACAGAAATCATAATGTACGCAATTCCTAATTGTTGAGCTAATGAGAAGTTGAATGTAAGAATCACCGTAGCCTTCGTTCCATCATAGAGATAGAGAAGAAACAGAGTTGCTTTATGAAAAGGTTTTCTGGAAGTACTAAACTTTTATGTATCTCTTTTTATTCTTTTACAATATTTTCTTGTATTTGTCAAGGCACAAAAGAAGACATCTTGAATGTAGCACTTTCTTTCCGTAAAGGATTTGCATAGGTAAATATGCGGATATTTATGGAAGGGAAGTAGAAAGGCAGGTAAATGTGTTTGAGCAGTGTTAACAACATGATATTACTGTCATACCGTCACAGCGTTATTCAAAGTAACACCCGCTAAGTGTAAAAAGGGAAAATGTTAACTTTATGAAGCCTCGCGGTAACAATTCCAAAAAAAATTCTGTTAGTTTAATAATCTCTGGTCCTTATCAAAATAAATTAATTCATTTTATTTAACTCGCTTTAGAGACTTTATTAAACAGATTATATTTATAATCATTGCTTACGTTTTTAAGCACACAAATATGTGTTTGCGAACTTAAAATAAGGCTATGCAAAAAACTGTATTAACAATTCAGACGAAGAATAGAGAAAAATAGAAACAAGATTAATACATGTCTCATACATCTTCAAAAGCTTAATTTGTTATCTGTATTCATACCATATCTGTACATTATTTCCATGTTGCCAAAAACATTTTTTGCACTACATCGAACATTGACAATATGATCTAACTTCACTGAAAGTGTGATAGAAGAGTTAATGGAAAATGGAAGATATTTTTATAAGTTTTATTTAACTAACATAATTTCTTACATCACTTACATCCTTTTCTTATCCATTTTTACCATATTAACATCATTAAAATATTCTCCATTGTTAGCTAGATATTGAAAAATGTGTAACTTTCACCGAATAACTTGAAAGACCACATCTCTTTTGTCCTCGCAAGAATTTCTTTTATTAGATCACATGGGCGTTTTATGAAGCAAATTTTCTTCTTTCACTGAGACAGCGAGTATTGGTTTTGAAAAAAAGTAGTGCAAATGGAAATTTGCATTAATACTTTCCATTTTCTCTCCACACCTTTATTTGGATAATAAAAAAGGCAAAGAAAAACAAATATAGGAATATGGGGATGTACGTCTGCCACAGAGACATGGTGCCACTGACCTACACTAGAAACTTTCTTTAGTGCTAATACTGCATTTTACCACCTGCAGCTTTTTTGAGAGTGAAGAAGTAGTTTAGAAGTACTACCGTAGTCTTGTTCATTGGACCAAAAAGGGTGCTCCACTAGATACAAAGGCATTGTGACCTTTTTCGATGCACTGTTATATTATCAGAGCCTTAACCTCCTTTTCTGTTCTTGGGATAGAAAGATTACAAAAATATAACAACGATAAAAAATTTTATCTTCTTACCTATCAGGAGGTATTAAATCTTGCTGAAGTCGTTGGGGTCACATACCTATTATAAAGTGAATATTGCATTCACTCTCCCAACTGAAGAACTTTCACTGCGGACGGAGGTTTAAGGTGAAGAAGATTTAAACCTTACCACCTCTATTTAAAGACTTGAAGATAGAATCCTTGTTTGGTTTTTTAATTATAATCTGATTAAAAAAGTAATCTCAGATTTATTTGAACTAAATTTATTTTTCTCTCTCTTTACAATCTAATAAAAACATTTCAAGCAATCTTCATATATATAAATATATATAGCTACAGTATTATTTCTAGCTTTAATTACTTATCTGACTAATGGAATTGACTTTAATCCACTAAAACTATGTGATGTGGAATATTTATTTATAGATTGCTTCCTATTACTCTAGGGGTAACTGAAAGAGACGTCTGAAATGTCAAATTTTTTTAGTAGAGTTTTGTTAAATGTAAGAAAGGGATTAATTTCTATTTGGAAAGTCTTGAAGTTCAAAAATTAAAAATAATGAATTTCGCGAATCACGTTGCCTTTTATAATCGTCAATGAGTTTCTATTTCTGATTAACTGGTTAAGGAACTTTTCAAATCTACAATTTTCTGTTTTTTAGGTTTTTGAAAGATGAAATTGGGATATGCTTTAGAGTCAATTCAGCTTAAATTATTCATGGCAATTAATATTCATATCCACTTACTGCGTTATTTATGTAAAAAATTGTACTAAAACGATGATTAAAAGGAATAAAATTTGTTTATCTCCGGAAATTTTGCTATAATTTTCGTATATGAATTCAGAAAGCAGTCTTATTCAAAATTCATGTAATTCTCAAAAGAGGAAAACGGTGAAACGTGATTATTGCATTGAACGTAAAAGGATCATTATAATTCAAAAACCTTGAATATAGAGATATCAAAAATACTTGATTTCCTCAAAAATTTCCCATTTTAATGTTCTTTGGACAGTTACGTTCGAAAAGTTCTTTAACTTTCGAAAAGTTCTGTAACTTTGAGATTATTTCAAATTATGCTTTCATATAGTAAAATGAAAAATAATCCAAACAAAAGATTGCTAAAAGACAACTAAAGCTTTTCATTGATTTTATAACCTTTCTTAACCTAACAGGATTGTGAAACACCATTGTTCCCCTTCGAAGTGGAGAAAGGTTGTTTGAAAAATCTTGAGTTCCTGACATTTGGTAGATGGCAAAGTTTATGATTCATCCGCTAAAAAGCGAGAAAATTTCAGAAATTGTTATTGTTGTGCCTTATTTTATTCTATGTTCCATATAATTCTATATAAAAATTAGTTCTAAGGTAATCTAAGGAGTGACATTTACTTAATAATTGTAACAAAGTTCTCATAGAGGAATTTTAGGACTGAATATGAAATATTGCACTAAATACTTGAGTCATCGGGCAGTGGCTGCGTCAGTAAGGCGTGACAGTGTTCGTTTTGAAGAGTGGAAGCGTGAAAATTGATGGATTACTAGATTATTAGAGAATGCTGGGGACTGTTTTCAAGGCCATTGTTTCAGGCTTAGCAATGCTTCGCAGGGCGTGAGGTTTTCTTGTCCTCTAGTTTGTACCATACCTCATAATAGATTCCTAACCTTGCAGATAATTTTTGGACACTACATCAAGGCCATTAATTCCTGCCTACTGGTGACCATCGTTTCATAGATAATAAGGACTTTGAACCTCCTTAGGGTGTTAAAACTTTAATGTTAAGACGTTATTGTTAAATAAAGAAGCTCAGGATGTTAATCTTTACCCAAAGAATAGATAATAAGTGCTATTTAATTTTTTTAATAAAACGATATTTCCTTCAATAGCTTTATAGTTTGTTTAAAGTTAAATCCCATGCATTTATCATGTTGTCGATAACTAATAGTACATTGTTAGACATTAATACACTTAGAGATTGAGTGACACTTTACATTTACATCTTCATTCATAACGTCTCCGGCTAATATTTTTTTTTAAGGAGAGAACATAAAATGGTACTAAACTGCGAAAGACTGAATCTCTACAACTAGCACAGAGTCTGCAATTGTGTTATAAGTAAAATCAAGAAAATCAGTTAACTTTCTCCTTTTGTTCAGTAGAGGAAAGAACTCGTTACGCTATGAACAAACTTAATACACGGTAGTTCTAACAAATTGGTCTTGGATACATAACAACGACCATTAATAAGATTAGACACACAAAATTTTACTTAATTCCTTTTCGCTTATGTTAAAACATACGTAAATAATTATCATTCTAGAAACCGTAACTCAGCTCGAACAGATTTTGAAGTGAGTTCCTTTTCAAGTAAACTAATCTTTATAAAAGTCAACAGTGTTAATGGGGACTTTTATAGTAAGTTAATAATTATGTGTATGTTGAAAGATATTTCAAGAGAAAATATAGAGATACATATCATTCTACAGTGGAGTAAAAATGAAACCCATACGCAAGTGAAATGTCTAGAAAATGTTAGAATAAAATATCAAAAACTGAAATATAAAGGAATTTTTCATATATTTGTTTCAAATATTTAATTATTTAATACTTTAAAATTTTACTGTCAGAGCTAAAATAATATTTAAGAGTGCAATGTATTCATTTTACAACATCATAAATGGTATTTTATTTCACTTTTAATTTCTTAACAGTTTATTTATTTATTTTATTTTCTTCAGATTTTAAAGCAACACACATACATTTACTGTTTTAGCTTGCAGAATAAAATACAAATTTTACATTAAAATGAAATAAAAATAAAGTTTTTAATAAACATATTTCAAAATTTCTGTTTTGTGTAAACAAGTTTTATTGTTTTCACGTGCTTTGCATTTCTTATGTCATTTTAAAAAAATTATGCTGCTTGAAATGACGAAACTAAGCATTTCTTTAAAAAATAAAGCTCTGTTAAACAATTCGTAAAAATTTCCATCTAAAAGGAGCAGAATTTTATGATGAATAAAAAAAAAGTATGTTATGGTAAAAATTTTTAGTCCCAAGATGTATATGTTCACTGAAAAAAAAACTAATCTTACTAAATTCAAACGTGCTTTTTAACATTCACTGAAGTATATCTGCTCAAATTCCATAAATAATTCTAAAACACGATTCATCTAAGGAAAACATTTGCATTCTATAAACTGTAGCTACTGAAAGAATATCAAAATATAGACCCAGAATTTAAAGTTTTTCAGCCTCAAAATACTTTATTTCGCACATCTCTTTTGGTTTTGTAAGTTTAGCTTACAGTATAAAAGATTTTACGATTCATACTATTTTTGTATGTTTAGATTACAGAATAAAACATATTTTAGATCAATCTGATATACTAACATAATTCTTAATATATTTCAAAATGTATCTTTTGTGTAAGAAAATGTTACATATTTCATGCGTTTTGTATCTTTTTAAAAAATAATGCTCTGTAAAACAACATGTAAAAATTTTATTTTAAAAAGAGCAGCATTTTTTAAATTTTTAATGATGAATCTGAACAGGATGTTATGGTAAAAGTTTTTAGCCCCGAAAAGTATATGTCCACTGCAAAAAAATGCAACTGATCTTACTAAATTCAAGCGTGTATTTTAATATTCGCTGAACCATATCTATCTGCTCAAACCCTATGCATAATTCCAAAACACGTTTTATCATAACTAAGGAAAACAGTTGCTCTTTATAAACTTTAGCCACTGAAAGAATATCGAAATATAAACCCAGAATTTAAAGTTTTTCAGCCTCAAAATATTTTATTTCACGCATCTCTTTTGGTTTTGTAAGTTTAGCTTACAGAATAAAATATATTTTAGATCAATTTGAAATACTAATATAGTTCCTAGTAAGCATATTTCAAAATGTTTCTTTTCCGTAAGTAAAATTTATTTTTTTCATGTTCTTTGTATTACTTTAAAAAATATATCTCTATAACACAGCTCGTAAAAGTTTTATTCTAAAAGGAGCAAATATTTTTTTAATGATGAATTAGAAAAGGATGTTATGTTAAAAGTTTTAGCCCTGAGAAGTACATATTCACTGAAAAAAAGAAAATGAATCTTACTAAATTCAAGCATGTATTTTGACCTTCACTGCAACTGTATCTATCAGTTCAAATTCCATACGTAATTTTAAAGCACAGTTCATCGTAACTAAGGAAAATACTTGCATTTTATAAACGGTCGCCACTGTAAGAAAACATAATTTAAAACCAGAATTTAAAGTTTTTCAGCTTTAAAAAAATCTCATTTCACGCACCTCATTTGATTCTGTATGTTTAGTCAGACCCACGTTCCCGATGCCTCTGTCCAAAATAAGTCATCGGTCAGTACCCCTTTAAGATTTTTCACTTTTATGTGGCGAAAGCGTGGAACTGTTTCCTGTCAAAAATTTGAAAACCGTGACTGCGCACTGGCTTTCTTTTTACAGAACCTTTTCCTTCCTCTCTTTTTTTTACCATCTTCATATTTCGCGTCAGACCGTGATTGACGGATCACCTTTGAAATTAAACGAAGAAAATTGCAGCGAAACCCCCCACGTTGTCTATAAGGTGAACCCGATCTAGTCATTTTTAAAAGAAGCAAAAACAATTTTTAAAAGGATGAGAATAAATCTGTTACAGAGAACTGGTTTGGCATATTATGAGTAGAGATTACGATGTATCTCGTCTGATAAGCACTTTGTCAGCGGGTTGTGTTGGGAAACTGGTCGCTATTAAGGAATTATCAATTTAGCATAAATATTTAATTATATTAAAAAGAGTCTATTTCAAGCATTTTCTGCTATTGTTGCTCACAGATTATTAAATATTTTGGGAAGCGATTTGTAAAGGTTGAATGTTTATACCAATGTTATTTATTGACTAAGCACTTCAAATGGAATGTTGACCAGCTCTAGCAACGTTGATTACTCCAGAAAACATAAAATGCCGTCCCCCCTCACCCCCTCCAGATACAAATTGCTATAAAAAAATTTCACACCATGAGATTTTTCTTTCTTAAACATCGTATAAGAATTAAAAGAAGTGTTTATTTTCCTCATCCCAAAAATTACATAATATGAGCTACTTATGTTACTCAAATGGTAAATTTCCTAAACATAGTACTCAGTTTTGTACACGCTATTATTAACAAAATAAAATAGATCTGCCATTTTTTCTTTCATAGTACTGAAGTGAACATCCTGTTTAGAGACATATACCTACTTATATTTAGTTATATACTTGTTACAACAATTCCATACGCAAAATAGCCGAACGATGGTCTTCGATATCGGAATTCGTGGATTCGAATACTACTGTGGGATGCTTGTTAGTAACCGTTCGGAATCGGTTTGAAGCAAATCTCCAAACCAAAACATACACAAAAGCCTTTCTTAGTAAATTATATAATCGTTCGTAACACGTTTGCTCTAAATTCTCTGGTTATCATTTCAGTTAAAAGTTATACAGAATAATTAAGTTCCAGACTCCCAAGTTATAAAAAAGTTATTCTTTTTAAATCATTTTTATACAATTTTTTCCTAATAATGGAAGTAATTCGTGCAAATTCAAGCAAAAGTGCCGCCCTTGTATAAGCTCTCGCCCCGGGCGAAGGTCTGGTTTTTTCGACATTAAAGCCTTTCATTTTTAGATTTTTTGCACAGTCAATTATTTTTATGTGGAAATCCGGTACATTTAGAGAGCAAAATCTTTAAAAAAAATCTTTAAAATCTTCCCCAAATAAGTTTTAGTATTATACTTTCACCGTATAAAAAAATAGCATAAATTCGTTTGATATAAATTATTTTAATCCATTTCATGAAAAATATGAAATTTAAAAATATGTAAAGAATTAAAAAATCCTCGAGCTTTTAAAAATTGTTTCAGTTTTTTATAATTACAACAAATTAGTCAACAGAATGGTCATGAAAAAATAACTGCCAAATTTATTTTTCATTAACAGAGGGAGTATTTAATATAAGGTATTTGCTTATTTATTAATGTTTTATAATCTTCAAGACTGTAATTTTTTCCAATCATTTTCTGGTAATATAACTGTCAAACCACAGATTTTAGCTTAAATTATATTAATAAGTAAATGAATAAAGAGGGGAAATTAATTTGTTCCAAATTGATGCTGTATTAGATTATTTTTGTGCATAATTTGATTTTATTGATATATTATCAGAGATTAACAAAAACTTATTTCTTAAAATTTAATGGCCTATAATTTCTTAGCCTCACAAAATCACAAAACTCTTTACTGGTGAACTCTTTACTTATTATGAATTTCCATCGTATTGCATTGTTATTGTATTTGGTTCGCTAAATGTATTGACGTTAATAGAACTTCATTGGCTGAAAAACCCTGATCATTCATACTGCTTCACTACGTGAGAAAGTGTTAGGTTGTTTCTATTCTTTCTTCGGAGAAACTCGATCGAGGTTGTGAAAAGTTTATTTTCGTCTTTGATTGTTCTTTATGCTTTTCTCTCCTTTTTGCTTCGACCGTTATACTTCACTTAATCTTGTAAAACGTTGAAAAGCGATAATAAAAGAATTGCAGCAAATGGTTGTCATTTTATTTTTCAAACAACTTTCAGTAGCCTCTCTAAAGCGTAACCTTTAATGTTTGTTGTTCCTGAAACCACCGAAGGAATTTTTTTTTTCTCCCTTCTACGGTTATTTTCACAGAGTTGTGAGAAATTTTATAGCAATAAAAAATTTAACACTTTGTATGTTGTGTTGCAAATTTGCAACATACTCTGAAAGCGATGTAATTTATACAGAGAGATTTAAAAGATCTATTTTGTTGATTGCAACCATCCAACAGTGCAATTAATACAATTTCCTTCTTGCATAATTCATACGAAATGACGATTTTAATTTTCATATTTAACATATTACATTTTTACATGATAGTTTTAATCATTTGTTCGGATGCTATCATGATTATTGCAAAAAAATTAAAGATATTTTTTAAAGTGTAAAGACGATGGAAGTAAATTTCTCGATATGATAGTTTTACATTCTTTATGCAAAGATTATTTTAATACAAAAAAAAATAAGTAAATAAATAACATATAAGAAAACGCAATAGTTTGTTTATAGAAATCAAACTTTTTACTACCAATAAATTTCATTTTTATATTTTGAAATTGTATTTCAGTGACAAAAAATTTTAAGTTATTTGTCACTGAAATACAAATTTTTAATTTTTAAAATCAAACAAAAAAGGTAAACAAAATGAAAGTTATAATTTTTACATTATTACTATTCATATGCATTCAACTTTTAAGGGGTAATAGCCCTAAAACCTTATTAATTTTTTAAACTCTGTAACTTCTAGTTATATTTTTACGCATATATAATATTCGTGGTAGGGGGGGGGAGATTTATTTATTTATTTATTTATTTATTTATTTTTTTTTTTTTGCTGCCGTAGACAAACCCCAAAATTCCCTTTCTCCAAGCGTGAAACATTATTAACAATAAAATTAACAATAAAACTGAACTTCTCATGCTGTACAAAAGAAATCTTAGTTTTATTAACTACTTTGACTTAATATTTTGACTATAATTTATTTTCCAGTAATCGAAATATATATTTTTGTGTTATATTCATCCTTTTACTAATTTTTGCTCTCTAGTCCAAACAGTTTTGCGGCTACTAAATTTTGCCTGCGTATTCAGTCACTACCTATCCTACAGCTTAAGGCTGGTCCTAATAGTTACATAAAATGAGATACTAAAATCTTCGAGAAATCAATTTTCAATTAAAATACAACGTTTTCGTAAAGATTAAGCAGCCCGACAACATTCTTTCAACATTTCTCCAATACCCTGCATATCAGCCTATTGCTACTGTACTTTTTAGCTTTTTGTTTAACATTTATACAGAAACAATCCTGGATATAGTTTTCATTTACGACAAATATAATTTCCTCTAAAATATCCAACTTTCATAATATTTTAGCAATTGTTTTCATCATTTCATGGTATTACCCTTTCTGTAACTCGGCAAAGTATTTAATGTTTAAGAATAGCGTACTCATTTCAAGACAACTAAAGGACAATGCCGAAAATTTTGAGAAAAATTGAAGAAAAAATTATTGCAACGTATAACAGTTACTAATAAAATAGAAAAATTCACACGTTAAAAAATTATTTTTTTAATTACAAAACAAAGATATACGACAAAAAATTAGGTTTTAATAAAATAAAATAATTATTTGATTACAAAAATTCAATTCAGTTTAGAAATATAATCCTAGCATGATTTTTGGGGACAAAAAATATACTTTTGGTATAATTTTGTCATATTAAAAGTCACATACTTAAAATGCACACTTAGAAATATGCAAGGAATACATCGAGTTTCCAACAATTATCCGTTATCAAAGAACCATGATGTTAACAAAGAAATATATCTGGTCCTTTACCAATAGAAATGTAACTGTATTTACTATTCATTCTGCAATATTTTAATTGTCTCAGAGAAAAACATAAAAAATAGAAACGTTCAATTATGCCATCACAAATTACGTATTCGAAACTTTTTTTTTAACTCCCAAACAAGAATTACACTGTAAATGTAACTTAACCCCGAATCTTAATTAATGACAAGCTTCGACGTAAAAAAGACTTTGTACTAAAACGGATGAAATGAGAAACTAAACCGGCAATTATTTACTTTGAACGAATATGATAATGAAAGCATTACGATGGTGATTTTGTCATCGA
>CM063498.1:20884046-20894046 GCA_032207245.1 Pardosa pseudoannulata | reverse complement strand
AATAAGAAATGCAAAAATTTAGCCCTAAGTTATTAAAATGTAAAATTTAGAAGTAATTAATTATTTCATATTGCTCCTGAAACACATATTTCTCGTTTATAAAATAATAACTTTTGTTTTTTTCTTTATATTTCATTTTATTACACATTTTATTACACTTATCCATGTAATGTTAGAACAACATACAGAAATAAAACTTAAATTAGTCGAAAGATTGGACTTTTATTATTAGATAAATTTAATCTTTAATTCAAATCCTTTATATTTGTTTTAAAAAATCTATCACAATAATTCTTAATTTTAATTAGACTTTCATTACTTTATCAATTATATTATTCATTTCTTCTTTATTTTATTTGACCTTACGCTAACAAAACTCTAGTGATCAGAAGTTAAATTTTTCTAAATTGTTACCAATGGAAAGTAATATTTATTTTAATTACATTTATTTCTCATTGTATTATTATGTCATCTCTATTTTAAACGTAAAATAAATTTTTTATCCCTTCAAAATATTTTGTAATTCAGAAATATTTTTATGGATATTTGTAAACTACATTCTTATTTATTATATTCAAAGATTTTCCTTAACATTCCCACATCGTATGACAGTTAAGAAACAGGTAATATTGTCGTACCCAAGCTTTAAAAGAGAATTTCCTGGAACTGAAGGAAACCTATTATGAAAATTTTCCTTTTACAGTATATTAGAAGAAAAAAGAAAAATTGAAATAAACAAAAACAAAAACCTCATGCGTATTACTAGCTTATCACCGTTTTACGCATCTTCCTGACTCATACCATTTTCCTTCGCAAGATCTGACAGCAGTGACCTCCATTTTGAGGTATCACTTTCTCTCTACCTTGAATCTCAATCCAGTTTTTGTTTGTGCGTGTTTATTTCTGAGTGCATTACTTATCGAGACTTCTCTCTCGCAGTTACTTCCTCATATCATTGTCAGGATGCTTTTAAGTTCCCGTAAGGTTTTTCTCTTTTCCTCGTAATGATTACCTCAGTTGGGTGCTTTTGATACAATTAACTCATTTACTATCGTGAATTAAATAAAGATATATGAAAAAAATGCATGGTATTCAATGAAATAATTGTGCATGAAAAATTGAAATGAAGTGAGAATACAAAAATATATTTGTGCAATGAAAGAAATGTGTGTAAGTAGCGTATAGGACACAGGCTTGGAACGTGCGGCCTTGAAGCTACATGCGGTCTCTGTGAATTTCATGGGCGGATTTCATAAAAGCTACTTCTTGTATTAATACTTAATACATAGATTACGACAGTTTGAAAATTAATAGAAATTTTTTTCTTCCTATATTACCTTTTAGATCTTAATATTATTTTTCAAGATATATGAAAAAAATTGCATGTTATTCAATGAAATAATTGTGCAAGAAAAATTGGAATGAAGTGGGAATACAAAAATATTTCAGCGCAATGAAAGAAATGCGTGTAAGTAGCGTATAGGACACAGGTTTGGAACGTGCAGCCATGAAGCTACATGCGGTCTCTATGAATTTCTTGCACGGATATCATAAAAACTACTTCTTGTATTAATACTTAATTACATAGATTACGACAATTTGAAAATTAATAGAATTTTTTTCTTCCTATATTACCTATTCAAGACTTAATATTACTTTTAAATTAGAATGCTTTATAAAATTATAAATTTAACTCAATTCATATTATTAATTTTATTTTAAGTAGTACTTAAATTTGTAGTTGTTTTTTAAAAAATTAAAGATTAATGTTATAAAAAGTGTATACACAAATACTTTATGTTGCAGCATTTTATATTAATAAAGATTTATATTATTTCAATTAAGTGCAGTAAATTGATAAAACTAAGTAAAATTAAAATAACGTTAAATGTATATTTATATCAGCTTATGCTGCTTTCTGTATTTCTGCCTAATCTAAATGTAGCCTCAAAAGGTAAAAAGTCTCCACCTTTGGTATAAGTGGCGTGGAAAAAATTCTTCAAAATGCCATATTTTTATTTTTTGTACTCACTATGAACTAAAGTTCTTATAAGGTTTTATCTTTTATTTTCTTTAAAGGATTACAAAAATAGATGTTTTTAATGAAATTAACTAATTGAGTATCGTGAATTAAGGATATTCAGTAACTTTCGAGACTCAACAGACAGTAATTATCAGTAACTAGACTTACCAGTAACTATCTTCACTAAAACAACCACTTTCACCACAAAATAAAATGTTTTAATACTTGTAGAATTATTTTCTTAGAAGTTCTTTATTGACAATCTAGCTTTAAACGAATATTTAAATCTGTCATTTCTAGTCGCAAAAAATTTATACACTAGCTATAAAATAGAAAATTCTCTTACATGCTAGATGAGTTTTGATATATATATATATATATATATATATATATATATATATATATATATATATATATACATATATATATATATTGGTATACATTTATTACATTGTAATACATTTATTGGTATAAGATTTTTAAGATTTCATAGAATAAAAGCGATAATTATCTTTTTATTCTTAAAAAAAATTATAAAGTTATTTTGTGGGTTAGCGGATTTTTTTCACAAGGTGTATACATTTTATAATTTTTTAACATTTTATTGCTTCGAAAAAAGAATAAATTTTTATAAACTTTGACTCTCATAAATGATCTAGAAAAGTTTTATTGTAAACAGAACAGAAGGTTTTATTTTACATTAAATCAAAAAATAGGCTTTAATAATGAATATTTTAAAGCTCTAAAGATAAATTAAATCGAAAATATAACGAGTAAGGAATTTAAAATGAAATATTAAATCTCTGTGTACAGTATCTGAAGATAACTAACGGTGGACTACCGCCTTAAGAATATTAGTGTCACCTGAACACTTCCTAAATAATATTGTTCAAAGTTTATATCAGTTTAAAATAATAATAATAATAATGTATTAAGATGGAATGCTTATAAAACTTCTTAACATACGCATATATGCATACATACATATACATATATACAAATATGTGTGTATAATTATATATATATATATGTGTGTGTGTGTGTGTGAATGTATGTCTGTATACAGATATACATACTAACACTTAAAAGTTTCAGCAGATTTTGTTTTGTACAATGAAAATGATGGAATTTTTAGGTACAATACTGGCTTAGACTTAGATGACCCACACCCACTTCCAACTGAAGAAGTTTATGGATGCAAAAGCCTAAGTGGGTGGGGAGAATCTTTCGACATTATTCATTTTAATGTTATACACTGAATTATTAACTTAAAATAAACACTTTTTTTATCACTATCACTATTTTTACCAAGTATTTTCCCTCAGATACAATACTGGCTTGTTATTTCAATCATTTCCTATTGCCAGAACCAATTTTTGCAACACGATAAAAAAGAAAAAGGGGGAGAGAAATCTGATACGACGCGCACAATATCCCAAGCGAATTAACGGTGGATCACTGGCTCAATAAGGTTTGTTACCGTCTTCCGCTTCCCATGTCACAAACAAACAAACAAATTGGAGACATTGGTTCAAGTAAAAAACAAGAAAGCGACTCTCGCTTCATTTCTAGAAGACCACAACTACGGCATTGTCTTTACGAAGATAAATCTCCCGGCCGAGCGTTATTAGATACCGTTTCGGGACGGGGGTGGCCGCCGATACCGGGAAGGAGCGGAACAAGTCTCGTCTCCAATGCCTTTTTCTACATTACACACTCACACACACACCTTTCGGGTCGAACGTCATAAGACTTAGTCATAGCGGTTTCTCGGAAAATCCACCTGACCCTTAGAAAAGAGCGGAACAGATATGTTTACGTCTTTGCTGGAGAAGGGAAGGGAGAAAGAAGGGTCACGTCAAATTCCTCGTCTTCTCCCTTCACCCCCATCTCTTTATTTATTTATTATTTTTCTTATTTTCCGACGCTCGTCGGTTTTAATAAGATCGAAAATGGATGAGGCTAGTAGATAAGAAGGCAAAAAAAATATGAATCGCCTAAACTTAAATGAGTCATAGGAAATTCAGTCACAAAATTTCCAATCTATTCGAATGCAGCCGATATAATGGTATATGACACTACAATCAGTCGTTTATAGTAAGCATTACAAAACTATTCATATAACATTAAAAAATGTTTCTTGGATAAAATTTATTTCATTACTTTCTCCTTTCTTTATATTTTTAATGAACTTATATTCTTTAGAAAGTCCATTACACCAAGTTTACGTATAATAAATCATTTAAAGGCTGAGAACAGCAATCTACAGGCCAAACAGGGCAAGACATAACTGTACCCACAATGAACCTTGAGGTTTTTTAGCTGCTGAAGTTTTGATGGAGACGATCCTCAATTCACCTGACTAAATTAATAAATTAACATAGTCACATACTTTTTGGAGATTTTTGAAAATTTTACAATTTTTTTTACAGAAGTTACTTACCCTGCAATATAATTACAACTTAAATCACTCAACTTAGATTCCAGAGGCCCAACTGTTCACAAATCAGTGTTCTTTTTTTTAAGAATTTTAAAGAGGGTAGTTTGGTTCTGAATGTATTCATTTGAGAATGAAATGGACGATTAAGATTAAAAAAGTTTCCTATTTTCTGTTTATTTGTACTTTAAATGTTAAATTATTTTAAACGCTGTATATTTAATGAAGGAAGGAAAAATTATTTCTAAATGTTTATAGTTGTAATTGTTAAACGATATTTTAAACTTAAACACTGTAAACAAATTATAAATTTTTGACAAAAAAAAAAAGACAAGAGTTTCTGAAAATTTTAATATCCATAATATAAACTATAAGACCAATTAAAGTGCTGTTGAGAGAATGAAATGAAGAGAAATATATATATTTAGACCATGAAATAAATTAAATGATATTTCAAAGGTAAACTTTATTTTTTAACCCTTATTAGTTTATCAATTAATTCTTAAAACTGTATTATACTCAGAAAATTAATGTATTAAATTAATTTTCACGTTGTATATGTGTTAAATTAAATTAAATTTTCTTGGATAGGTTTTTTTCGAACTATTCATCTTCATGTATGTACCCCGCCACTTTAAATTAAAATTTATAACAATTTTATTGGAGATAGAATGAAAATGATATTTAAACAGATTTTAATAACTCTTTGTCGTCACTAGCATTTAATTATTTTTAAATATCATAATGATAAAGTACGTACGCCTCTTTAAATTGGTAAATAAAAAGCTCCATGTACGAGGGCTGCAATATTTATCCAGGAAATAAAGCAACGTATTTCTACAAAAATATTTAAGTTCAAAGAGTAATTATACATTTAATAAATACTTAGAGGGAATAGTAACAAATAATATATAGCAATAATAGTAATAAATAACTTACGTTATTTATTAGTATGTAAATAACATAAAAGTTTATTCAATGAAGCTATAGTATTTAATAGTTATGCAATGTACAATACTCTAAAATTCAAAATAGTACGGAATAAAACTTCATTAATTATTACATAAGTATCTCAGTCATATAAAAACTTCTAATTTTTAAAGTCTTTGGAGATTTGGAGACAAAATTTTATTTTGTTTGTCTAAGATTTAAAAATTCTTATAAATGTGTAAGTAATTACTTGTTTTGTTATGCTATTCAACCTGCATAAATATGGCCTTGATTAAAACTGTTTCCCCAAAGCAAATGGGATTTCATTGAACTTTACTCATTCAATGATTTGGGTATTTATTTAATAAACAAAATGATGGATATGAACCTCTGCAATCGATAACTGAGGTCATTATTCATAAAGCACTCCGCAAAAAAACGATGATGCAAACAGCCTTAATGCCAAACTCTTAGTAAAGGTTAGCTGGAAATCAAATGAGTAAGGCTACAATAAAAAAGTTATACCCTTTGAAGTTTTTATTGGAAGTACTTATTTTGATGTTAATAAGTTTTGTTTATATTTCTCATACGGCGCAGATAAAAACATTTTTGCAGAATTTTTAATTTTAAGTACATACATACTTATATAAATATATATATATATATATATATATATATATATATATATATATATATATATATATATGAATATGTATATATATACGTTTCCCCTACACATTTTCAAGAGGGCACTGTGCCCTGCCCATTTTTTGGCCTTCAGAGTGCCCTTTCCCCCTTTTTACCCCCTTTAAACTGCCGTCCCCATTTCTGATTTACATGAATGACTTAAAAGCCAGTTTTAATTATTTAAAGATTTAATTATTTAATTTTATTAAATATGTATTAAGTAAAAAATAATTCTTATAAATTTACTGCATATTTAATAAAATGAACTTCAAACAATCGCAAAATAAGTTTTTTAAATCTATAGTAATCGAGATAAAATTTTAAAAAAAATTTTCATTAAAAAATGTCAGTTTTGTTCAGATAGAGTAGGCTCATACCCAAGATCACCCTGCCCTTTGGTGTGGGGGAAACACTATGCATATATGTTTATATATACATTCGAGTATTTGTATACATATATATATATACATATATATTTGAATCATTATCATACGTGTATAAATAACTTATGCTAGTAATTCGAGACTATTTCCTTCTTTTTATTTTGGCGCTTCTATTTGTAATGAAAGGATTGACGGACAATAGAAACAATTGAAATCCGAAAATCAACACTATATGCTTTTTGTAATTTTTAGAATATTAGAAGTATTTTGCTTAAATAAACTTAATTTTTATTAATTTAGCACCTTTAAATAGGTTGCGGCTAAAACCGTCATGGCGCCAGCGGACACTAAGTAATGGCACGATGGCGGCTATAACAGCAAAAATTTTAAAACGTAAATGACAGGTTTAAAGACTCAAATAAGCAATTTTTGTGTGCAATGAAGTATTCTGGAGAGGTTTACTCAAAATGTTAGCTCATAATCAATCAAATGTAAATAAATGACAAAAAAAAAATTCAAGAGAAAACACAATCCCTTCACAACCACATGCATACTGAAGCTGCTAGTCATCTAACAGTTGGAAAACGAAATTCAACCTAAAAAATTTTTTTCAAAACATGACATTAGGCTTCTACTTGTACTCCGGTAAATGCACATTTGTGCCGCTATAGTGTCTAAAACCAACCGTTTCGTTTCCATGCCACCTAGTGAACTTCGCTTTGACGGCTATAGACGCACCGTGTTAATTTATAATTTGTGTTTAATTAACTATCTTATTTTTTTTCATCTAATTTTATATTATGTTTTCGACATATAAATATATGTAATCTCTAGTATGATAAACGATCGTTAACTTACATTCACTTATCTCCTAATTAACAACTATTAAAAAGCAAAAGCAAAAAAATATTTGGCTAAATAATATAGAGAAAATCTTAATTAGAATTATTAAGAGTTTCAATAAAAAATGAAGGTAAGCTAAATTTACCAAGGAGGGTGTTAATTAGTCAGATAAGCCCTAAGCTAATCACTTCCCAGGAAGCAAACGCGAGAAGATGTTGTAATGGGGAAGGAAAAAAAGGCAATCACGCCCTCTGCTTCTCGTAAACGAAAGCTCATTAAACCATATGAGCATCTAACACGGCAAAGTGATGCCACCAGATAACCAAACGTGACCCGACGTAATATATAATTGCAGCCAGTAAGTAATGTAGCCTCCAAACAGAATTTTTCAAAAACTTTGACGCTTCCGCGTTGCCGATCTGCCTGGCATCTGACTCTTTTTCTCTCTTTGACCATCGGGTAGCATCTCTCTCCCATTCCGAAAAACTCACGTCCACACCGCACCCAAAATGGGCTTTGTTTTTAAGTGGAAAAAAAAAGAACAGCGCGCGAGATAGGGTCAAGCTTTTACCACGAAGCAAAAACAAACGGATTGGTGGAAAAAGAAGTAGAGAAAAGGAATTACGTTAAGGAAGCATACACATGCTGCCGCTATAACTCCGCGAAAAAGGGCCTGGAGAGAAAAGTAAGAGCTAAATGTTGGAGGGGTCAAAGAGATGGATTCACAGGTGAAACTGGTCACGTCATAAGCTGAAGTTCCCATTTGGCCGCGAATCATTCTATGGGTTTTCGTGGGCGGCTTGAGCCGTGACCCCTACGCGGTGCTGGTGTCCCGGAGGTATGAGAGGAGAGTTTGCCGATTTCGGCCGAGCCGTTTTCTTTTAGCGGATACTCCTCGGGTCCGGTATTTTCTTTTGCGGCATTGTTTGGGGTTTGTTTGCGTAGCTGTTGTCCCCCCTTTTTCTGGTATCTTAAAACCGTCTGGACCGAGCCGTGAGAAAACCTTGACTCGACGCTGCAGGAGGTCACCAGAGAAATCGGGGGAAAGAAATGGCTTGGGTGTGGGGTGAGATGGAATAAAATGGGATTGAATCACGGATCGGAATTTATTAGTAGGTTTTATAATAACGCATTCAATTCAAACAAATCGCATAAAATCTTATCTTATTTTTATTATATAGGTCTCTGTAATACTCTGACTTATTCTCACATGTTTTCAGTTGCTGAATCTAAAGTACGGAGCTAAGAACCGCTTCCAATTTTAGACAAAAAATTAATAAAATAACTGCTGGAGAATTTTGCTAGTTTTAACATATTTTTTTACAAATCTTGAATACTAAACTTTGATAAAAATAGAAGTCTAAAATATTCATAAATGGTTCTATTTTGCAAAATTGTATTTTAAACTGAACTTTATACAAAAGCTGAAAACATAACACAAAATAAAAAAAATTCATGTAGGAAATTTGGTATTTTAGTAAAAGTAAAATAATTGTAAATAAAACTATCTATATATAGTCAATACAAAGCGAATTTTATGCATAAAATATTGAAATTCTATATTTTTTTAAATTACTGTCAACTAATTTTTATTTGCTTATTTACTTCATTGAGTATTCTATTCCGTTGGATATTAATGTCATTTCTTGCTTTCTCCGTGTTTACTTCATGCATAATGGAAATTTGAGACTACTTCTGCGAAACCCCGAAGGGGGGAGTGTTTCTTCTTAAAATGGGTGGGAATCTACCCCCTGTGGAGCATCCAGGAAAAACCAAAAGTGGGACCACAATCCTCGCTTGTCTAGGGGTAAGGAACAAGTTCCTTCTTTTATCCCAGCTATTGAAATAAAAAATAATAATATTCGATTAGATCATCGTTTCCCAAGCTTTTTTTGGCTCACGTACTACTTGGTTGCAAAATAATAATTTGTACCACTTTGTAAAAATGACTGTATTTCATGAAATTTGTTATTGCAAGTGTGCTTATTTATTTGCATTATACATTTTATAAGGTGACCACGTATTCACATCCCATAAGGAGAGAATTTACATTAAAACAAACCTAAACATCATGCTGGATATTTAAGTCACGGTAAATAATATATATATATATATATATATATATAAACTTAATATAACGTTCACATAAATTTTAAATACTGTAGATTAATGTAGCTGAATTTATTAATTCAGACTTACAAAAACATTTAGACCACCAGATAGCACACAAATCCCCGTAAAGAAAAAGAACACAAAACACAAAATATCATATCTCGTTCTCAAAGAAAAAGACTCGATATCTGTGTGCTATGCCTATTTATTAGGTAAGGGACATGGCTCCAGGAATAATATCATTCTGGTAACCAATCAGTTGAATTTAATTACTTCTAGTTTATTTTAGAAGTTAGTTCGTCACACTGCGTGAGAAAAAAATGAATTTTATTATGTAAATATAAATAAATAAATAAATAAATAAATATATATATATATATATATATATATATATATATATATATATATATATATATATATATATATATATATATATATATATTTGTATATGCATATATATCTGTTCAAAAATTCATATTTAATCTACTATTTTGTTATATTTCTTTTTCCAAAGAGTGATTTTAATAAAAATACAAAATTATAAAAACCATATTACTGATGGCTAACTGCTTAGTTAAAAAAAAT
>CM063498.1:20866546-20879046 GCA_032207245.1 Pardosa pseudoannulata | reverse complement strand
TTATATATTATGGTTTTAAATGACCCCAAAAAATTAAGAAACTGCAATACATAATGCAAAAAGCCCAGAACCCAAATCTCTGTAATAGAAGAAAAGAATCTTAAACATTTTATCAGTTTAAAACCAAAAAATAACCTTTCCTTATGAAAACGTTATTTTATTATTTTGTTGTGTTTAAGTAATTTTCAAAATTCATATCACACAGAAATTTAGATATAAATAATACAAGTCTTCTCGAGAATTCAGATCAGAATTTTTTTTTTAAAAATCATTAAGTATATTTATTTATTTATTTTTCAGAAAATGTTACTGTTTAACTGAAAAAGAAAAGGGACTAAAGGTCAAAAATAGTATCTAAAAATCACCAATGTTAGAAATTATGACATATAAATTTATGAATTTTAAAATATGCCGTAATAAGAACATTTATAATGTGGGGTCAAGAATGCAAAGTCAATTATATTCCTTACATAGGTAAAAAGACGGTTTTATAAAAATTGTATTTTTTGTTTGTTTGTTTTGTTTTACCTCATTATAGCACCGAAAAGCAGCAAGTGTATCTGTATTCCCATGCAAAAAAATGAAGTTATCGCTTCACAATACAGCAGAAGTAATGCCACCGTATTCTTCGAAGTAAACAACAAAAACTTCTCACTCGCTGTCAATTGCCACTCCAAAAACCACAAAAATTCTCCAAATTCCATATTTTTATTGTGTTCAACAGCAGTTAATGTACCAGCTCTTACTTCCTCCTGAGCGTAATGTCTCCATTTTCTCTCTCCCACCCCGTTGACTCTTTATTTTGCTTTTTTTTTCTACCTCATTGTCAAAAGTGAGAATGAAAGTTTTTTTCCCCCTTTAGGAATCGTACGCACCACTGACTGCCAGAACCATATTTTTTCGTTCATTGGCATTGCTAGGGTCACTGCAGTGTATATCCAGTTGCATATATACAGTTAGGAAGCGATATTCAGACAAATGATCATCGCCAAACGATGCGTGCCAGAGATGTGTGTATGACCGCTTCATTCCCTGAATATAAAGTCCACAGTTAATTGACAATAAAATAAACTAATTACCTTTTTAAGACGAAACGTTTCGGAAAAATTTTATTTATGTTCTTTATTCCGCTAATCATTTTTATTAACAATGCGTTACTTGAGCGATCAAATAAGAATTAAATTAGCGTTCTTACCTATTTAAATGCAAGGTAAAAAAAACTTAGTCCGTGAGATCCAGAGAATAGCTTTATTCTCATACTAACAATTTCTAGATTAACTTCTCTGGCTCATACAAAAGCTTAATTAAAATGGTAAAAACTTAATACTTTTTCTATAAAGTAAACTTCCGAAAGACACACTCACCAGTAAAATTTAACGTAAAGAAACCTTGTCATTCTTTGCAAAGTTAAAGATAGATTATGCCAGATAATATATAATAGTTTAGACACATTAAATCACTTTAGCAAAATTTTACGAGGATTTGAGAACAAGGCAAAAAATTGACTAACATAACCTCGTGCAGAAATGAAAAAAATATATTAAAAAGATATTTTTCAAAATTTTATCACAAATTTCACTTTTAAATTAAAAATTTATTTTACTTTTTTGAAAACATATATGTTTTTTGTATGATAAATGCTACAAATGAAGTTATGATTATTTTATCAAAAATAAAATGTGTTAATGAATTTTAGATCATTTAATGAAGTACTGAAAAATTATTCATAGATCTACAGCTACAGTTTTCACTGAGTAATAAAAATACCCATATAATTTAGCTGAAATAAATACTGCTTTTAATCAGCCTGAATGTCAAACTTTACTGTATTTCAGAATAGAAATTGCATAAATACATAAAAGTATATAATTAATATAAACTTTAACATCGGTACTATTTTTAAGCTAGAATTACATATTTAAAGTAATCATTTATTTTTTTAATTGTTTGTTAACTGCCCTATTTTTCTCTCGCTAGCTAAAAAAATGCAACTGTATATAAAATTGTGAAAAAAATAAAATTTTATACACTAAAAGAGCTGCAACATTGTGATTTATAATTTTAGTTAGTTTGATTATACAGAAACAAATTTTACAAGCATCTTTGTTTAAACATAGTACAAAAAGTTCTGCTCCTCTTAAAAATATATTTTATTATTCATTTCAAAAAACTTATAGATATTTTACTTCATCCTGTAAAATAATGTCTTCAAAATGTGTAAAAAATGTAATTATGTTACCAAGATAATTTAAACATCTGTAAAATCTTAATTTCTAAATCTAAAAAGTTATTTTGGAAAAAAACTAATTTTTTCCTTTGATATTGATGTTTTATCTTCTTTGAAAAAAATTTAAAAAGGAAATAGAAATTTTCTTTTCTTTTTAAATTTTCTTTTTAAAAAGAAAATAGGAAAATTAATCAGTTTTTATAAAGTTAAACGCTTAAAATATTTTACTCTAAACTTGATATAGAAATTTCTATATTATGGTGAATCGAAAAAAAAGGCTTTTATAAAAAAAAATAATAATAACATTCTGAATATACTACGCTACTTTTATATTTTATTTTGTTGGTGTAAACCAGTTGTCTCCAAATTATTTTACTTTGTATTTAACCTTTCACGTAAGCGAAAATGCTGTCCGCGTACATCCAAATTAACTTTTATTTACCACAAACGCCCACAGAAATCACACGGAGTCTTTCAAGATCCTATTTCTTATCTACTCATTTCAGAATCTCTGTTTCAATAATTAAATTATGTAAGAAATCAAATTAGATATTGCAGAAGAGCTACGACCATGTGATCGATAATTTTATTTAATACATAATGCGATTATTTAATACGTTCATCTAAAAACGAAAAATATAATGTTGCCATGTATTATTTTCCCTGAATAAAAAATCAGTGGCTTACATAACACAATGTGTGTAATTTTTCAATTTTCGCTTAAAATTTTTATTTCCGTCGGTGAAAACTCTTCGAAACTAGACCAAACAATGAAAACAAAAATGCATAAAAAAAAGAATTAGGTTTTACGTATCGTGCTATCATTTTACTAAAATCTCTATTTTCGGACTTAATAACAGTCATTTCGGTTAAAAACATCTGATCTTCTCATTTCAGGATAGCTGTTTCAGAGTGTCCTATTTCCACAGACAGCCATACAGTGTGTGTTCACGGTCAAGATCACTTGTTCCTTGCTCACTCGCGCGCGCGAGGAAGTCAGGTGATTTCATTCATTCAACAAATGGATCTGGACCACTTTTCCTCCCAGTTCTCTTGCCAATTGTAGAAAAAGAGTGAAAAAAAAATGATGTTGCTCAGCGGCTGAAAGTAAAAGCATGTCTGCTATTCTCTACAATTACCACCTACTCCATACTATTAAATGAATGTTAGTACTCAATCACTGAGATGGTATCGCTACCAATCGCCCATTAGGGAGATGCGGGTATGCGTTAATATATTCTGCTTCGTTTGTCTTTAATCCGTTGAATAGACAGAAAATAAATTTTTTATTGTGGTACTTAACGGGTTTAGCATAAATTGAAATAAATGCGATAATGCACTTTCTGTGATGGCTTTTATTGCATTCATTAAAACTGCATTAATCTTTGTCTTTAGTTTATTTTATTAAATAAGAAAGCTATCACGTTTAATTTAAAATTTAACATGTAATTTTGTTGAATAGATTTTCATATAAGCTTTATTAATTGTATGCCTTTTATTATTAAATATAAGTTTAAATAACGGAAATATACTTTTACAATCAGTAAAAACTAATGAAACTAACAATGTATTCTTCGATTAAAATAAAATTCCTATTGGTTAAAACATTAAATACATAAGGGAATAATAAAATAATTTTACATTTAAATCAATATTTCCCCAAATACTTAAAAATCAGTTGATCTTTTTAAAAGTTTAATAGATAAATTAGAAAAAATATTTAAATGTTTGGAATTCGTGAGGATTGATGGAACAAACAATGTATTCTTAAATTAAAATTTCTAATGATTAAAACATTAAATATCTAAAGGAATAATAAGATAATTTTACATTAGAATTAGTATTTCCCAAAATATTTCAAATCAGCTGATCATTTTAAACATTTAATAGATAAATTAGAAAAATATTTAAATGTTTGCAACCAGCGATGATTAATGGAACAATGCATTCTGCAATTAAAAAAATATTTCTGTTGATTAAAACATTAAAAGAATAATTAAATAACTGTACATTAGAATCAGAATTTCCCAAAATATTTAAAATCAGTTGATCCTTTTAAACATATAATAGATAAATTAGAAAAATATTTAAATATTTGCTATTAACGATGATTAAGGAACATACAAATCATTCTTCAATAAAAAGAAAAAATTCTGTTTTGAATAAAACATTAAGTATTTAAGCGAATAATAAGATAATAATGAATATCTGACGAAAAATATTTTTATATTAGAATCAGTATAAAATATTTAAAATTAATTGTTGGTCATTTTAATATCTTAATAAAAAATACTAAAAAAAAAATTTTTTTTAAATGTTTTTAAAATAGTAAAATATAATGCTCTCATAAAAAAATATTTTATAAGTAGACAATATTTTTTTAACGAGAAATTGGACCTTTATTAGCAATTATTCCTTAAAACTTATCGCTTTAGGCATTGACACATGACAAATATAATTGACATTAATTTTATAATTGTAAATGAATAAAAAAAGTAATTTTTAGCTGAGTGGGAATAAAAATATAATTACTAAGATTAATAATTAAATTAAGCTCGGACGATGTTTAAGCCGCACTTAGTATAAATATTAAATATTTCATAATTATCCCACCAGAAATATATCACCGAAACGCAAATGTAAATTCCCCTATGAAGACAATTGCAAATTATTTAATTAAACTAATAACAAAAGCATGTAATAATTATTTATAGTTATAGTCTATAATTATATTATTCTAAACATATCTTGAATTAAAGGTATTCATTCAATAAAATATTCCATAATATAAAACAAAATATGAAAAATAATATTCAGGAATCCAGAATTTTAAATTCGGAAACTTGGTCATGTTCTACATTTAAACATTAAGTATTTCAAAATAAAACGAGGTAAAAGCAGATAACGGCACATGCAAACAAAGCCACGTTTGAGTCACAACCTTAAGAAATAATAATCCCTTTCTCTCACGTTTACCTTTGAGTATATATTTAATATACAACAGAAAAAGTGAGTTATTCACAGAAAAAGAAGAACTAGGTAAAGTTATGAATATATTGTTCGGCCCAGAAATAAAATAAGAAGGCACGGGAGATTATAAGCTAAGTTAGACGGTAGCTGAGGTATAGGTATGAATAAAATTTGCTAAACTTTTTTTGATTACAATAAAACCTCGCGGCAAGCAGTAATTGTACAGATTAATTTTATAAAATAAATAGTTTAATATCTATTATGGCCATTACAAAATAAATCATAATTATCAAATAGTTATCAATAGTTATAATAATCAAGTAAAATATAACGAACAACTTTATTGATACGGTCTTTATTACTTTTTTTTATAAAATATTTAGTTGTAAATAGGTAATTATTAGAATAGGAAAAAATACAGTAAACAACTAAATTTATAAAGTCTAGATTATTTTAGAATATTGTAATATCTAAATATGCATTTTCATATTTTTATATATAAATATATTTATACTATATATTTACATAATTTACTTTTAATGTTGCAGATATTACTTTTAATTACTAAAATCTCGATTCTTAAATAATAAATCAAGTAATACTATTTAATCATATATCAGTTTTCTAGGAATATCTTTTATATATATGAATCAATTGAAATACCCATTTAATATTACTATTACTTTTTTTTTAATAATGGATAAAATTAAGGTATAAATTATCAGTCAGTTTTATCAATTTATACAATATAAAAATATACCTAACATTAAATTTCCAAAAAAAATTTTTACAAAGAATCGATAAAAGTAAAATTAATTAAGCTCATATAAGTGTTATCGTAAAGTGTTAATACTTTTTACTAACAAGTTTTATATTTCATTATTTTCTTCTCACTAATAAATATTTCTTGTGAACGAAACAGAAACGCTATTTTAAAATATTAACAATGCATGTTTTATATATTTAAGTTAAATAAAATTTAGATAATTGCTGTTTATAAAATATTTGTAACCAATAATAATGTAAAACAATTATACATATTTATATGAATTGAAAAGATAGGAGAAAAAAGTTCTAAGAAGATGGGGGAGTTTTATATCACAATCTCCCTCAGAAAGTATATTAAAAATTTCAATTTTCATTCACATTAAAAGTTAAATATTTTAATGAGAGAAAGAATTTATTTTAGGACACTATATAAAGTAGACATAAAAAAGTTAAATATTTGTTAAGAATGATTAAAATGAACTGGCATAACTCAAATAGAACCCACAAGGTTGTTACAATATTTAATGAATAAAATATAAATTTAAAGGGAGATAAAAACAAAAAATATTAACATGATTATTTATAAAGAAAATAAAATTATGCAGTTCAGATTTTAAATGCAAAGCACTTTATATTAAATAGACATAAATAAGTTAAATATAAATTGTATTCATTATACACTAAAAGTTTCAATGTCACTCAGGCTTGAGCAATCACTATTTATAAATTAATATTTAATTATTTATCTATATTATAATAACAAATCTCTATAAATTGATAATTAAATATTATTATAAATTTTTCTCTTAATTTTCTATTGGAAATATAGCTTTAAAATTTCATCATTCAGATTCGTAAAAAACGTTTAAGATGTTTTTGTGTCTACTTTTTAATTAGTACCCTAAATTAATTTTTGTTTTTAAATACTAAAATTTCTCTTAATTGCTTCTATCCATATTATTATTTATAGTTATTTCCATTTTTGATTTTTTAATATTTTTTTACACTGCGAACAATTAAAAATGTATAGGCCATAAAAATGTACGAAGTCCATGAAATAAATCCTAAAATATTTTTAACTTCCGTTATGTTCACAATAAAAATGGAAAATGCAGTCCGGAAAAAGTTAATCTTGCAATGATTGTTACACAAAGAAAGGCCTACCTTAATCCTCCAAGAACAAGGGTAATGAAATCTCAAAAACAGTTCAATAGCACTGTGCAGCCTCAACTGGAGAAGAGCGTCCGGCTTTCTCTACAGTCCAATTGCAAATAAAGTCTCTCGCGTATCGTACCAGAATAGCTATGAATGTCCGGAGCAAGTCATGCTTCTTTTCTCCCACCTTGAAGATGATGCCCAACAAACTCTTGCAGACGCTCGGTTTCTGGTTTAAATAGCGACAAAACCCGCCTTCGGCTCACAGGGCCAGCTATTGGTCGGAGATGACTCCGCTGTGCCGCTAGTCGGATCGTTCAGGTCTGAGGGGGAGCAACCTGTAGACGAATTTTTCTCCCTTTTTCTTGGTTTTGCTGACTCTCTGCACTTTCTTGACTGTCGAAGGGTGAAAAGCCGGCTGATCACGTGGTTTTAAGAGCAGTTCTCACACTGGGATCGGACATCGGGAGTGATTTGAGAATAGTGGGTTCCTTTCAGGAAATGATCGATTATTATTATTATTTTTCGAGAGTTTTTACGTTAATTTGAAAACGACCTTGTTGAGGACGATAAGAAAAAGATCTCGTAATTTGAGGTTCTCATAAAAACTTAAAAATTAATGCTATCTAAAGCACATAAAGGATATTAAAAATTTTGAGGTTTAAATTATTTGGGGAACGGACATCGGGAGTGATTTAAGAATAGTGGGTTGCTTTCAGGAAATGATCGATTATTATTATTATTTTTCGAGAGTTTTATGTTAATTTGAAAACGACCTTGTTAAGGAAGATAAGAAAAAAGTCTCGTAATTTGAGGTTCTGATAAAAACTTAAAAATTAATTCTATCTAAGGCACATAAATGATATTAAAAATTTTGGGGTTTAAATCATTTGGGAATTGGAAATCGGGAGTGATTTGAGGACAGTGGGTTTTTATCAAGAAATGATCGATTATTATTATTATTATTCGAAAGTTTTTACATCAATTTGAAAACGAGAGGACGATGAGAAAAAGATCTCGTAATTTGAAGTTCTGATAAAAACTTAAAAATTAAATGTAAGACTTATATTCATATTAAATTTTTTTGGTTTAAATCATTTGAATATTTGTATTTTCCTAATTTATTATATTTAAAGAATGCAATGATAGTTAAAAAAACAAATATTTCATTCATTTTAAAACAATCTTCGTTTGAAAAAAACTCTTTTGTATTATCCCTCATAGCTTAAATGTAAATTAATTTAACTATTGAAATAAAAACCCCTAATTGATTACATTTTTTAAATGTTCCCGTTATGAAATAATTTACTTCTTCCTTTTTCTTTTTAAATAATTTACATTAATTTACATCGTTTACATGACTTCTGCTGGGTAAGAAATCAAACCTTCTCAAGTCAATTTGTAAGTGACTTTGTTAAGGACAAAATAAATACAACCAGTCATTTAAAGCATTACTGTAAATTAAAAGCAAAAGCTATTTTCGTTTAAAAAGTCTTTTGCTATACCACTCACAGTTTAAATATAAATAAATTTAATTATTGTAATGTAACCCCACTAGCTCATTATACTATCAAAATGTTCCTGTCAAGAAATAGTTTAATTCTTTCTTTGTTATTTCAAATTTTTTACATTAATTTGTATCTCTTGCATGACTTCAGCTGAGTCAGAAGCCAAACATTCTTACGCTTATTTGTTAGCGAATATTTTTGAGGACTAAAGAAACAGATACAGTAATTTTAACATTGGTGAAAATTTAAAACCAAACGCTATTTAAAATGAATAATTAAACAGAAAAAATAATAGTTTAAGTTATTTGAAAATTCTTAAATATTTAATCTTTATAAAAATAAAAATATGTATTTCACTATTTCCTTTTAATCTATTAAAGAATGCAGTAAACAATAAATATTTTTCTGTGCTTTACTATAATCTTTGAGTAAAATTTGGTGAAAATAATTTATAGCTTACTTTTTAATATTTAAGCTTTTAGCTTCCATTTAAACAGCAAATAGGTTTTCATCTCTTTACAGATTACGTTTAAAATATCCTTTGTATCACTTAGAACTTAAATATTAATTAATTAAATTAATTTAATTACTGTGTGATAAATAATTAATTATACTTCAACATGCCCCCTTCATCAGATGATCCGATTTCCATTTTTACTCTCTCCTTTTTCTTTAATTTTTTAATTTTCATACCTTTTACATTATTTTGCAAATGACCCCGTTAAGAACGTTAAAAATTATAACCAGTAATGACGTTGTTGAGAAATTTAAAAATGAACCCAGTGAGATTTGAGAAGATGATAAAAATTAAATGTAAACGTCATAGATTAATAATCGTACTTAATAAATGATGGTGATAAATGCTTCAAAAATAAATTCTCTTTTCCTCAATAAAAATAAAATTAATAATCCATATTTATCACTTCTTTAACCCATTATAATAAAAGACTGAAATAAATGCTGAATAATAAGTAGTTTTTTACAGCAATTTTCAGGTAAAAAAAAGTTTTGTCTCATTTAAACAAAGTATAATTTTAATTTAATAACCATGATATCTACTGCTGCTAGGGATTTTCCTATTCGTTCGTAACCAGCTTTAAGAAGTAAATCTCGCCTTATTAGCTCTCGTGTAGTATAAAATGGACAGTAGAGATCCTAACTAAACAAAAATCACGATATAATTTCCTTAATTATATAAGAAAAGATGTACCATTATTTTTATATTTAAAACATACTAATAGTCATAAGTTATATGAAATATTTTTATAACACAGGAATTTCCTACTGTTTTAAGCGGCTTAAAATATTAAACATTTGTTTTAACTAAACTTTAACTTAATATATTTCATGCTGATACCTCCTTCCTACTTGTAGAACTCAACAAAAATTTACCGATTAGGAAAATGTGACTTGTAATCATATATAAATTTTGCAATGTGGGTCCCGAGACCTTACAAGTTTAAAACCACTGGATTTAAACAATCTCCATTCCCACCCAAATAGGCAGTTTCATTAAAAAATATAAAGATCTCTGATGGTTCAATAAAGAACAATAACAAGCTAGAAGTGTGTCCGATGTCCAAACAACTGTAAAACATACTAATAGTCATGAGTTATATGAAATGTTTTGTATTACAAGATTTTTCAACTGTTTTAAGCAGCTAAAAATTTAAACATTTGTTTAATTTAATTATGCATACATCCTATTTGTAGAACTAACTTGTAGAACCAATTAGGAAAATGTGACTTGTAATCATATATAAATTTTGCAATGTGGGTGCCGAGCCCTAAGAAGTTTAAAACCACTGCATTTAAGGTAACAGACCAAGTTCAAATAGCGATTTTCGTGAAAAATAGTGAAAAAAAATTATTCGTTTATTTTGAAGATCAGTGTTTTAGCTTTCGAAAACAGTTTTCAGCTTGTTTCTGGAGTCATTAGAAATCATGATACATCTGTTTAACCGTCACCTGAAGTGTCGAAAAGATACTGAAAGTGAGCAGTTAAAGTGCTTGACTTTGAGTGTTAGCATGAAAAACGTCGTAAATAGCGTATTATAGCTTCTAAATAAATAAATAAATTACTCCAGCATATTTTTGAATGTTTATCAAATTATAAAACACTTCATGAATTTATCGAATAAAATCTTTAAATTGAATTTCTGAAAAACTGGGATTTTTGCTACACCATAACTGCTAAAATAATTTTTCTAATTAAATTAGAATTTTACTGTATGTTTTTAATGATGTTATGTATGCATTGAACCTCATGTTTATAAATATATTCATTTTGAGATGAGTTATGGGCATTTGTGTTAGAAACTTTATTTTTTTCTTGAATTTTTGCTCTAAATTACTCGATTGGCTATAACTCATTTATATTTTAAAATATTTTCATTCTGGAGATTCAATGTATGCATAATGGATGTATGTCTACATTTATCCACGTAAAAGTGATATGTTTTGCATATTTTTTTAGTTAGGAGTATTGGCGTAAAGTTAAAAAATGCTTGCATTTTTCTCTATTTTTCCCAATTTTTAAGACAATATATGTATTTATGCTTATTTTCATATTTTTCTATGTTTTATAACATATTACTGCATTAACTAAAAAAATATTTCCATAAAAACCTTATTTAAAAATTTCGGCTCCGAACGTGGTCAGTTACTTTAAACAATGTCCATTCCCACCCAAATCCACAGTTTCATTAGAAAAAAAATAAAGATTTCTGATGGTTCAAGGAAGACCAATAACAAACCCGAAGTGTTTTCGACGTCCAAACGACTGTAAAACATTCTTAGCAACACAAAAACTTTTATCACCAGTTCTTCTTAATTCCACAAAGGTAATAATTATGGGATAAAAAAGGGTACGATTGAATTTTTTTGGACGATAGATGCGAGAATATGAAGATTTTGTGAAAAATTAATATCCGTTCTATGCGAATAAATTCGAAATCAAATGAATCAACCTATCACTGAAGGAAAGCTAATAATGCGGAAAAGATAGATCAAGGGTCGACTACATTTCAATAAGTGATAATACGTAATAAAATGAACTAACCACATAAAATATGTTATTCATCAACATGGAAAAACTGATTTTTCATGTCTAATTTTGTTGAAAATGTTTACCACAAGTGATAGCGGCGAACCTTTTAATTTGCATCAATTGGGCGTTTACGTCACTTTCACTCGTATTACGAAGAAAATTGTAACCTCAGAAATAGCTTTCTATTCTCCAATGAAATAGCTATTACTTAGTTTCAAAATCTTTTCCCGCAATACACATAGACTTGTTTTACTTTTGAAAAAAAAAATATCACATTTTTTTTCTTCATTTCTTAGGAAAATTGTTGGAATTTCGTTTTAGATGAAATACTATGCAGTTATATAATATTATTATATAGATATAATATTATTTCAGAAAACAGTGAAAGAAAATGACTACCCTTAGTTCAAATACATTTTTTTACATCCCATTTTACGGTTTACTTACCCAATTTAAAATACAAATGTTAACTCCAACTTAAATTACAGTGATCTCATAACTATATTCTACAGAATGAATTAATAATACAAAAAACCTTTTTGACATAAAACATTAAAAAATTATAATTTTGAAGAAAATAAGAACGTAATTATAAGTAGATAAAATAATCTAAGTGTTTAATTACCTGTCAGTCACCTATTAGTTCATTGTACATATAATACAACAACTATACACATACAGAAAAAAAATTAGGATTATAAATTGAGTGAGTTTTTAAATCTTATAGAAAACGTTATAAAATATAATTTTAAATTCTTTTATATTAGCTGTCCTATACTTTTATAGAAATTTATTGAGAGAAAATTTCATAACAGTTGAATCA
>CM063498.1:20851546-20861546 GCA_032207245.1 Pardosa pseudoannulata | reverse complement strand
TCGTCATTGTAGATCCACAGAAGCGTACTTTTTTAAATTTTTGCACCGATTCGAAGGCTAATTCGACCCTGCTGGTAAACCGAAATATTAGCAATTTTCCAAAATTCCAATCAAAAAGCTTATTGTAAATGTTTTTAATTTATCAGTAATTCCCAAATAGGAAACTCTGCAATCAATGTTTTTAGGTACAATATTTGAAATATATTATCTATTCATATTATTTGGCAAAGCCGTAGGCAAGGGGAAGAGGATTTCGGGAGAGGACTGGTCCCCTCCCGAAATTCTAGAAGACCATTCCATCAAAAGAAAATCTCCCACGTGTCGTGTAGATGCCATCTGTTTAGTATATAAGAACATGTTCCTTACCCCAAAAAAAAAAGTTTTGACAGTAAAAAGTTTTGCCGAGCCGCTGTCCGAAAATTTAACGTTTCCTCGATATTTTGTCATTTTTCATAAGGAAGATAACAATGTCATCAAATATTTTTAAATATTTGATTAAAAATCGATAACTGTCATACATCCTCCATGCCTTAATACCTTAATTATGTTTTAATGAAGTATCATTCACAAATAACACTGTCTTTCCTCTTTGGTCCACAATTTCTGGCTACATGCCCTGTGATTTGGGAACACAAATCTTTAACAATGTTAGCTTGCTACAGATCATAAGATTTATAGCATATACATAGCTACTCAGGCTGGAGAAAATGTTTACTTTCCGTACTCGAAGATGAAAATTTACAGTACATGTGGAGGCAAATTGTAATACATGTGGAGGCTAGGTGCTTTATTTTCAAGTTGCATTCTCAAAGAAGGCCTCCTACATCTATTCGCAACCTCAAAAAAACTTTTCCTCCAAAACTTTTAGCATAAAATGGTAACTAATCTTTATCAATAACTGATCATTTTACAAGTATGCTTTATAAAAATATTAGGTTATAAAAATATTTTTATATCAGTACTATTCATTTGTAAGAACATTCATGTACTTACATTTAGATTTTTATATTTTAAATAGTATTTTATAAATTGATTACTAAACAAATTGATTTTATATTTGAATATTTTGTCTATATTTGAATTTTTACATTTTACATTAATTACTATTCATTATTGATTATTTATTTAAAAAAAAGTATGAATCAAAAATTATTAGGGTAAACAAAAAAGTGGCTGATTGCTTTCTAGTGTATGACCAATAAGCTTTTAAATTCTCTAAATTTAAGTCAGTATGAAAAAATACAATATATTTATTCTTGTTCTCTAGATTGTAATGTGTAATTCTGGCTACTTTTAATTTGCCCAGGTGGCCATATGTTTATAAGATTAAAAAGGGCTACCTAAAAACAAGATATGGGCTCCCAGCTAGTTTTTATCAAAATGCTTAAGAAAATAAATTTTCTTACAAGCATTTGTAACTTTAATTCAGCAATGTTTTTGAAAACTGTTTTCATTTGAAGAATTTACTTGTCTCTCTCCCTTGTTAAAAATAATACTACGTATAAGAATATATAAGAAGTTTTACCCATGGTTGGTCCTTGCAGGGTGGGTCCTTGCAGAATATTCCTACTATGAACGTCTGTAGTTAATTTTCAAATGAATATTTTCCTAATAACATTTTACGGGCACGTTGAAGATCTAACTCCAGTAGGTAGGCTGTTCTCGGTTCTCGTGTTTAATTTTCTTACAAAGAAATAATAATGGAACTTTAAAAGTATTAACCAGGATAATTTGTTAAAGCATCAGAGCAAATTTAAAGATTTAAAATAAACAAAACAAACTGCTTGTTAGTAAATTTTGCAAATTGTGAGCAAGGAATGTGGTCAATAGAGTATCTAGGATCTAAACCAACAAAATGTCCAAAGTGCTTAAAATTTTATTTTAGCATTAGATTATTGTAGATAACTCTTAAATTTACAAAAGCAATAACAAACTAATTCTCATGTTGAAACAGGTTGTCTGATATAATTTAAAATGATCACAACATTTTGTTTACTCACTAGAGTTCCCTAGTCATTCAATGCGTTTACTACTTATTATTTTTTGTTTTCATTAGAATACATATGTCTTTCCATGTATTTTCTCCTTCATGGGAACATTTTAAAAGTTCCAAAAAATAAACAACTTTAGTTGAATTTATATAGGTCTATACATTTTTCTTTTGACAAATATTACAAAATGTCGTTCCACCTATATGTGTTTATTATCTATTATTTCTTTTTTTGTGTAATTTTTCGAAAAAACATTTTACTTTTTAACCGATATTCGAATTTTTATTTACTGAGTTACCGGATTTTGTATGGTTCAACAGGGGCAGAAAATAGAAAATGTGTGTTCCAGCAACAAATAGATCAAGGTATCATACATTTAATCGTTAATTATTTTATCAATTTTTAATTTTTTACTCATGTCATTAATTTTAATTTTTATAACTCAATCATAAAGAATACCGAAATGCAACAATATGGATGCGTTAAAATTTTCAGCGTTATTATCGTGATGTATAGCCATTTGCTGCAGCGTAGTGAAAATAGATATCAGAATCAAATCGGTATAAATATTGTTATGTAAAGGTCAATTAGCTTCTATTTACTCTAACACCAAAAGTTGTTTGCATTATACACAGTACTAAATGTATACTTTGATTTTGAAGATGAAAAAGCTTTGAACACTCCATCCTTTTTCCATTCATGTAATTTAATTTAAAAATTAATTCAACTTTTTATTGATATCAATTTAAAAAATATTTTCTAAATACTAGTTGACTTAAGCGATTTAGGAGAATTAAGAAGGAATGTAAATTTAGTTTAACTTAATCGTAGAAATGTCGCTAATGGCATTTCTTTTAAGGAGACCCATAGAGTTGAAACGTTAGTAAAACGATGCCTAATGGCAAACTAAGGGGTTCCAACCCATGTAAAATCTAGGAATGTTCGCACACAGTAATTATAAACATATTGATGCGAATTTAGTTGTTTGTTTGGTTCACCTGGGCTTGAGACAAATCCCCAATGGTGAAGGGGAGAATTGCTCTTCAAAGTGGGCATCATTATTTACAAGAATATTTAAGGGTGTGAACAATTATAAGAAATAAAAGTCTTAAAATGAAAAATGAAATATAACGGTTCAATAGTTTATTTTACTAATTATTAGAGAGTAAATATCCTTTCACAGGAAAACACAAATACTAGCCTTGCACCCTTTCATGACGTGACCACAACAATTCCCCCATAAATAGACAAGGGTGTGAGGAGCACAGTGCCATCTGCAGGCAGTATACATTTACTGACAACATTTTCATGATGACAGCCTATTTTTGAATCAATGTAAAATAAAAGTTCTGTTCAGAATAAAATTTATCATGGATTGTTACTAAGTGTCTAACTTTATAAAAATTATTGAGTTATGATCTATCAAACAATACTTTTTTTTAAGAAACATATATATGTCAAATGTAAAATGTAGAAATCTAATGGCCTGAAAAATAGTTTTTGAAATGTGAAGTTAAAAAGTAATTGTTTATATGAAAAAGAAGCTATCTATCATTTATATTCTCTGCATATCAGTTATATTAATACGAGCGATATATTTTAATTTTATTGTGCGATAATATATAATCTTATTTTTTAATCTTCAATTTTTTAACAGGTTCGAGTTTTTTATCTTAAAATGTCAGATAACTTTAAAGGTTTATAATAAAGAAGTAATTTACTTTAGTTTGCTGTAAAGAATTTAGTTTTTAGTATACATATCTCAAAATTTTCTTACTTGCAAATGAATTTCATTTTTAAAATTTGATATTTCTGTGTTATTTTTTAAAAATATTGTACTTGAAATAATAAAACTAAATAATTTTTTCAAATCTGAACACTTATTAAAGTACTTGTTAATAATTATTCTAAGAGGAGTAGAACTTTTTGTTTTTAAATGAATCGAAACAGGTCACTGAATGGTTTTGTTAAAGGGATGTAAAATACTTTATTCCCTTCATTTTTAACACGCATCAATTAACCCGTGAGTATAAGAAATATTAAACATTAGCCGAAGGTTAGGTAAAAAGTCGAGAAAAAGGGAAAATTCATGATGGGCATACATAAATGCATACTTCAACACTTTACATAATATTCAAAAGTATTCTTGAGGCGAAAAGAATATAGAATTCTTTTTCACGTATCAGTAGGAAAATATATCCATGGTAATATCCACTAAAATAGTATCTTTTCCAGACCTATGTACTGGAAAAAGATTATTCCTGTAACTTTTGTAGTCAATTCTAAATTACAAATTACATTATGACTGTTCCATGTAATAATGAAGACATTACATGTGCCTCTATTTAATTATACAGGGACGTAACCTGAAAAAAAAGTTACGGGTGGGGGTGAAGCCAGAATTTCAGATAAAATGTAACGCCTTGAAAAAATTAAAACTTGTTTACAACGGAACAAAAATATATTATATATATATATATATATATATATATATATATATATATATATATATATATATATATATATATATATATATATATATATATATATATATATATATATATGTATATATATATATATATATATATACACATATACATATATATATACATATATATGCATAAATATGTACATATATATATATGTATATATATATATATTTATATTAATAAAAGTATTAGATAGATAAAGACAGATATTTAAAAATACTTACTATGTAATGCGCTCCACGCAGCAATTACATAGAGGTAAATAAATATAATAAAAAAGGATTAATTATATTATAACTCCATTAATCTTGAAAATGTTAAACAGATAGGAAGAAAGAAGGATTGGGTGGGGAAGGTTTACAACTTCCATACACAGTTAAACAATTGTTTTAGCAGGCCTAAAAAATTCCCGTACACCCAAAAGACCATAAGAATAAGAAATAAGAATACGAATTAGAAGAACAAGACATTTATAAAGCTATACAAAAAGCCAACTCATGCAGTATTTATGACGTTAATGTGTCAGTTAAAATTACAGTTTTTTTATTGAGAATTGGAAACATTAACTTAATCCTATTTAAATCTACTTGAAAATAAATGTTTAATTGTTTAAAAATAAAACGTAGTGGATAGTTTAAATATATATATATATATATATATATACAAATATATATATATACAAATATATATATATACACATACATATACATATATATATACATATACATATATATATATATATATATATATACATATACATATATACATATATATATACATATATATATATATATATATATATACATATGTATATATATATATATATATATATATATATATATATATATATATATGTGTGTGTGTGTGTGTGTGTGTGTGTGTGTGTGTGTGTATGTATATATATCATATATATTTTAAATTATTTTACATTTAGGACAGTTTCAGTACTTAAACATTAGAAAAAAGTATTTTTCAACATTTTGAAATTTTTTTAAACTGTGTTCACATTAAAAATCAATCATTGAACCTCATGAAAATATTTCTATTAGAACACGCATAGTTAACTTGAGAACATAATTCTAAAAAAACTTAAGCATATATTATACTCAATCATATTTATATGTATGTTTTATATTAATCTATATCACATACACTTGTTATTTTATTCCATTTAAAAACTATTATTTTATGAACATATTTATGTTAACATAAAGTCACAAACTTTTATTTTCTTTTTCATTGAACACTTGGACAAAAATTGTGTAAATTAAAAAAAAATGTGTAAATTTACTTGTGAGAAAGTACTTATTATATTGTGATAAAAAATTAAGCATTTTAATTGAACATTGATATTATGACTGTATATTTTTAGCATTCCGATTTACGAGTATCCTTCATAACAACTTACATCATGACTCTCCCATACAATGATAAAGACATTATGTGTGATTCTATATAATCATATATGATAATGTAATTACATCTATCAAAACCCTTCCCTTGCTCGAAAAACAAAACAAAACAAAATGTACCTTTAGATAGATATCTAAGTCGGGCAGAGGATCTCATTGATCGAAATAACACAGAAAATTCGTCTTTCCTGTTTTTCTTAATTTCCTGTAAAGATAGATGATACATTGTAACACCAAAAAAGCAAAAAAGGAATTCACCGTCGGCACTTTCTTTTTCAATGAAAGAGAAAGCACGTGTGACACACCTGACGTGGCCAAATTACGAGACAGCCCAAACAGATAAAAGTAAGGAGTGATTGAATTCGCTGTTAATGACCACTGTCCTGTGCTTCCTGCTGTATAAACAGGAAGGGAACGTTTTGCCTCGACAGGAGATTCGCAGGTCGAATATAGATATTCATGCCCTATCTCCCGTTTCAAAGGCGACCTTCAGGAATTTGTTGTTTTCTTCAATTTTCTGCATAAAAAAAACCCATGCATGATACCCGGTAACACGTAGTTGTTGTGTGAAATTATTATTGTTTCCTTAAAATTATTTTGTTTTAAAAGATTCCATTCCTTCTAAAGAATTTCTCGTACACGCCGAAAGTCATTCTTTTTCTGTAGAAAAACCTTAAAATATTTAACAAAATTATAAAAAGACATTTCAGACACATTTTAACTCTGGAAATAATATCAGGAAGTAGCTCGCCTTAATTTATTATAATGATATATTTATAAATATTAATGATTTACAATCTTGCAAAAAATGATATGTTATATTATGTTCCACACGATAATTTAATTGTTAATATATATTTTAACCTACAACTTAAATTACGGTGACCTGAAAACTGCATTCTATAGAATGAAACATTAATACAGAAATCTTTTTTGGAATAAAAAATTTAAAAACTCTCAGTTTATATATAAAAAAAGTAAAAGTAGGACGAAATTCTTACTAATTATTCATTAAACATAAATAGCTGTTTCATAATCTGCTCGATATTAGTTCATTCTGTAGACAATACAAACTTATACACGCAAAATAAAATTTAGGCTTTTCAATTGATTAGGAATTTTTATATCTTATGGTGGATACTAAACAGATTTAATTACAATTATAATAATTACACTATTTTTACTGTAATCATTTATGGAAAAATATTTTCAAAATTTTAAATATGATAAAATAAGTTGAAATCTGGCAAGTTTTAGTGTAATTTTATTACTTATTTATAAATTTATGATATGTCAAAACAGAAACTCTTTTCTATGCATTAATATGATTATACGTTTAATAGCTTTGAGGAGTCAAAGAAACTGAAATATGGCAGAATTTGGCAAAATCAAACTGGGCAATTTTATGCAATCTAATATTATATATATATATATATATATATATATATATATATATATATATATATATGAAATATAGTGTATTGTTATATTTATTATTACTACAGCAAGATTCAATCCGAAATTCAAGACATATGCACTCTGAAGGACCGTAAGAAGTCAAAACTGAAAGATGGCAGAATGTGTGTGTGAAATATATCGAAATTATTAAACTTAAAATATCTGTCTAAAAGTCTCATTTTCTCTTTTTCATTGTTTTAAACCTAATTTCCCAGCCTCAAAATCTCAGATTTGAAGTAGCGTTTGCCGGCTTAAGGTGTTTTTACCCGTCTCTCAAAGCTAACTCTGGAATAAATACTAATTTTCTGTCCACTGGCCACGTTTTTAAGCTGACTTAAATTAACTAATTTCTAACTGACAATAACGCTGACTAAACTGCTGGTCTCTTGGGAAAAACTCCGAGTGATCACTTGCTGTGAGGCAAAACTTGTAATAGATGCTTGTTTACTTCATCCTCCGATGCTTTTCTCTTGCCTGGTAGAGATGCATATTGTTAGTTGAAATTAAAAGATAAAGATCCCCCCACGGACTACCCTGTTGTTTTAATATAGCGACAGCAACTTACTTAGGGTCTTCACATTGTCCAGAAAGTCAAAGCAATGAAAAATAATAGACGCTATTTGCTGGTGCCTCTATTATAAAAAAATCCCACGTTGCATATATTTATGAAACATAGGGCCAAATTCAAGTCAAATGTGTATTCCTCGTAACTCACCTTTCGTCTGGAAATTTACACGAAATAAGAAAATTTCGGGTTTGGTTGGGTTTAGTTATGAGTGCCACAGAGTGATTCGAACTCACGAACTCAGGAACTCGAATCAAAATGAGGCATGGGTGTTCCTAGAGGTTCGGAAACGGCTTTTAGCAGTAGGTCCTGGTTTCATTTACCCCCGTGTTACAAAAGTAGACCGTAGCGTTCCAAGCACAGTAAGGTTCAATGTATCTGAAATTCAACACATATGGGCCCTTAAGGAGCCAAAGAAACTTAGGAATTTGGTGCAATCATTTGGTGCAATCAAGTTACTCATTTTTATGCAATCGAATCTTACATATATATCTATGTGTGTGTGTGTGTGTGTGTGTGTGTGTGTAACGAGGTGAAAAATAGTCCCGTCGGTTACCCCAAAATTATCTCTTATTGTTTTTACATGCGTGGGCTTGCTGGGCACGAATAAGCCTAAGCAGCTAGCAGTAATGATTTTGCAGTTGGGTCATTCCATAAAAAGAAGCAAGCGGCAGACCAACTTGGAACTTAAACTTTTATTTGAGAGCTAAGAAAAGGAACATGTTTCTCAGTCAAAGGCAGAGAAGGGAATGATACACAGGGCCATAACTAGGAGTGTTTAACGTGGCTTTCGCCAAGGGCACTTCAGTCAGAAGGGTCCCGTACTGTGATGGAAATGAGATCTGAAAGAGAACGATTCAATCCGAGTAGAAATAAGAAGTTGAAAAATATTTTTTTATTATAAAAACCGATTCTATTTATAAAATCAAAAGTGTTTAGAAATTATTTTTTTATGATTTTTTTTAAATGTTTCTAGAAAATAAACTTGTTATAGATTCTTATAAAGTGTTTACAAAACATCCTAAAATGCCTTAATATAAATCCGGGTATTCGTTTTAAATTTTCAATTTATTAAAGTCCTTAAAACTAAATTTGAATTTAGACATTCATCAATATTTTATGGAAATTTAACATACAAATAAAAAATATTCCCTTCAAATAATCTATTCTGTTTGTCAGCAAATTAATACTCCCAGAGTGTTCAAAAGTATTTTAAGTATTAATAAGGTACAACTAGAAGAAAAAATTATAATTTAATACACTAGAAATATTTAAGAATTAACTAAATATTTTGTGGGTACATTCTGATTGCATGCTATAAAAAAAAACATGTTTGTATATTTTCTCAGTATATTTCGCGGCACGGGTGCCTGCCAGTTTTTTTACCAAGGGCGCTAAAGGACCTAGTTACGATTCTGATGATACATGAAAATATAAAGTCGGCTCCACAGCGACTGAAACCCAGAAAATTTACCTGAGGAAACCCTAACATAATCAGCGAATTATACAGTAAAAAGGAACTTCGATCAGGGGGAAAACTGAGCCATTCACCAGCAACAGCTGGAAAATGTAGTGAGTGGACAGAAAATTTGCCTTTATTTCACGATAGCTTTGGAAAATGGGTTTGATTTGGCTTGGTTTGGTTTGGAGCGCTACGGTCTACTTTTTGCAACACGTGGGCTAATGAGACCGGGACCTACTGCTTAAAGCCGAATCCGAACGGCTACGAACATCCACGCCATAGTGGGATTCGAACCCACGAACTCCGGTTCCGAAAGCCAGCACCCTAACCAATCGGCCATCGTTCGGCCTGGAGAAAATAGAGCTAGAAATAAGGACATTAAACGCTGGAAAAGGAGGGAAGGGTTAGATTTCGAACGTTTTAAAGACGAGAGTATGTTTTGCTGTGATATGAAGTATATTTATACCAACTCATTTTAGAATCGGATCAATAGTTTAGGAGACGATAAACTTTACTCGCTTAGAATTTTGCTAATCTTAAGATTCCAATATGGATGTCTATTCATTCCAGGTCCAATCGCTTCATAAATTCGAGGACAGACGGACAGATAACTTAGGCTATTA
>CM063498.1:20769046-20846546 GCA_032207245.1 Pardosa pseudoannulata | reverse complement strand
AAAGCGTACAGACTTGCCCAGCAACCGCAGACCACTTTAAGTAGTTATGGAAACAAAGTGCTGAGTAAAAAACCGAACACAGAGCCGTTATCATTTAGACTGAGAGATATGAGAACTATAAAATTAGTACGATAAATTTTATATTACCATGATGCTTGCAGGTAGTACTTATCTGCATGTTCCATTACCTTACGGTTAACGATTCGCTCCGTTAAAGTTCCTAATTTAAGCAATAAAAATAGTTTAAAATGCTTTTCCAACAAACCTTTCTTCTTCAGTAATAGCTCTCATAGGTATAAACTTAATACATAGCTTTATATTGGATTTTGCTTTTGATAACAATGGGTAGCACAAGATTAAACACTTCATGTCTCATATTAATTAAAGAAGTAAATATAGAAAAACAATTATTTTGTTTTTGATATTTATGTTTTTACTGGTATTTATTTACTTTCGAAATACCATTCATAATAATGTAAAATATTGATATGAGTGTTACATTTACCACATAAATTCACCGTCTGTTTTAAAATTTCTCAAAGCACAGGCATTTGCATAATGTCTGATTATCGCTCCGGCTTCCAGAATATGTACCCTGGGCATGAAAATTTTATTTCTACCTCGCCTTATTTTTTAAATCAGGATTGTTTAATTTTGCTTAATTTATATCATCTCGATATAAATGATTTAAATTACTTAATCCAAAAAATATTAAAACCCGAGATACTTTTTTTCCTTTTTTAGTTTAATCAGTACTTAGATTGGGAAATGAAATAGCTTGAGATTATGTTTAAAAGGGTAAACAAAGATGATATATAGTATTTAATTTCATTGGTATTTCTACTGGATTCTTTTTTTTTTTTTTCAAACTCCTTTAAATGTTTTAAGGGAAGTGATATTAGATTATAATCTGCTTCCTAATTTAACGTTAAAATTTTTATACGAATGGAATTATTTTTATCAGATCATTCCAAATTGGGTAGATAAGTGCAAAAATATTGTGTGCTGGCCACAAAAATACTTTAGTCGGACTGTGAATTTTTAATCCACTAAGCAGTCAATCCTCTAATGATGCTCCTTGAGTTTTACCTTTACTTAAAAATTATGTTGAACAATTTATTTATTCTACATATATTAAAATACTTATTTAAATATAAAATATCAGGAAGGAAGTTTTCTCTTTGATCTCCACATAATATGGACAAAAACAACTTGCTCTTCTGAAAAAAGTGAATCTATGTATAAAAAATATTTCATCAATTTAAAAATGGAGATCAAAAGAGAAAATCTCAGTGGTGATTTACAGTCTTAAAGTTTGAAATACTTGATTTTTTTTCCATCGGACAATGTTTTGAGAAAACATTTTTAGGGATCTATCCTCAAACATCGAATATGTTCAGTCAGATCTCTTGTTCGAGATGCATCCAGAAAGTAAGTTTCCCAATGTTTTCCCTTTTAAAGTAAACGTAATTAGCCGTGTAGTTTGCACATCTATGACGTATTAATCGCATGCCAGTTGGACAGGTCCCGATTCGTGCCAGTAGCGGGGTAGCAGTAGTCCGGAATGGAAACTCTAATTCCTTCTCCCGCCGCCTGCAAGGCTCGGTCGAATCTTGAATGCACAAAGCATTGCGCCAATTGAAATTCATCGTCAGCTCTGTCAGGTCTATGAGCCGAAACTGACACCCGAACACAAAATTCAACTCTTAGGAGCAGCACTGACATTTCTGCTACGGTATCACAATGACGGCGACGAGTTCCTCGACAGGATCGTCACTGGCAATGAGACTTAGATTTTGCACTTTACCTTGGAAACCAAGCAGCGGTCAATGCATTGGCATCAGAGTGGATCTTTGGTCAGGACCAACTTCAAACAGACGCTTTTGGTACAGAAAGGGATGTGCACGGTGTTCTGGGACAGGAAGGCTGGTTCCATTCACCGGCGGCAGAGTTCTGCGACAGAGGTAAACAAAAGTCGATTCCACAATACAACAAGTGTCTCAATTCTGGTGGTATCTATGTTGAAAAATAGCTGAAACATTGCTGTACTTGTTGCCAAAATGTCCGTGAAAGTTTGAGTTCTTTTTTTCTTTTAAATAGGGAAACTTACTTTCTGGATGAGCCTCGCATATACTTCTGCAAAGTATTTTCTAATATTATACATACATACATACATACATACATATGTTTATACATATATTTATGTGTATTACATATATTCTCCGAGGCATGAATGGAAATAAATTACCATTATATAATGGGAGAAAATAAATGACCATTATGTAATGTGCTTTTCATTTAAGAAAATAAATATGCATGTTTCAGATAATTTTTTTGCCATCTTTAATAATTTTCCTAATTTAAGATGCCTTACTTTACTCCTTCTTTATTAAAATAAAATATATAAATGTTTTTTATATATTTATCAAAAGATATTTGTATAAATATATAAATTAATATCCTACAATTAACTTCATAATACTTGCATTATTAAAAATATGCTTCCAAATTAAAATTTAATTTGTAAACAACTCTAATATTTTCCAACTAATTAGAAAATGAAAGTTAAATAATAAATTTTTTTAAGTATCTCAGTTGCATACGTAGGCGAGGGTAAGGGGAAAAAAAGGGAAGCTTGCTTAAGGTGGCAATTTGTTAGAGGCAGAAAAAGCCTTATAGTTGAATTAATATTACGGAGATTTATATTAAAAAATATACTTTTTTAAATTTGAAATTTGATAGTACAAGTGGTTTTCTTAAACAAAAAGAAAATATATACCTTACTACAACCACCTTGTTGTTTTATAAAAGAACAAGGTTTGTTGAGTAATATTAATTATGAATTTTAAAATTACAACACATTTTCTGAAATAATAGCATTGTTTTTATGCAGAAAATTATTTGTTATTACATTTCAGAGAAAGTTTTCTCAATCAAATTTACTACTTTAAGAATAATTTAAAATTTTGAAGGAAAGAATTTTTTTATACTTGAATATTATCCTCCCTTCGAAAATTTTTAATTCATGAGGGAGAGAGCAGTGCAAATTTGTCATCAAACCTGGAGGCAGGCAACTGCGTTATGACACCGAAGTATGCTGAGGTACAATTGACACTCTCATTAGACAATTAATATAATCTTGGAGATTTTTTTTGCTTAATATATTCCTCCTTATGGAAGTTTTATATTTATAAGAGAGCAAGGATTTTGAATTTGCACTTCTTTCGGAAAGCAGAAAACTATGCCATGACACCAAACTATTCTGAGTTCCATTCTATACTCCTGTTAGACAATTAACACAACGTTGAAAGAAACAACATTTAAGTTGAGGACTTGAGAAGTCCTTGTAGTAAGTCTGAGACTAAAATCACAGAGTGCTAGCTCCATGCCTGGAAGGAGAACTAAATATCTCAATATATACCAAGAGTGTGTGCAGGAAAAACTGCAGGTCTAGAAGTCCTCTCACTGGAATGTGGGTAGGTGAAAGAGCGGTACTGAATCAAAAGCCGAAATTCCCTCTCCTGAGAGATTAAAAATTAAAATTCTTTATGGCATTATGAACTTATACTTGTCAGAGTGAGATATCCATTGTGAAATAAAAAAACATTTGTGTTTAATAGTATTCATATTAATTTTCTGGTGAAAGTTAAAATTGCTCTACTTATAATAATAGATAGTAAGAGAGAGGGGTAAAAACATTTTTCTATTTCAAAGAATGTAAAAAAGCTAAAATTTGAAAATGTTCCGGAAAAATATATGCACTAAAGAAATGTATTTGATGGTATATAAAATACATTTTAGTCGAATTTGTTTATATATTGAGTGAAATTATAGTACATAAAATACATATTATCTTTGTGAAATTCAACACTCTGTATTTTGCAAGCTATCGGCCCCTCCACTTGTATGTCCTTACAGTTTCAGTAAAATTTCCTTTAGACATTCTTATCTACGTGGTAAAATTTGGCAGAAAAATCGAAAGAAATAATTATATATTCATGCTTGGAACTATTATTACATTTACCAGAGAACATTTATAGTATTTGTATATATAAAATTGATTTATTGCATTGTAAACAACAGAAATACTAATGTCACAAAGAATTAAAAGAAGGTACTTAGAAATAAAAAACAGTTTCATGAATATCAATAAAAATCCCCATTTAATTTTAATTAAAAATTGTAGTTTTAATGTGAATATATTTTTAAAAAATTAGAACGTTTTTCATCTAAAAAGAGTAGACATAGTAATACAATTTTTGAAAACTGCGTTAAAAATCCATTTTGTACCTAACTGCTACAATCTCATTTCAGATAGCTAAACTACATGATTCACTATTAGTAGTTAAACTATATAATTCACCAAAATCTAACGTTGAATTGAGTTTCTAAAGGTCCACAACTAACCATCTAAATTTTCCATCCTATCCTTTAGTACTAGTCTATCTTCTATCTTTCTTCAAGAAAAAAAACCAAGGAAATGTTCCACTCATAACCATAAGTGCTAACTATACAAACAGGTAATCGTGCCCTTCACCCTCATTAAGTTGTTTATAATTTTGTATGTGATTTATTATTAATTAACTACATCTTGACCTAACTGCATTTAATTCGTTTTAATTTATTCATTTAACCCTTTTCAGCTCTCTTCGTCAACTTTATCCTCTTCCACTCATATTACTCTACGCTTTCTGACACTTTTTCATAATATCCTTCACAAAATATGCTCATCCATTAATAATATCCAAACAATAATGGCTTCTTAAAAAAATAACTAAGGGTGTCAAGGAAATTAAACATTCCAAAATCGCAAAATTGTAGCGAAGAATTTTTCTACAACTACAGTAGAACCTCAATAATCTGAATCTCGATTAACCGAAACTCTCCGTTAACCGAAGTCGGTTTCTTCTTCACTTTTTTTCTTAACCTTCTACTATCCTCCAAAATTTCTCTTTACAAACATGCAGTTTTAAAGTTTTTTTTTCTCACATTACTTTTGCATGCAAGTCATCCTTTCCAAACTAAGAGTGCAGATAAATATTTTGGAATTCCCTTTTTTAGAATTCCTTCTCACAGGCACTCTTGGTATGAATGTATCCTTCCCCACTTTCAAAAATTCATGTTCTAAATTTAAACAAAAAATAAAAATAAATAAAAAGATAAATAAAAATTTTTAAAAAAATTCGAAATTTGGAAGGTCATACTGTCGAGTTCCAGAACAATCGAATGTTATTGCGCCAATGACGATACTACATATTAAACTAGATGATTATTGATGAATACCCTATTATTCGAAAATTTCGATTATCCGAAGTAGGTTCGGTCCCCATTACTTCGGATAATCGAGTTCTCAACATATTGAGAGACACGCATTAAAAAAGTCCTTGTAGAACGAGACCTATAGATGAAGTTATAACGTATAATATACGTGTCACTTATGAACTGTCACTTAACAGACTTTTATTTTGAGTATTCACTTCTATATTAGTAAAATTTTAAAAATCTAATAAATAAATCTGATTTTTTTATATTTGGATATATGCTTATTATCAGAATGAATTAGCTATACAAAAAGTAAGGGATTGACAACTAGAAAAGTACTTTGACATTAAAAACTTTTAAGTTAATTAAGCAACTTTTAAAGGAATTTTCAAGAAATGAGAACATGCTCATCATACTGATTAATTCTTTAGATAATTTAGCCTTTATTTAAATTTTGAAAGTTTGTAAGAGACTTATTAAATTTTTTAACTGTGCAAATAGTACTGAATATTAGGATTTACAAGAATACATTTATGTTAAGAAAAACATTTCAAAAAGTTAAATAGTCTAAAAGGGAGACATATACTCTACAACGTGGACCGCTCTTTGGGACTAGAGTTCATCGCTTCGAATCCTACTGATGACTTGGATGCTCCTATCTCTTCGGAATAGGCTTTAAACACTAGCCGATCTCTTTAGCTCTCAAGTAATAAAAAAGTAGACAGTAGCGGTAAGAATAAACCAACTTTATAACTTTTTCTATAACATGCGTTCCATAAAAAACCTTTAATGGGATTTTTTCTAAATGAGAAAAATTCTTTATACAAAAATAATTTTCTATAAAACTTGATTCTAGTTTTGTAATATTTAAAACCCTCGAGATAATTTAATATAAATCCTACAAAGACTCTATTAGTCTATATATAATAAGACGACAATCAAAAACTTAGTTTCACTGCTCAAAGAGAATCGAACCAAAAAAACAAAACAGGATCTAAAATTTACAGAAATTTATTTGAATCTTAAAAGTTCCATGCCAAATCTACTTTTAAAAGTTGTTACCTCCGTTATTGAGATATTTGCTATGGCGTGCTACATTTTTTTTATTATCATCGATATGAAAATTCCGTTCAATATCCAATCGTACTTGTTAGTTTGAAGCTTACTTATCAGAGTGGTATCATCGCTTTGAAAGATCATATTTCACTCCACCGTGGAAGTCAAAACCATGGAAGCCACAACATGAAACGTCTGGGCTATAAGGAGGGTAATTCCACAATTTTCACCTAATATTCCAATCATATGCACCTTTGTTTTGTTGCATGCCTTCTCGCATTGTAATGCAAGAACACAATGCGTTTTCACCATACATTTCAACTGCCGATGTATCTCAATGCAGTTATACCTTTTTACCTGTATATTTTTATTTGAATACATCGTGGGATAATGATGTAGATAAATATCTTAAATGATGCCACAAAGTTCCGCCAAAATAGTCTTCTACCTAAAATTTTATGAAGGAGAGTAACTAACTTTTTGACTGACCAACATAGAATTTTCTTCGGCAAACTAAACCAAGTGCCACAAGTCCAGAAAAATATAATAAAAAGACCGAATCTACATAATTGACAGAAAAGAATTTACAAGCGGAAGTGATATTTTGCGTGTAAATTCAATATCCTCATATTTTATTTATTTTTCTGGGTTTTTTTTTATTTGACTGTTACATTCACTTATTTTATCTTACACATAAGTGTTTGTGACTGTAATCAGATTACTCAAGCTTCCTCAAAAGTAAATTTGTAAAACATTTTTACATTCCAGATAACCTGTGTAGCTTAATGTAATCGGTGAGGAATAATGATTTTGGGTCAGACTAAAATAAGATGAGAAGTATGTCATTATATCTCATGGATTAGGGAAAGTTAATAACTAAAACTAAATATATTTAAGTCATTATGGTTACCACATGCCTTCGGCATCTTCTTATTAAGACTGATTTCTCAACATTAGTCTTACCACAGCGATTAACATGAAATTTTGGGGTGAAGCCATTTTACGATAATAGAAGACTTATCTTCCTATGTTCCTCTTGAACAGTGTTGTAAATTCCTTTACATTAAAAAATGAAATTTATTGAAAAGAAACATCTGTTTGATCACATAATTCAATATTTTAGACAGTCATTTGTATCTTTAGAATGTGTATTTCACAGTGTTCCTAAAGACTAATTCAAGTTCTGGATATATTTTGAATGATCTGATTATAACACCTTCGATTAAAAAGACATAATAAAATTGTATTTATACAATTAGTTAAAGTATTAGTATAAGATACAGTTTCTAACTTACTTTCCAGCCAGACTAGAGTAAGAGACGTCTTAAATGTTTAATTGTTTAATAAAATTACTCTTCACATCATTTTCTAATAAAAAATTCAACTGGGAGGTAAAAAATTAAAAGTAAAAAATTATTAAATTTTCAATGTCTGAAAACTTGCTCGCATGTTTGGGCAAGGTTAATTTAGAAAAAGAATTTCACGATTACTGTCTAAAAATAGCTAACAATCATCATGAGAATAATAATTACTTAAAATATTTCAATGTATTTTATAATGTTACCATTTTAAAAGAAAGGTATTCACAATTCATTTTATCATATCTCTCAAATGTACCAAATGTATTCGAAGAGATAAACACACACTTAAATATTGATTATGGATCATCATAGTACAAAAACATTTTTGTCTGAAGGTAGAACCGCAATCACTTTAACAGACTTTTTTAGAAATCATTTGGATTCATCATTAACACCAATAGGTCTTCCTCAACAAACTGCCTGATTTAAGGCTCATAAAATTTTCGAAGATAATTAAATAGAGAATTATATATTTATCTTTAAAACGTATTTTATTTTATACTAATAGCTTATACAGGAGTTAACAAGGAAAACTCCACCTAGTTCACCCATGTTTATTGAGAGTTATAAGCAAACTTTCAAAATACATTTTCCCCCATCTCCCAGGAATAATTAATTGTTTATTACCACAGAACATTCCAGTTCAAATTTTCACAAACTAAAAAATGGAATACCAATTATCACTTCAGAATCACTTCCGCTTTATTCCTTGTTAAATATAAATTCCTTGTTAAATATGTAAAAAAAATACTATAGACAAAATAAGACAAAATGCATTTCGATACCTACTCTTGGATTAAAATTAACTTGGTGTCTGCAAACCTTTCCCACCTATAACTGAGATAGCTAACCAAAGATTTCTTTTTATGCTTAGAATCACTGTCTGCTGCGTAATAATACAGTTCTTCCAATCAAATCATTCAGCAGACAAGTGATGACCTGCAGGTCACAAATCAGTAAAACTGCATACAGTAATCAGTGTTGGTTACGGGTTACTCCAGGTGGTACAGTCAAGTGATTTATGAAAGCTAATAGATACGTCTGAAGTGGTGTCATTGAAGTAGCCCTCAAAATTAGACCTTTTTAAAGTAAATTAACCACGTTTCTTTTACGTTGCGCCGAGGAATTGTTTCAGATCTATGGGTCACAGCATTAAGGCTTATCATCCTAGGTGTACCGGATTCAGTTCCAAGCCAAACCTGGTAATTCGCTTCCTGCATTTGAAAACCACAAGGTAAAATAAATATAGGTCTCCGATTTCTAAATTCTATGTTCCGGCTTCCCCTTTAAAATTTCAGTTCAGTTTTCTGACTTAATGAGAATTTAATTCCCTATTTTTAGAAAATGCAGCTTCTATTTCTTTTCCTTCTGTGGGAATACCTTAATTTGTTTCTAATGTGAAAGAATGCCATCATGAATACATCTGAATTAAATTATTTTTCCTTCGGCAGCCTGCTTTAATTAAATTTATTCACCCTCTTTACTTACATATGAAAATTCAGCAATAATCTCAGTGCCAATGAGCAAACAATAATATAATAACCTCGTTTACAACAATAATATTACAACCTCGTTTTCTATCGTTTTCAAATTGACCGAAACGGAAAACGATAAATGCGGAAAAACAATGGATGAATAGAACTGGATGTAGAAATCCAATAAAATGTAGGATTATGAAAATAAATAGTTATTTAAAACACCATTTTGAACTATTTAAAGTTTTATAAAATGCAACTTATATTTAGAATGATACTTAGCATTTTTAAAAATATTTTGCAATTAACAACAGTTTTCTTCAAGAGAATCAAGATTAGAACTGATAGATTTTCGAATTCAATTAACTATAACTAACCTCGATTTCATATGATTGAAGGTACATTTGTAACAAATTTCATAAGTATATAAAATTTAGAAATGAACCTTGATTTTTAATTTAGAATTGCTAAATCTATATCAATTTTTCTGTTTCTAAGACAAGATAAACATTAGATGTGGAAAAAAATGGGGTTAAACAGGTGTGATTGGAAGCTCATACGCTATATCTTGAGCAACAAGAAACGGAGTGAAATATCCAGAATTCTGACTAAAGTAAAATAATTCTGAACTCTTAGTCTTTGAAATGAAAAAAAATCAAAAAATAATTTATCATTCAAAAACAGTAATTTATATAAAATTACATTAAAAATGCTCTTTAATGCGGAAACAAAATTTATTTGATGTTCATATTAAAAACCACAAAACATATTCAGACATTTCATCAACCACAATTGCCTTTCGAACTTAAAAGTACTTAAATGGCCAATTTTCCCGAAAACCAGTGTTGCCAAATTATTCTTTAGCAAGACATTATCGCTCGGAAATGTGCAGGAGAACATAAACAGTTTCGTAATGCAAATATTTCTCGCTTTAGATAACCGCTTTACACAATTTATTTTAAAAATAACATACTCAACAGCTACTTACTTGCGTCCGACTTGTAAGAGCGAGTAATTCCTAGCGAAGACAAACAATCAAAACAAAGGTTACCAGCTCATGAAGCCTTCAGAAGGTGACTACTAAATGACATCATCGTCAATCTTTCCTGTTGACTCCATGTCATTGTTTAAACAGATACCGAAAAAGAAAAATATAAATCTTAACGGTCATTGGTTTGTCAGGCTTTTTTCCTTATAGATGATTCTGTTGCAAAATTGGAATTTCTAGACGTTTATTGTAGGCGGGTTGAAATATGAAGGATAGATGCCCGGATATTTAACATTGGTTCTGTTTCACCATTAAAGAGGCATTATAAAATTAAATAAGGTGCCATAATTGAAGGTTTAATTTAGACACTAACTGTATCAAGTATTTAATTACTAAATTTAATTCTTAAATCATGCGTATTGATTTAAAAAATAATTATTAAAATAAATACCAAGTCATAATTCCTTTTTTACTTTCATTTTTTATTCCGAACCCTTTAAAATATCAGGAAAGAGCCTAAGTAGTTGAAATGACAAAGACAGCTATCTCGTAACCGGAGGGCTGCAGGTTTGTGGCTCGAGCCGGCTAAAGATCCGCCAAGTTCATTAATGGTACATGAGGCACATGAAATAGGTTTCTAGTCACAATATCCTCCAAGACCCTAAACTAAACCTGTGGAGGTAACATACCAAGTCCGGCGGTCTTCTGCTTGATCCCTGCTTCTAGATTACTAGGACTTATTTTGTGTTAACTTAAAAAATAATTTTGGCACCTATATGGTGCTCCTATGTTAAAAATGACCGACACTTTCCGTGCCACACTTCCGTGTATATTTAACAAGTAAGTATTAATATATATATTCTAGCATATAGCCAGTCATATGTCGGGATCAGCAAAATTTTTAATTTTCCAGAATTCTAAAGTACCCTAAGAGTCAGGCAAAAAAAAGGGTTTATTTTTTGGCTGAGAATTATCTTGTAACAAAAAATAATCGATGATTAAATTTAAAACTGTTACATATGTACCTAATCTATTATTTAAACCAAATATAAAAAAGAATTATTTACGTAATATCTAAGTTCAGTGAAAAAAGGTATGAAAATAATTTAGACGATATTTAAATAATTTAAAATAAGGAATGATTAAATGAGATGGTTAAAGGAATGACGTCATAACGCTAAAAATGGTATATTACCTATTTATTGTGTGATAAATTAAAAAATTTAATCAGCATGGCTCTTCAGCAGGGAAAATAGGGCTTAAAAATTATGGCATTAAACGCTCGAAAAGGGGGAAGAAGGTGGATTTCGAACGCTTTAAAGACGACAGTATTTTTTTTGCTGTCATATGAAGCATATTTATACCAATTTAATTTAGTATCGGATCGATAGTTTAGTAGAAGATAAACTTTATTCGCTTTGAATTTTGGCTCCATACAGCTTAAATATAGATCACAAAACACAAATCCACCTTAAAAATGATTCAGCATTTAATTTGATCCAATATTATATAATTATTTATATATATAAAGAAATAATAGATAAAATAATGCTTCCCACAATTGTTTTTTAACTAGAAAGGAAACATTTCTCATAAGTTATATTAATTTCTAAAATAAATATCAAAGTTTTCATCTCTAAGAAAAGGTGTCTGAGTTAAGAAAAAAGGGAAAAATCCACCTTGAATATTTCAACAGAAGAAACTGCACTTGAGACAGTATTAAATAAGTATTAAGTTTTAAATTTCCACTTAATTTTTTCCCTTCATTTGCATTTCTTTTAGAAAGCATATAAAACTCATAATAACTGTTCATAAAACATGCCACTTGCCATTATCATACAAATGGATGTAGATACAAACAAAAAAATATATACTTTCAGTTTATATTTAGTTTTCATTTTTTTTCTGTTTAGCATTGTATTTTAAAGTTCCTATATGAGTATTCAACAAACGTTCAACTTTCATGCAATGTGTGACCTTAGAGGACATAAGAGTTTACATAACTTAAGTCTTATTTCTTTAAATTAGCTAGCAGTATTATAAAAAGATAATGATGTTCAATCCCTAATGCTATTTATCTAGCCTTTATGTACGAAATACCATTAACCAAATTAATATCAGTCCCTGCGTTCAATGACATAGCCAGTTTAAAGCAACTTTATAGTGAACGTGTAAAAAACGAGATGAGTGCTTTTGAATCACTTGTATTAAGCGAAGCCATTATTCGTGCAATGTTATTTTAGACTTATAAATTTTCACATGCTTTACAAATACCTTCGTTAATAAAATAAATAAATCTAAATAAACATAATTAAGAGCTTGTTCTTTGAAAGGTCGATACATTTTGGCGAAAGCTCAGGTACGTATTTACGAATAAATAAATTAAAAAAAACATGACTAGTAATTCGGTAGAGTTTTCTGGACACTTAAAATTAATGATATTAAACTATAGTTTGTTTAATGTACAAGTAGAACAAACTTGAAGTTTGTTCAATGAAAATTCAAAATTGTTAAGAAGTAAGACCTAAAAGAGTTGTAACTGAAACATATTAAATTCAGTGATTGTAAATAAACAAATCAAATTTGAAACAATGAATACCAATTTGCTGTTTTAAATCATAGCACAAGCTAGAAAAGATAATTTGATTTTTTACATGTTTTTTTAATATAAATATAACAAATTACATGAATAAATGTAAAATATATTTTTATAATGAAAATTTATTTATTACATGTAAAACAAACTGAATGTATTTCATTTCAACAATACTCTTCATATTTGTTAGTGTTAACGTAAAATATATACGTTGATGTTACGTTATAGGGACATTGACAAGATTTGTTTTGTTTTTACCTTAAAACAACTATTTTTTATATTCTTAGCATATTCTCCCATATAATCTATATATTTAGACTATTTAAAATATACACATTTTAATTTTACATGGAAGTAAATACAGTAGAACCTCAATTATCCGAAGTAATAGAGGCCAAACCTATATCGGATAATCCAAATTTTTGAATAATCGAAAATTCATCTATAATCACCTAGTTTAACATGTAGTATCGTCATTGGTGCATTAACCCATAATTTGACAAGATTTATTTCAAATATTTTTTAATTTCTGTTATTTTCCCATGTCTGTATAGACATTAGGATCTCTGTAAAATAAACAAAAAAAAATATATCATTTTCCATTTTTGAGATAGTTAATGTCCGCTGTGGCGAACACTGACAATTATGTTATATAATAGTTATAAATATTCATGTCCGGTGTAGCGGCCAGGCTTAGCCAAATTAAGGGTTAACATTCGATTGTTCTGGGACTGTAGTATAACCTTCCAAATTTCAAAATGGGGATGTTTGAAATAAGGGAAGAGTAAACTCATACCAAGAATTTGTGCTTAAGAGAAGTAATTGTAAAAGAGGTAATTCCAAAATATATATCTTCACTCGTAGTTTGGAAAGGACGGCTTGCTTACAAAAGGAATGTGGGAAAAAAGAAATCTTTAAAAATGCATGTTTGTAAAAAAATTTTTTTTGGATGATATTAGGAAGTGAAAAAAAAAGCGAAGAAGAAACCGACTTCGGTTAACGGAGAGTTTCTCTTAATCGAGGTTTGGATAATCAAGGTTCTACTAAAGTATATTTAATCATTATGTGTTACTAAGTAAAAGTTTTAAACGAAAATTTAATGAAAAATAAAGAAGCTTTTATGAACTAATATTGTCAGCTTTAATCTTTTAAAAATTCTGTTCATACCCCGATATGTTTCATAAACATTGATGAATAACGTTTTAGATGTATCCAGACTCAAACGAAAACAAATTCCAAGCAAAGATAACTGATTTCATCGCTTTTAGGCCATCGCCATCCATATAAATTATGCAACACGCAACAAGGTATTTGAATTCTTTTTAGTTTCATAGGACGTTCATTTCCATTTGGGGGAATCTTCAAAAAGCAGATCACTTCATCAGAAGATCCAGATTGTAAAGCAGATATTACCATCCGATTTAAAAGCTATTTCATTGAGTTTACGCCTCAGTGAGAGACGTAGGTGTTTGTTATCACCAGATTCACGGGGAACATCTGTTTTTCTTTTGAATGAGTCGATATTTATTCATTCAGCAAAAGAAGATAATAAGTATGTTTTAAACGTAATATATTAACGTACTTACTTACACCAAGTAAAGCAGTTTAGTGGAATGTTTATGCTAGGAAACAAAACTAAGCAAGTGTGTAATTCTTTGTGTCAGTAATAGAAAACTTGCTTAAAGTGAATGGGTACTGGCAGCAATCGGTTACTTTAGCTCAATATGCTCGTTCTTTAATACGGATATTATTTGTATTGATTGATGGCTTGAATTTAAAAATGTTTTACCCAACCACATGATAAGAACGGAAAATTCTTTTAGGTTATATCTACCGTAATTCTGAAAAAAGTTGAAAAATGCATATCCAATTTCAAATTATTTTGTGAAAAATTCTTATATACTCATATTAGAATGTAAATATCAGAAAAAGAAAAGGCATAAACCCTGAGAAATATTTGTTGTATCATGTACTCAGATTTGTTTAAAATAAGTCTTTAAATTTTTTTTTCCATAGGTTAATACTGAGTCATGTGAGTACACAATAATCAATATCAACTACAGTTAAGCGTAAAAGAAACAAAACAATTATATCTAAAAGTAACCTTTATGCATATAAACCTTGAGAAATTTCTCTTTTATCATATACTTAAGTTTGTTTTAAAAAGTCTTTAAATGGAAGTCTTTTGAACTAGAAAATTTTTCCTATATGTTAACACTGAGTTATTTGAGTCCATAATGATCAATATCACCTACCTTTAATCATAAAAGAAACAAGACTATCATATCTAAATGTAACCTTTATGCTTATAAATCTCGAGAAATTTCTATTTCATCATTATTTCAGTTTGTTTTAAAAAGTCTTTAAATGCAAGCCTCTTGCAATAGAAATTATATTCCTATAGGTTAAACACTGAGTTATGAGAGTCCATAATGATCAATATTACCTACCCTTAAGCGTAAAAGAAATAGGACTGCCTTATCTAAAAGTAACCTTATGCTTGTAATTTTGCTTATTATATTTACTATAAGGATTAAAAAGCTTTGAAGAATGTTTGTTTGCTTAGAACTGTTCCTTTTAATCCGTAGATAGTTTTAAAGAAAAGCAAAGTTTAAGTTTCGATTAGATTGGATTTAAAGTATTAGGGAATTAATTAAATTTATATTCCTGCAAACATCCATATGGTAATAATTGTTTTCTTTTAACTAATGGTAAAACAATGACATCTTTTAATTTCTCAATACAATAATCATTTATATAAACAACCTATATAATTAAACTATCTAGTATATTTTAAATTATATTTTTTAAGTAAAGTTTTCAAAGAAATCACTTATTATTTTTTATTATACTTTATTACTATTACTTTTCTTTATATGCGTAAGTTTCGATGGAAAACATTTAGCTGGAAATGCTTACTAAACATTTTATATCTGAAAGAATAGATTCTAAAACTCAAATAATACTTAAGCCTGAAGACTCTTAAGTACGTAGGAATTCATTTTCATCAAAAACAATTAATATTAATCGTTTATTTTTGAAAAACACCTGCACATTTCTTGCACTTCAGGGAGTTAGAAAAAGATAAATTAACACCAGTTCAGTTTCCGTCATATACTAGTCACTAGAGACGTCTGTTGTAAGCAAAAAATACATCTCTTGGCAATTAATCACACACTTAATTATGTTTATTCAATTATACAGCTCATTTTCTTCAGAACTTTATTCTTTCACCTAAGCTGTAATTAATTATCCAAAGTTACTTGAATCGTCAATTACTTTGGCATTGAATTTTTCAATTCAACTATTCATTAGAGCAAAAACAAGCTTTATTTAAAAGCAAATTGATAGTTTTTCTAAATAAGGTTTTATTGATTCATAGTATTGGTTTTTAGGATACATTTAATTGCTTTGGAAGTGAATAAGGAGTCAAGCATTTTTCTGCAAAATCAAGCTTGTGTGTCAGAATATGTTACAAAATATAATTGATATGGAGAGTAATCAATAAACAGATGAGGACATTTATAAGTTTACTAAATTTATGGTTAATATCTAGAAAAAGAAATATACTGAATTTAGTAATTCCTTTTTAAAGGAAAGAGGGAGGTTAGAGTACGTCTATGTAAATTATTACTTTACAGTTATAGATGTTCGGATGTTTGTACACTGAGGTAGAAATGAATTACCCTTGTTAAAATAATTTTAAAAGTAAAATAATGTTTTTATAGTTGGTTTTTTTTAATTTTTGTTAATTTTTAAAAGGATTTATTGAATTTCTATATTGGTTTTAAGGACACATTTAATTGCTTTAGATGGGAATAAGGAGTCAAGTGAATTTCTGCAAAATCAAGACTGTGTTTCAGAATATGTTACAAAATGTAACTGATGTGGAAAGTCTTCAATAAACAGATGAGGACATTCTTGAGTTTGTTACTTTTAGGGTCAATATCTAGCATAAAATAAATATTGAATTTACTTAGGAAAAGAGGGACATTACAATAAGTCTATGTAAATTATTAATTTATAGTTATATATTTTCGTACACTTATACACAGATTGAAATAAATCATATTATTTAAATATAAAATAATAAAATGATTGAAATAAATTGAATAGTTAAATAATGTTTTTAAAGTCTTTTTATATTGTTAATATTTAAAAGGTTTTATTGAATTTCTAGATTGGTTTTAAGGACACATTTAATTACTTTGGATGTGAATAAGAAGTCAAGTGTTTTTCTGCAAAACCATGCTTGTGTGTCAGAATATGTTACAAAATGTAACTAATGTGGAGAGTCCTTAATAAACAGAGACATTCTTAAGTTTACTACTTTTGAGGTCAATATCTGGCAAAATATGAATACTTAATTTATTAATACCCTTTTAACAAGAGACGTTATAATACCTCTATGTAAATTATTAATTTATAATAATTTACTTTAATGAATATTAATTTATATTAATTTTAACTAATGGATTTTTGTACATTTATACACTGACGTAGAATTAAATCAATTTGGTTAAAATAATTTAAAAATCTGATAACTTTGTAAATTCATTCAAAGAGCTGTTAATTTTTCAACTGCTTTTTGGGTTTTTTTTATTAATTATTCCCTTAATTTTGCTTTATTATTACTGAAAATTATGTTTAAAAATGTTTGGCTATTGGTTTGTTGAATATATATGGTATAAATTAGAATGACTGAATAGTTAATTTATAATATATATTTCTATGATGTCAGTATGCTGATTTTTCACGAAATATTTAAATATCTATAATACGAGTTTAAATATTTTTAATGAAATAATAACATATAAAAAAAGCAGATTTTTTTTAATGCTTATAAGGTGTATTTGGGGTAAATTCTGCAGGAATTTTTGGAAAAGGTTAATAGCCATGAAGCTAAAAAAAGAGGAAATGGAGTAGCAAAGAATTTTTTCTTTTTAAAGTTAAAAAATTTCAAAATTTGAGTTTTTTAAATAAGGTATCTTATTTTTTTTTAATTTTAAGTAATTTATCCAAATTAGTTATAATTCCTAGTACAAGAGTATAACATATTATAAATTATAATTAATAAATTGAAAAAATACACTTTAACGACCACATCTCTTTAAAGGAAAGAAATTTAATAGAGAGAAAATTATATAGAAAACTCGTTATCAATCTTCCTAGCAAACAGCGGTTTTTATACTTAATTTTCAGCAGAACTTTTGCCATATCTACAAGAATCCTAATTTTATTGGCCATTAAAAATAAATATTTTTTTCAAATAATTTATTTAAGTAGACAGAATAAAAAATGTATGAAAATTCATGTATAATCACACTAAGGGAAATGAAACATACGTGTAATGCAAAATAACATCTTTAGTAAGGTATATAGAAAAAATATATGATATAGTAAAAAATTATTAATGTGAAAAAAGTAGAATTTTTTAAAATTTCAACATTATAATAAAATTTTTAAAATTTTTATTCTTTTAAAAATTTGTATTTAAATCAGTTCACTTGATTCATCATAGAATTTTTATGTTATTTCATATTTTACTTAGAAAACTCGAAATATTCGACTATAAATAATATTTGGAGTGGCAGGAAATAGAGTTAACATTAAAAAATAGGGAGATTTCATAAAATTAAACTGAAATAAAATACTTATAGATGATAAATTTTATTAAGTACTAAAAATGTCATCAAAAATTTCATTTTGCCATTCTATTAATTTGGTTAGTGTTTAACGAGCTTCACAAAATTGTGGTGGACAGAAATTTTTAATATTTCTAAGGTACACAAAATATTCGACTATAAATAATATTTGGAGTGGCAGGAAATAGAGATACCATTAAAAAATAGGGAAATCTCATAAAAGTAAACTCAAATAAAATACTTATGCTAAATTTTATTAAGTATTAAAAATTTCATCAAAAATTTCATTTTGCTAAATTCATCATAAAAGATGGATAATCTTTTTAACTAGATATTTTTAAAATGATATTTTTTTAAGATGAATTACTTATTATTCTTTCATGGGAAAAATAGAACCTATGACAACACCTTCCACTATGAGAACACCTACGAAAACCTATGAGAATACCTAGTGTGCGTTAGGGTGAATCCTAACGCACTCTCATAGAGGTCATTGCTAAAGAATATATCCAGCAAGCTGACAATTATTATTTTTACATAGAAAAGAAATGAATTTTTTTCAGTACCACAGTTCTACTCTGTGGAGATAAAATTATGATGAGTTACAACAAAGTAAATTTTTACTTATTTCTTTAGGGCTACGACATTTAAATAAAAAAAATGTTTATGTCATTGATCACATTCTTTATAACTTTTTGTATCAGATATACATAACACCAATCCTGCCCCAAATTTACTTTAAAAATAACTCTAAACGCTTCCTGCTCTAAATTATTTGATTGCAATCGTATTTAAAAGGCTTCTTTCATAGATAAATAAGGAAAATACCTAATCTTTGACCACTAAGTGTTGTAAAAAGTTGAGTGCAACTAACGTAAATAAAATATAGCTGAGATCATATATTTTATGAAAAAAATTGTGATAAAAAATTATGCCGATTTTTGTAGCAATAAAAGGAAAAATAAACCTCCCAGTATCTCAAAAAGCAATAAAAATTGAGAAATGTAACTTCCTTTAAATCAAATACTTTTTAATAAGACATATATATATATATATATATATATATATATATATATATACATACATATATATGTAAACCAGAAATTATAAAACTACTGGATACATTTGATATCATTGACCCTATTATTTTTACTTGCCCAGGCTACTGGGCAAGAAGAAAGCTAATCAGCTAGCAGTAATAACAATGCAGTCGGGCCACATTGAAGAGAACGGCACAAGTTTAATTAAAAAAATTGGGGGGGTCTGCTAAAAAAGGACATCTCTACTAGTCAACGACAGACAAGAGAAACACACAAAAATCAGTTTGCTTTAACAGACGTGAATCCAAGAGCGAAGATAGAAAGAATTTTCCCAAGGGATAAGAAACTTAGTCAGCGAATTAAACTGTTAAGATCAGGAATAATTCGGAGCCATTTGCTGGTGATAGCTGTAAAATGTGTTGAATAGACAGAAAATTTACATCTATAGGACAGAAAACTTTGGGAAATGTATTGAAAGAATTTTAAGTCTAGGACACTCCTTTGATTAAGACATTTAGAGGCTGGGAAAAAGATTTTAATAAATTAGAATGGAAGAGGAGGTTTTTAAGGAAATATTAAAGTTAAATAATTTATACACACACACACACACACACACACACACACACACACACACATATATATATATATATATATATATATATAAGATATATTATATAATCATATGTATAATAATATTTTATCATTACGATTTTCAGCAGGCATACTTCTGAATGTCTTTTTTAGAGTTCTAATTGAGTTATACATCCTTTCAAAATGCCACTTTCTCTAAATTTATACATAGCATACAACTGCATTTGCTTCTTTTATTTTCACTTAAATGCTGTTAAGTTAAAAACCAGTAGTGTACTTTCAACAAAAATCTATCAAATTTACATATTTATAACTAACCGCGTATCATTTATCTTCTGACAGCACCGCATAAAAGTATTAACATTTATAGATGGATACCTTTAGTTCTTCAAGACAGAGCTTCATTTTAACTCGGGGAAAAAACGTTGTGGTTTGAGAAATGCGGGGGCGTTAATTTGATTATCTCAGAGATTTTGCGAAAACGCCTATTTTAGCTCTTAATCATTTCTGAAAGCTATCCAGCTACTTATTCCTCGTTTAAATAAAAAGCTCACTAGGATATTTTGAAATGATTATCACAAAAAGAAAAATTGAAACCTCTGACTGTTTTGTAAGATTTTTAATGCTTCTTTTCACTGTGTTGCTTTCAAGTTTTATATAAAGCAAAATATTCGACATTATTTTTTTATTTTATTAATGACTTTATTAGAGTGCAATTACAGCAATAGATATTTTATGCTTTTATGAAACTTATACACTTATAATAGAAAATTTATTTTATAGTGAAAGACGCTGTATAATTGGTAGCGACGAATTTGCTAATAGTTTGGTTGAAAAAAGTATTAATAATTTATAAACCCATATCACATGTCTTTCATGCAACCGTGTCACTTGAAAGTCAGTTTTTAATGCACTCCACTTTTAAATGTGTTCTTATAATGGGCAAAAATAATACTGTTAAATAAAACATACGGAGGCGTTAATTTGATTATCTCAGAGATTTTGTGAAAATGCCTATTTTAGCTCTTAATCATTTCTGAAAGTTATCCAGCTATTTATTCCTCGTTTAAATAAAAAGCTTACTAGGATATTTTGAAACGATTATCACAAAAGAAAGATTGAAACCACTGACTGTTTTGTAAGCTTTTTAATGCTGCTTTTCACTGTGTTGGTTTCAAGTTTTATATAAAGCAAAATATTCGACATTTTCATTTTATTAATGACTTTATTAGAGTGCAATTACAGCAATAGATATTTTATGATTTTATGAAACTTATACACTTATAATAGAAAATTTATTTTATAGTGAAAGACGCTGTATAATTGGTTGTGACGAATTTGCTAATAGTTTGGTTGAAAAAAGTATTAATAATTTATAAACCCATATCACGTCTTTCATGCAACCGTGTCACTTGAAAGTCAGTTTTTAATGTACTCCACTTTTAAATGTGTTCTTATAAGGGTAAAAAATAATACTGTTAAATAAAACATGCGGGGGCGTTAATTTGATTATCTCAGAGATTTTGTGAAAATGCCTATTTTAGCTCTTAATCATTTCTGAAAGTTATCCAGATACTTATTCCTCGTTTAAATAAAAAGCTTACTAGGATATTTTGAAACGATTATCACAAAAGAAAGATTGAAATAACTGACTGTTTTGTAAGCTTTTTAATGCTGCTTTTCTCTGTGTTAGTTACACATTTTATATAAAGCAAAATATTCGACATTTTTATTTTATTAATGACTTTATTAGAGTGCAATTACAGCAATAGATATTTTATGATTTTATGAAACTTATACACTTATAATAGAAAATTTATTTTATAGTGAAAGACGCTGTATAATTGGTTGCGACGAATTTGCTAATAGTTTGGTTGAAAAAAGTATTAATAATTTATAAACCCTTGTCATATGTCTTTCATGTAACCGTATCACTTGAAAGTAAGTTTTTAATACACTCCACTTTTAAATGTGTTCTTATAATGGGCATAAATAATACTGTAAAATAAAACATGTTAATTTGATTACCTCAGAGATTTTGTGAAAACGCCTATTTTAGCTCTTAATAATTTGTGAAAGCTATCCAGCTACTTATTCCTCGTTTAAATAAAAAGCTCACTAGGATATTTTGAAATGATTATCACAAAAGAAAAATTGAAACACTGACTGTTTTGTAAGATTTTTAATGCTGCTTTTCACTGAGTTGCTTTCGAGTTTTATATAAAGCAAATATTCGACATTTTTATTTTATTAATGACTTTATTAGAGTGCAATTACAGCAATAGATATTTTATGCTTTTATAAAACTTATACACTTATAATAGAAAATTTATTTTATAGTGAAAGACGCTGTATAATTGGTAGCGACGAATTTGCTAATAGTTTGGTTGAAAAAAGTATTAATAATTTATAAACCCATGTCACATGTCTTTCATGCAACCGTATCACTTGAAAGTAAGTTTTTAATGCACTCCACTTTTAAATGTGTTCTTATAATGGGTAAAAATAATACTGTTAAATAAAACATGCGGGGGCGTTAATTTGATTATCTCAGAGATTTTGTGAAAATGCCTATTTTAGCTCTTAATCATTTCTGAAAGTTATCCAGATACTTATTCCTCGTTTAAATAAAAAGCTTACTAGGATATTTTGAAACGATTATCACAAAAGAAAGATTGAAACCACTGTCTGTTTTGTAAGCTTTTTAATGCTGCTTTTCACTGTGTTGGTTTCAAGTTTTATATAAAGCAAATATTCGACATTATTTTTTTATTTTATTAATGACTTTATTAGAGTGCAATTACAACAATAGATATTTTATGCTTTTATGAAACTTATACACTTATAATAGAAAACTTATTGTATAGTGGAAAAAGTTGTATAATTGGTTGTATCGAAATTGCTGATATTTTGGCTAAAAAAAGTATTAATAATTTATAAACCCATGTCACATGTCTTTCATGCAATCGTGTCACTTGAAAGTCAGTTTTTAATGCACTCCACTTTTAAATGTGTTCTTATAAGGGGCAAAAATAATATTGTTAAATAAAACATGTGGGGGCGTTAATTTGATTATCTCAGAGATTTTGTGAAAATGCCTATTTTAGCTCTTAATCATTTCTGAAAGTTATCCAGCTATTTATTCCTCGTTTAAATGAAAAACTTACTAGGATATTTTGAAACGATTATCACAAAAGAAAGATTGAAATCACTGACTGTTTTGTAAGCTTTTTAATGCTGCTTTTCACTGTGTTGGTTTCACGTTTTATATAAAGCAAATATTCGACATTATTTTTTTATTTTATTAATGACTTTATTAGAGTGCAATTACAACAATAGATATTTTATGCTTTTATAAAACTTATACACTTATAATAGAAAATTTATTTTATAGTGAAAGACGCTGTATAATTGGTTGCGACGAATTTGCTAATAGTTTGGTTGAAAAAAGTATTAATAATTTATAAACCCTTGTCATATGTCTTTCATGTAACCGTATCACTTGAAAGTAAGTTTTTAATACACTTGACTTTTAAATGTGTTTTTATAATGGACATAAATAATACTGTTAAATAAAACATGCTGAGGCGTTAATTTGATTATCTCAGAGATTTTGTGAAAACGCCTATTTTAGCTCTTAATCATTTGTGAAAGCTTATAGCTATTTATTCCTTGTTTATAAAAAAGTAAGTCTTTTAATGCTGCTTTTCACTGTGTTGCTTATAAGTTTTATATAAAAAAATGTTCAAGAATATTTCATATTTTATTAATGACTCTATTAGAGTGCAATTATAACAATAGATATTTTATGTTTTTATGAAACTTATACACTTATAATAGAAAATGTATTGTATAGTGGAAAATGTTGTATAATTGGTTGCGTTGAAATTGCTGATATTTTGGCTAAGAAAAGTATTAATAACTTATAAACCATGTCACAGTGTCACATGAAAGTTAATTTTTATGAAACTTATACACTTATAATAGAAAACTTATTGTATAGTGGAAAAAGTTGTATAATTGGTTGCATCGAAATTGCTGATATTTTGGCTAAAAAAGGTATTAATAATTTATAAAAGCATGTCACACGTTTTTACTGTCACAGTATCACTTGAAAGTCAATTTTTAATGCACTTCACTTTTAAATGTGTTCAATAATCATACGTAATACTGTTAAATAAAGCATAAAAGACAGTAAAATCTACAAGAAAAAAATTATGATTTAATGAAAAATAGTTTCGTTAAAACCAAAATCATTCCAAAACTTTTTTTTTTTTTTTTTTTTTTTTTGAAACACTCCTGGTGCACAGCATTAACCAAATATTTTCATTTATATAAAAAACAAAACTGCACATCGACTTTCACTTGCGTTGAATGCTACATCTAAAAGAGTTGTTTCAAATTATGAAATGTTACAGCAATTTTTTTCGCTCTCTCACGGTATTAAACTTTCTGTAAATATAGAAAATTCTTTATATTTTGAAAGAAAGACACTCAGTTTTTTTCATACACACATTAATGTATGATATCCTAAAATTTGAGAGAGACTAAAAAGAAGTAATATATTTGACACATTTTGAAACAGCATATTTGATATCAAAAACGTCAATTTAAAAAAAAAAATTTAAGTTTAAAATAGAATATACAACCCAAAATGTGCTTTAGAAGCACGTAATAGTGATTGAATTCAATTTTGTTTTTTTCTTTTATTACGAAGTATTTTCCTAGATTGATTTTTATGGGAAGAAAATTTATATTTTGGGGTATAAATCTTTCATTTTTATATGAACATTTCGAATTTTTTCAGAAAATCATAAAATGTAAAAACTAAGTTATAAATGGAAAGTTTTCTATAGATATAATTTATTTTACTTGCTTATTTTTGTAGCAACTTAAAGATTTTTTTAAAAAAGTAAAACTTTTTTCTTCATAAATTATACGCTAAATGTTCTGAATTATACATCTGAAAAGTTATATATATATATATATATATATATATATATATATATATATATAGTATATATATATATATATATATATATATATTATATATATATATATATTATATATATATATATATATATATATATATATATATATATATATATATATATATATATATATATATTATATATATGTGTGTGTGTGTGTCGGTGTGTTGTGTTGTGTGTGTAATATATCAAAATTAATACCCATTACTGACTTTATTGTTTTCGACCCAATTTAATTGACCAATGCTCACTCTTAACTCCTAAAAAGTACTGAGCAATCTTTAGTCTTTTGGGAATAAAACCATGTGATCTCTCGCTTCTGGGGTTCGCAATCATGGGAAAATGTATTCTATTTGTGGGATTCGATTCAAAGCTCTTGCCTTCTGATAACGGTCGCATAGACCCATGCTTTTCGATTTTCAATAAATTTAAAGTGGAAAAAGACCATAAAACTTATCTACCATTATTTTATTTACAAGGTATTTACAGTATATACATTAGCGGCAGCGGAACGGCCTAACCACTTCTAACCGCACCGCCACCACAGGATCACAGGATGGATTTGGCACAGAATTGCCTGGGCCTAGCCCTCTAGTTCTGTTATCCTTGGGAGATTGGCAAAATAACATAATTGATATGATTTGGCTCTAACATGGCAAAAAGTATAAATAAGAGAAGAAGGATGCTTGAATTTGGGCAGGGAGGACAAATAGTCGTACGATAAGAACAAGTAAGAGAAAAAAAAATTTAAGAGTTCCATTAGGAATAGGATTTACACAATTTAGGTACATTAACAGTATAAATACCCAGCGCCACCGCCACCAGCGGTTGGTTCTGGGTATTTATACCCGTCAGGAAAGTGCCTGGCGTTTTCTTCGCTCCGGAAATTTGCATTTCCTACGTGGTGAAATTTGCATGTCACAGAGCAGAAGCTGCAACCATAGTGAAAGTGGTTTACATTGAAGAGTGAAGCCACAAATTTAAATTTCCACAATTCCAGTCATATGTTTCTCATGGAGGCAAGACTGAAGTAAGCCCAGCAACTCCGAGTAATTCATATAATAGGTGCAATAAAAGATAATCAGTAATCAAATAATAATCAGTGTAATCAAAGAAAAATAAGTTCACTCGTTACATATATGTGGGTAATGTGTGTGTATATCTGTGTGTGTTCATGTATAGTTCTTTATTTATGCTCTATTATTTGATCTTGCAATGTAATAGTTGGTTTTTTGTTCTTCTTCGAAACGAGCTTCGGCTTAATTTCTAAAGAAGGTTTAGATGTATTTGTGTTCTTTCTTCACAGTGAGAATATGCTCTATCTATATGGTGCTTGTATAGTGTAACGGCGTGATTTAGCGGTGTGCCGACTTCAAAGAACTTTGCTTTAAGAGGTGGACTTCGCTTGTGTGGATACAAAAGGATTGTTTTTCCCCGGCACCACGATGTTTACACTGTTGTTTCCCTATAGTAGAGGAACAATATGGCAGACAACACGGCATCTTCACTGACAGCCAAAAATATGATCGCTGGAACGACAAAGGATTAACTGCGACTCAGATGTAGCCGCTAAGAATTCCAGTGACCCCTGGGTTTGCGGCCGATGATTGTTTAACCCGAACCAATCCAGTTGTTCGAAGGTGAGGTCATCGCTAAGTGATCCAATAATGAAATTGTAGGTTATGCCCCTTCCCTAGAAAGAGACGAGAGAAGATTTGTTTTTTTAGAGAAGTTAGTTAGCTAGCAACCAGCTAATTCAGAGGTCTCCTTGACTAGTCTCTCTACAGGAGAGTGTTTTATTATAATCCCACCTTGGGATCTTTTCTTTAAGGAGTAGCCCGCATCGGCTAACTCAGAGGTCGCCTCGACCAGTCTCTCCATCGGAGAGTTTTATTTAGCGAAATCCCGTCTTGGGATATATCTCTTGCTGAGATTGAAACGATACCCTGTGCATTGGGTTTCCTTTTCTAATATAATCCTTTTCACGATTGTTTGCATTTCCTTCGGAACTCTAACTGTGCTTAGATATCCTACCAGTACTTCAGTGAACTTTCGCGAGAGCTACCGAATTGTTTCTTCCGTCTAATCACCCATATTTCGGCAGAGACTGAATTTAGTTTAGGTACCCGTCTCTATTCAGGCCTACGTGTGCTAATCACTTACCTGTGATCGGAAATTGTTTTTTTTTTTGTGTAGCTGTGAAATGATGTATATAGCAGAAGTGTAAATAAATTCCTTAATCAAGATACACCTGATTCTTACTTGTGTCACCTAAAACAGGGACCGGATACGTTACAATAGTAAAATAGTCAAAAAGCTCAGAGTGTCGTAGAGGGGTATACGGAAATAAGCTTATTGATGTCCTATGGAAAAAAATGGTAATGGAAAATGAGTAAAAGTAACTAATTTCGTTTACAATATAAATTTATGCAATATATACAAACTTATGTTACGTATATTATACATATTTTGGTTCTAAACACACGTTAGTAAGTTTTCAGTATCTACTAAATCACATGAAACTCTGTCTGATGAATTAATTCGATGTATAAATATGTTTCAGGAGTCATTTTATTTTTATTCCAATCAATTTTAATTACAGAGGGGAATATAATTTCTTTCATAAATTTAACATTAATAATTTATTCAAGTTTATTAATATTTTTACAATTTACTGAAACAATAACAAAATTTAGTTTTTTATTGTAAATGAACTACGGCTAATTTCAAAGAAGAGTTTTTTACCATTTAAGAATTTCAGTCTAATACCTATTTAAAATGTATGTTCGCTAAATATAAAACACTCAGTGTACCGACTACTTATTAGCATACGACAATATGCTAGTCTGTTTTAAAGTGATCTTTAGACATGTTTTTCAAATTCGTTCACAAAAGAGTTCTTTGTGCGAACAAAATAATAATTTCTTAAATTACAATATTTTTCGAGAAAGTTTCCTTTCATTGTTCGAATGTTTGTTGTCATGCTGCTTAAATATTAACATATTTTAAATGGTAAAATAATTACACATGAACACAAGTTTAAAAGAATTTTTTATTTAAATCCAGTTTTAAGTTTCTGTAATTACTTAAAAGAAAGGGACATTAAATTTTTATGTAGTTTACAGCATTGAATAATTATATAACTTTTCATTTCAATGAGCTAGGAAGAAAGTTTACAACCTTTTATAGGATATTGCTCTCCGAAAACTCAAACGTAACTATTAAAAACACATATATTATGCACATAATTTCCACTTATCCCATCTATGAATTCCTTTTTGAATCATATTATCATCTTTATTAGTTATAACAAAACAGAAGCCGCCGTTTAGGCATATAAATTTAAGAGCGTTGCTTTTTTATCATTGTTATCACACACACATACATGCATACATATTGTTGCGAAATTCTAAGACAAAAACAGTAACAATTTATTAACACACCAAATGCATCACAATTACAAAGAATGGCGATAAAACTTGGTTGCCATTTGGTGAACTTTTTCTGAGCAATACGGAGAGCATTAACACAGGTCCTACTTTCACCAGACTTAAGCGTAAACTGACTTTTTATGAGAACTCACGACCCCTTTATATAGCTTTCAGGTTTTTGGAAATTTCCACAAGCCTCTAGTAAAATCTAGAGACAGGGGGGTCGGCAACAAATGTCACCAAATCACCAAATTTGGCGATATATCGCCAAACTTGGTGCCAAAAATGAGTCTCCCAAAACTTCGCCAAGAAGAATTACATATTTACAGCCTTCTTAACGATATATATATATATATATATATATATATATATATATATATATATATATATATATATATATATATATATATATATACATGTTTAAAAATGGGTGTTAAGAATTAAGCGAAGTATTATTAAAAATAGTTTGAACTCTTTAACGATAAATTGTTTGTAAGGGCTGATGAAACGTACATACCGTTTTTTGACGTTCCAACACGTCAAGAAGCAAAGCATGGAATTGAAGATTATCCCACGCTGAAAATGGTGAAAAGACAACACGCACTGAAAAAAGTGTTGTATGCCGTTTTCTTCAGAAGTAAGGGATTGGTCAAAGCTATTAAGTTGGAAGGACAGAAGAAAGTAACAGCAAACTGGTATACTAATAAATGTCTTCCGCAAATTTTACAAGAAGTTAATGTTAGGGGATTAATGCTTCACCATGATCAATGCATCTTCACATACAGTCGGATTAACAGTTGAGTTTCTTAAAGAAAAAGAAACTAAAGTGATAAGAACATCCTCCGTATTCACCTGATCTAGCTATGTGGGACTTTTGATTATTCTTTAATCTAAAAAAGAACGTACGTGGACGCCATTTTCCTTCAGAAGAAGAGCTTGATGTGGCTATAAATGCATTTTTTCATCTATTCCAAGAAATGAATGGATTGAGGCATTTAATCTGTGGAAAATTCTTCTAAAATGTGCATTGATACTGGAGCAGACTACTTTGAACACATCTAAAATTTTGTAAGTATAATTTTAAAAATCCAATTGTATCGCAAAAATTTCAGAGTGACTTTCGTACATGCATGTATTTGTAACCGAGGTTTTTTTTTCCATCATATTCGTTTCAATAGAAATATGACTTACGATTTTGTTTTTAAAATCTTTGTCGAGATTGTAGAAAATATATTTTATAGATAAGCTTTCTAAAACCCTTTTACCATAAAATATGGTTTACTAAAAGAATGTTGAGAAAGAAAAGAAAGTTTTATCGAGATATCAAAAAATCTTTATTAAAGTTAGGTAGTGAAAATTTTAATTGATGGAGACTGTAAAGAAATTGGAATTCCAAAGAAATAATCTTCTACCCGAATAATACATTATTACCTGCGTTTCTCATTTATACATTTTTTTTTCATGTAACCATCACTTTATAATAATGACACTGTAGATTGTAAAACGTAGTTTGACGTACATTAAAAACAGTTGGCTATTTCTATTGAATTCAGGATGCAGTAACTTTCTAAAAACATTTTAAAGAAGAAAGACATATCATTCCTAGAAAATTTTTAAATTCAGTCTCTAAAAATAGAAAAATTTACAGGTGATATTAAATGCAAAAGCCTAGTTCAAATATAGCATATATACAAAGCTAACGTAAGTTAGTCCCAAATAGAGAGAGAAAATACTAAAACAGCTGTTTCGTTTCTTCGAATGATCAATATATTCAAAGCAAGAGCACTCAATGACTTGTAAAAGCTGACTGAGGAAGAAATTGATAAGTCAATATAAATTCATTTAAAGTAACCAAAGATTTAAAATAACAGAAATATATTAACATGAAATATGTCAAAGATTGTGAGGAAAGTATAATATTTTATATTTTGTACTGCAGTACAACTTCTTTCTGAAATGAAATAAATTTGGTTTCTAAATAGTTTAATTAACATTTCTTTGTGCTGTAAAAAAGTTCGATTATTGAAAAGTTACAGCTTTGAGGAATTAGAGATGAAAAGATAAACAGGATCATTATGCTATCACAGAATTTGTACGCTAATTCAACATTTTTCACAAAAAGCAAAAAATTTCATTTCTTATAGAATTGAAAATAAAATATTAGTAAAAGTGTTTTCGGAGGATTTGAACATTTTCTACACCTTATTTAAAATAGATTGAAAGTCGACTAAAATATTTAACATGTAGTTTTGAGGTTAAAGTAGTTTTTTCAGCTTTAATTAGAAAGTTAAACATAAGGATTTAAAAAAAATTTCCAGCCTAATTACACAGTATAATTATTTTTGAAAGAAATTCTCTAACTGTAAGCCACCAGTAAGTAGAAATGTTGCTTCTGCAGATTTAGAATAGATATAAGGTCAACCCATATACCTTAACGAGCATTTAGAGTTTGGCATCTAAAAGAAATCAGATTTGGAATGCCTTCTTCAAACAACACTACGAAGATGTTCCATTCAAACTTTTCCACATCAAACATTATCAGAAAACCACGATTTCTATTATATCTACCCCCTTACTCTGACTTCTAGAACCACCTATAATTACCATGTCCTGGATACAGCAAATATCGTCTTATCTCCTACATTATATCTTCCCTAACTACCATCCCTTGATATCTTCAAATCTTCACCCAAAACTCTCTTTGGAGGAAAGATGAATGAAAAAAAAATATCTTCGTGTGAATAAGCAGCGGCGATGAAATCATTATCCGAATATAGAAGAAACCCCTTCCTTGTGATTTTTTGAGTGTTTTACCGGCGGTTGCCGACAGAGACCTTGACTACCTTTCTCTCTGTAGCTGAGTGCACAGGCTGCGGATAGCCTTGAAGCAGAGGGAAGATCTGACTGCTAGTGAAAGTGTGCATTTTCATTAACAGCGGGGAATGGCTGGAGGTTATTTATGGGCTGAATATTTTTCTTCGATCCCACCGATTTTATACGTGCGAGGAGTTGTTAAATTGTGGATGCGTTCAGCAAAATGCCAAAGATGGCTAGTTTTTTTGTGTGTGTCTAGCTGTGTGGTGCGACATAAGAATTTAACACGTTAAAAATTTTGATCCTGTTGGATATACCAGATAAAATCGAGAAGTTACAGGAATGTAAACACACATATATATTTTAAAATATTTCAAACTTTACAAACTTCGTAAAATAGGAATGATTAGATTTATTTTTAGTGCTTTTTATATGATAAGACAGCAACGAAAAATCTGACATTTTATCAAAGCCTAATTATTTTATATAAAGAAGTTGGTTTCATATATCTCTCAGAAAGATAAATAAAATGTTAGAATTACATGGCTTTACTACAACGTTAAGTTAACAATACTTCTATTAATTTGGATGTAATTTTAATTAATTAAGATATACAAGTACATTTTGATTCATAAAGTCTAACACTCTAACATAACTTTGTTTATCGTTTCAAGTTCTTCATTATCAAAATAAGTTTTAAGTATATTCACTTTAATTAGAATTTTATCTTCATTGTACCTCAAAACTCTATTAATCTTGAAAAATAGTTTTTGTATTAAATCAAAGTAATTTAAAATGATAAATGTAAACAATAATCACATTATAAAGTATGAGTATTATAAACTTAGTAATAACACTTTAAATTTTTAATGATAACTTCTGTAGAATGCTAAACATTTTTCAAGAAAATTTATGCATGTATCCATATTACATAATTTTCTTAAATCAAGACAAATTTTACAAATTTTCTTTTTAAATTAGTTAAATTTTTGACTGTACTTTATGTGTAATAAAAGTCAAGAGAGCTAAATGACTTTATGACTTTATGACAACAAAATCAAAAGAAATATTTACAAAGTAATGTTGCATTTGCTTTTAAATATTTACAAAGAGATATTTACAAAGTAGTACTGTAAAAGAATATTGATTCGTCCATAAAGGTTTGGGTATTAAGCATATTTGGGTTGAATTAATAATATTATCAGAAGACATGCAGTGTTAGTTTTCATATTAAAATATGCTTTTCCTGTACTTAATTTCTATACCATTGAATTTTAAATTAGGAACTAGCATGCCATAATACTGCTCCGAAGAAACTAACTCACTCAACCATGAAAAAACTCTTTCTTAAACGGGAAAGATAAATATGTAACACCTAAACTTTGCAGGGGACCGTAATACGTAATAATTGATCGGAAAAGAGAGGGATAAGCAGGGTAAGTTAATTTTTGCCTTCAAAATTTAAAATTATCAAAATTTATATTTTATTTAAGTAATAAATGTCTCTGAAGGGGATAATACATTTGCATTAATGTCTCTTAATAATAATATCTTGAGGTAATTAGGGAGAAAAAAGAAATCAGAATGGACAAAAAAAAAAAATTAGTATCAAATATTTCAGCTCCATTGATATACGTATTGAAAATTTTATTCGGTTTCATGGAGTTTATTGGAACAATATGTGTCATGTTTATGTTGATAACACTTAGTACTTCCTTTATACAAAAAGGTTTTTTTTTATGAACGGTCGATATTTTGGTATACGGTAACTAGTTAGATCAAGTACACAATTCTTGGAACATGCAGTTTCAAATAGCCAGTTAAATTTTTGTTGATGTGAGCCGTGCGGTCGATAATTTTATACACGATGGCCAGTTAAACCACGTATGCAATTCTCCGGGTATGCAGTTTTGAATAGCCAGTTAAATTTTTGTTGATGTGAGCCGTGCGGTCGATAATTTTATACACGATGGCCAGTTAAACCACTTATGCAATTCTCCGGGTATGCAGTTTTGAATAGCCAGTTAAGATTTGTTGTCGATATTTTAATACATGATATTTAATTAGACCACGCATCCAGTTTTGAATAGCCACTATCCTTTAGGACATCAACTGAAACTAAAGGTCGACCTTTGCTTGCTCAATAATCACTCAAATAGATAAAAACTGTATGAGCAGAGAACATATGAATAAAATGGAGTAGTCTAGATTCACATTTTTTTTTCCCAATGCATGTTCAAAAGATTAATACTTGCACTTCATTGTTCAGTCAAAAATGCTGAAACCTTCATGTTGATGAGAGACATGATGTTATGTCGCAGGAACTTTTTGAATCGAAACTTGTATTATCTTCTAATTAGAAAATAAGAATGGTGTCAAAGCTTTTCTATTTACAATCAACAAGTGAGTCCTTGCATAGTTATCTGCAGGTATGCAGCCCATTGGATATTTAGACGCATGACAAATTTCTTGACATCGAAACAAATTTCAAGGAGACAGTTTCGAAGGCTAAATTTTTTTGAGCAAGAAAAGCACCACACACCGGGATTAAATGGGCGACCTTAACCTTTCGACATCTTTGACTGAGATTGAAGCGTTAAAGTGTCACCTCTTTTCTCGTACCCACATGAAGAAAACGTTTGTTTTAAAAATTATACCACCCAGTCTTAGCATTGACCTTCAGGGTTATAAAACTAATTCACCAGACTGAATGCACTGAATGCCTTGTCACAAAATGGCGTCATCAGCACAAAGCTTCGCGTGCAAAAATTCCATAAAAGTTACCCATTGTCAATTTTCGATGATGTTCGTGTAAACTAAATTTAACAGATAGGTTGTATGTGTTACATTTCACTGTTAAATATCGTAAACTGTAGTACGTAGCTTAGCTGCTATATATGTTTATTCTGATATATTCCCCCAGAGAGCTTATTTATGAGGACAAAAGCTATAAAATTCACTTGTTGATTTGTTTTTTTCTTAGTTACATTTTTTTACTACCATATAGCCCGTTATATGATGGGATCAGTAAAATTTTTATTTTTCTAGAATTGTAAAGTACCCTATAAGGTAGGTAAAAAAATGGTTTGTTTTTTGGCTGAGAATTATCTAGTACACGCTCAATAATTTGTTTATCTTTACTGACCGCATGTTAGTTGCCAACTTTAATTTATCTTGTCATATTACGTGATAGGATGGACGGCAGAGGTTTTAATATTGGCAGTGATTATTTGGTAGTATATATGAATGCTGTCCAAAATTTAGCGAATCGATTGCAAACCGTCTGGTTATGTATAAAAAATAAACAAACGAACTTCTTAATTTTCAAAGATATATAACTTAAAAGCTAGATATTTATTAGTCCGTGAAATAGACACCTAGATTTTTATGGAAAGAATTTATTGACAAAATTTTCATTGTAACAAAAAATAATCGATGATTAAGTTTATAATTAGCACATATGTACCTAATCTATTATTTAATACAAATACGAAAGAAAATTATTTACGTAATATCTAAGTTCTTTGATAAAAAGTATGAAAATAATGCCGACGATATTTAAGATTAATTTAAAATAAGAAATGATTAAAGGAGATGGTTAAAGGAATGACATAATGTTAGAAAAATGTTGCTTTTACCTATTTATTAAGAGATAAATTGGTAAATTTAAGGTTCTGATCTGGGAACAACAGAACTGAAATAATGACATTAAACGCTCAAAAAGGGAGGAAGGGGTCGAACGTTTTCGAACTCGCTTTGAATTTTGCTAACCCTAACTTATGAAGAATACAATATGGATGCCTCTATCCATTCCAGATACAACCGTTTCATAAATTCGCGGACAAACAGACAGATGGACAGACAACTTAGACTATTATTATATAGGGGATACTACTAAATTTAAGCTGAAAGAGTATTACTGAATTCTTTTAAAAAGTTTACTTTTTAGTTTTTTATATTAATCCTGAAACCATAATTTGCTTTTTAAGTGGCAAAACTGGTAAATTTAAATAAATTTATAAGATTATTTGATATTTCTGTAATAATAACCTAAGGAAGCGAAATACATCCATAAAACTCTCTTAGTTTAAATTCAAAAGCTATATAATTGACTCTTTACGTATTCATTTTTCTTAATAGTCATTGGAAGTCAGTAGGAACTAATTTGTTTATCACTTAGAAAACTTTCTGCATTAAATTTAATATTCCGAAAGCATCTGTTTAGGTTAAGGTTGACTACTAATGAAGATATGATAAAGCGTTTTCCTTTTCAAGATTTTGATTTTTTTCCAAGCATGCATTTTTGAATGATTTCAAAGAAATTGCATATAAATTGCGTTAATTTCATTACGAGTCATTCTGAAATAAAACCATGAATATACGTGCGTAAATAAATATATTGATTCGTTACTAATTTTCTAACTGTATGAATGAATAAAATTGGAGATGTAATTTGAATACATAAATAATTTTTTTTCTTGTGTATAAAATAGTCATAACCAATCTGGGAAATAGGACTTGAGAAATGTATCATAGGTAAAGGATGAGAGGGGAGTAAGTTAAATATTAGACGTCTTATTTCAGGAAAAAAACCTTGATTAAGTTAAGTTTGGTTTGGTGTACTACGGTCTACTTTTTTGCAACACGAGGGTTAACGAGACCGGGACCAACAGCTTAAAGCCGATTCTGAACGGCTAAAAACATCTATGCCCCAGTGAGATTCGAACCCACGAACTCCGGTACCGAAGACTAGCACCCTAACCCATCGGCCATCGTTCGGCTGATTAACTGAAGAAATTCATATAATCTTTAAAGGATAAGTGCAATAAAGTGAAATATTTTTGTTCTACCCAGTAAAATAGGCCGAAAAGTTTTGGGTGCTAGCCTTTGGTACTGAAGTTCTTTAGTTCGAATCCCACTGTGGCAACAAGTACTTGTTGCAAAGAGTAGACCGTGGTACTCCAAACCAAACCAAACCTACCCAATAAAAATATAGTTTATCAGAAAAAAAACAGTAATGAAAGGTATTTTGGGGGTTTGGGACGAAACAGGCTATTATTTTGCTACAGAAGGCATAAGTACCTAAACGTACTTTTTGAATTCTGTTCCGAACGGCTAAGAACATCTATGCCAACAGTGGAAATGGAATCTATTGAAAACTCCATTACCAAAGAGTAGCGCCTCACTCATTCAGCCATCGTTTGTTACAATGAAATAATAGCAGAATGATGAACGTGTGTAACACCCAAATAAGTTTCATTTCATCGATATAACACCGTATTAAAACCATCTATAGATGAAAATAATATTGAAGTGGATAAAAAATTTATATACATATCAAAAGATATAGTATTGGAAGAATTTTTTAGATATAGTATTGGAAGAAACATTAATTGATTCATATATGAGTAATTGCACAGTGTAGTTCAGTTGCAAAAAAATGTTAATTATATTTCGTCATATATGGATAAGAAAAGTACTATTCATAAGTACGATAAATGATAAATGAAACTTTTCAATGTAGGAAAAACAAAAAAAGGGACATTATAGTTCATTTTCATCACAATATCACTTAAGACGGCGCTGTACTCAGCCTCCAATATGACGAAGCTAATGTTAAGTGAATGGAAAAATTATCCCTGGTTTACAAAGTCACATTTGGAATTTTTCAGATTTTTTTTTTCAGATTTTTTTTTCTTGAGGTATTTGATACCTTAATAAATAGAGGCTCTTTTTAAAATTTTTATTTTTTATTCAAAATCTATTTTTAGAAGGTAATCAAATTTTTGAATTGAAGAAATAAGTGGTACTTTTTCTTTATCTGTTTATAAATACTCGAGATTGAAAAATTTTAAAATTTTAAAAATTAACCTCCATTCTTCAATGTTCAAGTTTTTAGTAGAAACTTATTTTGAAGTTCTATCTAAATTAGGGAAAGAGTAATTACGGGATAAATTTAAGGGAAATGTGTAGAAATCGGAGCAGTTCTCAGATTCCGCCTCCGCCCGTTATGAGGAAGATTTTTAGAGGAATGGGGAGAAAATTCGGAAATAGGGGAAATATCAGAGGATTGGGGAATAGATATAGGGATTGATGTATCTGTCAAGACAATGTGAACAGTTCCTTTGGTTACCTGGAGGTCATTCACGTTTCACGAAAGAAATTTTAAGACTCTTTGCAACTAGAAAAGTAATTAAAAATTTTAGTACATTCGATTAGAGTTTAAAATATAATTGCTATATAATTCTACTGCACTTAATCTCTAATTATTACTAAAGAGATTAAAACGAAATTTAAACTTTTCTATCTCACTGACTGTAAAATATAACTAGGAGGGAGAAGCAGAAGGGATTTTTAATGTTCGTCGTTCTATAAAATTATAATTATCCCCACAATATATAATATACTATAATTAGAATAAAAAGAAACAAAATTTTTAGACTTTCTTACAATTTGTAAAACTATACTATTTACCTTATATCGTGTAAAATAAAAATAAGTTCGAACTAATATGTTCCGAAACGTAACATATGGGAATTCTGCACTATAAAGAACTATTCTAGATATTTAGTGCAGAAAAAAATAAATATTTTAAACATTTTTTATTTAATTTCTCCTGAATTCAACGATAACATCAAAACTTTATTTTGAGATGTCTTATACCTTCTGCAGATAATTAGTGAATGCTAAAACTTGTATGTTTTGACTTATCATAAGTCCCCTAATACTTAATAAATTTACACAGAAATTTGTAAAACTTAAGAAATGTGTGAGAGAGTATATAACGGATTAAATCAGTGATTCTCAACCTTTTTTAAGTCACTGCCTCCCTACGGAGGTAATATGCTCAACGCCTCCCTGTGGAGCTTAAGTGTTTAACGCTCTCCTTTGTAAAAATCGCATAACTTAAACTGTAGAATAGGTTTTTAGTTTGGAGTGCTAAGGTCTACTTTATGCAATACGAGGGCTAATGAGACCGGGTCCTACAGCTTAAAGCCGATTCCTAACGGCTACGAATATCCATGCCTCTGTGGGATTTGAATCCATGAACCCCGGTACCGAAGGCCAGCACCCTAACCAATCGGCCATCGTTCGGCAAATGTAGAACAGGAGAAGTACTCAATGGTAAGAGTCAAAATGTTTAAGTAATTTTCTTCAATATAGTTACAAATCAAATTTTTGATACTGAGACACATTCAAGAAACGCTCAAACGAATGGTTAGAGAATTTACATCCACTGGAACTCCCTGGAACTGGTTCACAACACTTCATTTCCAGGGTTCAAATCCCACTGGGGCATAGATGTTAGTAGTCATTCGGAATCGGATTTAAGAAGTAGATTCCGGTCTCAATAGCCTTATACGTAATACTCAGAAAGATAAAACAACTAAGTGAACACAATATATAATTATATACAGTCTTTTCGTAATTAAGTTCCTAGAACAATTAGTACTGAAATTAAAATTAATAACCGAGATACAAAAAGAATGCAAAAACATGAATAACCGAGAAATTAATATAATTTGGATCAAAGCTCAAACGGGGAATACTGGTAAGGAATATGCGGATATTTTACCAAAGAACACCACTAAATCAATAAATTATAAACCTATACAACTCCCGGGATCAATACTTAAAAATGTATGAAAAAAAAACATAAATAAAGATTGGCAAAAATATTGGGATAAAAGTGAAAAAGGAAGATCAACCTATACTATAATGTCAAAAGTTGAACAAAAGTTACAATTCGAAAGTAACATTTTAAACTATTTTATAACCGGTCATAGAAGTTTCCCAACCTACTTGCATAGAATTAGAAACCTAGAATCACTTAATTGTAAACGCGGAACGGTATTTAACCCTCAACAGTACATGCAAGTAAGATGTAATCTTGTTCCTATGTTTATCAAAAAATACGAAAACGGAACACAGATCGAATACTTTAAAATAATAGATAATAATAGCAATCCCATTACAGGAAATTACATTAAATCTATAAAAAAAATTACAGGAAGAAAATAGAAGAAAATAAAAAAAAATTACAGAAAATCTATAAAATCATAAATTTAAACTACTTTTTTTATACAAATTAAATTTTCAAATGAATGAAAGTATTTAATAAAAATAATATTAATAAATAAAGTTTTTAAATTTTAATTCAATAATTCAGTGAGTAATTTTAAATGAATAAATAATGTCGAAAGGTTTTTCCCACCCGCTTAGGCTTTCGCATCCATAAACCCTTGAGTTGAATGTGAGTGTGAGTCATCTAAGTCTCAATATCCTTCGTGTTTCAAAGGAGTGCACCGTAGCGCTCAAAACCAAACCAAACCAGACAAATGCTGATGATTAAATATATTTTTCTGAATGTCGGCGCAATTTTACTCAGAACATAGTGAATGAAAATAACTGGTTTTGGTACCCCCCCCCCGTTAGTTTGTTTTATTAATGGTAAAAATCGTGTAAATTAGATAATTAATGTGATAAATTTATTTCGCATTTTTAAAATTAAATTTGAAAGCCAGAGCTTACTAACATCGCTGAAATACCGCCCGAAATCAGTTCACTGTCCACCAGCATTGTTGAAAACCGCTGAATTAAATGCATCTTGGGAAACTCAAAATGTATTCATCTGATATAAAATTATAAAAATATTCTTCTTAATTTATTGAAATGAAAAATATGTTGAAAGTAGCATATAGCCATTCATACGACAGGATCAGTAAAATTTTTAATTTTCCAGAATTGCAAAGTACCCTATGGAGCAGGTAAAAAAGTAGTTTGATTTTTGGCTGAGAATTATCTGGTACACGCTCAATAATTGGTTTATCTTTACTGGCCGCATGTTAGTTGCCAACTTTAATTTTTAATTTTGATGTTACAATATTATGATATTTTTAAATTTGAAATTCATTTTTAAGAAAATTTGCAAAGCTACATATATATGTAATGAGACGGACTTCTCGATGGGTGGTTGCAGTCATTGCCATAAAACTGATACCGTTTTAACTAAAGACCTTTATTAGGATTACGTTGGAGGATGAGTTCCCACTTCATCTTAGGGACAGGACAAACTGAAGGGTCAGTAGCATATACAATACCTTAACACCTGGGTCAATATGTGTGGGAAAAATGTCTGCCTCCGACAGCGTGTATCTCCTGTTTATTTGGAAATTTCCTAAATTGTCCACTAGGGGTATGTAGATTTATAATTGGTCAAGCTCCTTCTCTGAGGGCTTAAACTGTAGCCCCAGTGGTCAATAATTTAGGTTAGGGGTTAAAAATGGGAATGCAAAATGACGAGGGAATTTTTAGCCCTTGATTTAAGTTTTGAAAACCCGAGAATTTTCCTTACATATATATATATATATATATATATATATATATATATATATATATATATATATATATATATATATATATATATATATATATATATATATATATATATATATTCTACTGCTCTGTGACAAAAATTAACTGAGATAATTTAATTCAAATTCTGCAAAAAAATTAAAGAATTTTCTTCTTTTTGCGGGGAATTATGTTAAAAATAATTATACTAATTCGAAGTTGCAAAGACTATTTCACAGTAAAAAGTGGGGATAAGGATTATAAACATTGTATCCATATTAAAGTGGATATCCACTCTATTTTACTATAAAAGAATATTTAAATCCCATTCCCTTTTACCACAAAAGGAATCCTTAGTTTAACATACAGTCCTGTAATTAATCTTTTAACCAACACTTTAAAAAAAAGAGAAAAAAACTTTAAATTTTTAAACTTTGAATTTTAATAGATCGCTTAATTCTTGTTATAGAAGAATGATACTTTTGACTACGTAACTATTTCTTACAGCCTCAATTTTGACTTATATAACCTTAAATTTTCTTTAATTTACCACTAACAGTTTATTTAGCTTCTAGTTGAGAAATTCTGTAGTTAAAAAGCTACCAACACTTTCAAAAAAAGAGAAAAAAATTTAATTTTTACAAACTTTGAATTTTAATAGATCGGTTAATTTTTGTTATAGAAGAATGATACTTTTTTTACGGTTTTTAAATCAAGTTTCATTTTTTATAAATATAAAGATAGGGGGGCATATAATACTCAATATATGAAATTTATGTATCCCCCAAATTTACATTTGCTTGCATCTGGAATCAAGGTATGAAATTTATGTATACCACAAATTTACATTTTCTTGCATCTGGAGTCAATATATGAAATTTATGTATACCACAAATTTACATTTGCTTGCATCTGAAGAACTGGAATACTTACTAAAACGTAAAAGTTATAAAATTTACAATAAATTCTATTTGTTTGTAAAGAAACTTAAGAAGATTCTAAGAAAAAGAAATACATTTTAGATTGTTTGTTACATAAATAAAGGAGAAATATCAAATGCCGTATTGAAAACTTATGAATATTAAAGAAAAGTGGGGACCTGCTCTTGTAAAACTGGGAACGGAAATGGCATTAAACATCGCTCAAGTTCCTAATTGCACTGTTATTCATTAATATTCCAAGAAAGATCAATTAAAATGCTACGCACGGTGCTTTCAAGCTACTACGTTATTATTACGGTTTCCGTCGTATGGTTTGATTATAAAAGATGGGAAGTATTTACGAGCAACATGGATTCAGTAAGACAAAACTGTCATTTGCAATAAGGACTGATACAAGAAATTTACAAGCCAAAATCCATTCAGTATTCCTCGCTGAAGGTTTCAGCATGTTTGTAAGTATTTATGTAAACGCGCACTTAAACAAGACGTAAAGGAGAAAAAAGGCATTGTTTCATTGATAAACCTTGTTCAAACCCCACGATTGAAACAATAAAGTAAACGCAGTCTCAATTTTAACTACGTAACTATGTATAAATAAACTATATAAAACAGCAATACAATACATTTAAATCATGTGTAAATATATAAAATGTATAAAAAGCCTTCTTTAAGTTAATAAGTAGCAGTTCTTTAAATAACCTAAAAGTTTACCACAAACAAATTGTTTAGCTTCTAGTTCAGAAATTCTGTAGTTAAAAAGCTACTTAAAGTTAGTTTACATGTTGCATTTAATTGTGATTTGTTAGTCTTCTGTGAACGCTAAGGCCAACTTTTTATTCCATTTAGGCTAGTTAAGCCAGAACAAACTCCTTAAGGCTGTAGAAAGGTTTTCAAATGTAAACACGATTGTAAAGAGAATTTTTATAATAGCTATTTGTCAGAATTTTAAGTGATGTACCTGTTGAAAAAGTAAATTTATATGTTATTTATGTCCTCTAAAAATTATAAAATATCGATCCAAATAACAAATTACACATATCTAATGGTAAATACTTGAAAATTTAGGAAAATACACAGCAAAAAGAAAAAATTGTACAAACTAGTTTTTGGCATCCTAAATTAAGGGCACTGTCTTTTAATGGGTAAATTAGTTGTAAAACAATTAAAGATTAGATTAATCTTTAATTATTTCTACAAAATTAAATTAATTTGTCACATTATTTTGCATTGTTCAAATAAAATTTCACATTGTAAGGTGGGAGGATGTAAAGTATTTTGACTCTAATATTTCCCCTTTACATTGTACCGTTTACATATTTTGTTAATGGTTACTATAGTTACCAGTTGTGATTATTATATTATTTATGTTTTCTAAAAGTAAGTGTTTCAAAAAATGGCAATTATTATTATTTTTTTTAGAGTTTTGAATTTTTTCTGAAGTTGATGTTATAATAAAAATGGCTTTTGTTTGTTGGTAAAAGCGAGTGATTTGTTTTAACATCTGTATAAGTAAAAAAAACAATAACGTTGATATTTTTTGAAACACAAACTTTTAAAAAACATAAATAATATAATAATCACAACTAGTAACTATGGTAACCAATCACAAAATATAATGTAAAGGGGAAATATTAGAGTCAAAATATTTTACATTGGTCGTAAAATTGCTATTTAACCCCTTGACCGAGAATTTATTTGAGAAAAACGTGCCAAGAATTTTTTCTCTTTAATTCTGTTTGTTATTATCATCAAAATGTTTGAAATATATTATTTTGGAATAAAAACGAAATCTTAAACGAAATAACTACTATTTTCAATATTTTCACATACATAGGAAATGTTAACGGATTAAGTTAATTTTTTGCTAAAATTAGAGCAAAATAAATCCAATGACATAATTCTCTAGATAAATATAATAAACTAATACAACAATATTATTATCTATATCAACTTCATGAATTTCATGTCCCTCAGTTTCCTTTGAATTTCACAAATTCTTTACAGTATCCGAGAAATAGCGACAAGCTGCTGAAATTTTCTTGGAAAATTATCTCTATCTATTAGAAAATGGCAAATTAAATATTATGCATTGGATAAACTGATTTAGGAAAATGAAATACCGTTTTTTCTCTTTCCGAACTTAAATGTGGAGTGCTACGGTATACTTTTTTGCAACACGAGGGCTAACGAGACCGGGACCTACTGTTTAAAGCCGATTCCTAACGGCTAAGAACATCCATGCCTCTGTGTTATTCGAACCCACGAACTCCGGTACAGAAGGCCAGCACTCTAACCAATCGGCCATCGTTCGGCTTCAGAGCTTAGGTCAGGTATTTCAATATTGGCGTAATTGTGTTGCCCAAACTGAATTCACAGGCAAGGTTTTAAACAACCATATGATAGACTTTCAAAGATTTAAAATTTAGAGAATCATTTTTATTTCTGACAACAAAATCAAACAATTAAATGTCTTACAACTTTGTACAGTAATACTACTCGGAATGATCCACATTAGGGGTAAGTTCTTGTCCTCCATTTTTCTTCTTTGTTCCTCAAAAAGCTTTGCATTTTATAAGTGAATTACTCCCTACCAAACGTACAATTTTGGAAGATTAAGGTGGTTCCACTGGACACTTCACTGGTTTACATTCGGAAGGAGCTAAAAAATAGCCCTGATTACAGGTTATTTTTTTAAAAGCTGTACACCCTTTTTTTCGGCGCAAAAAAAGTAAAATAAAATATACGTTTCCCCTCCTTAAAAGGAGGTGTGTAATCTCAATTGTCCTTGAAATCCGTGTGATACAGAAGGAAAAAAAACAGGACTTTTTTAAGCTATACAAATTTTTGTGCTAAAAAAATTGTAAAACTCGGAGGCAGTTCAGTGACTATTCAAAATTTTTTCAATAACTGAAAGCAAGCTTTTTATATGCATAACGGATAGATAGATAAACCTTGGTATATTAATATATTTTTAAATATATTTAACACTGGAAGGAAGTTCATTTTTTCCCAAATCGTTATAGAATTATCTTCATTACAAAAGTAAACTTAAGTGGAGACATAATGTGTCTATTCGTTATGAATACTACGATCAATGTTTTTAAGGGAATCATTAATTACATTGTCCCCTATTACTTAAAGCCAATTTTGGACAATAATAACCGAAAAGTAACAGGTTACCTAATCTCATGTAATATAACCCAGCTGTATATCCCTTTAAATATTCTAAATTTATGTTCCAAAACTTAAATACAAAATATATATCCATTGTGTGATTAAAAAAATACTTTTTCCTGTAAAGAATTTTATTTAATCACTTATTTTGTAATGTGGCAAAATTTGTCTGACTGCAGTCGTGCCTTTTTTCTTTCTCTGTGTGTGTGAAAGCTCATACATTTATATAATTTATAACTATTCCTTTGGTCAACGTTTATTCCACGTGAGAACAAAAAGAAGCCAACACGAATGTTTCTTTAATTTTGGTATCTATGTAAAATTTCCTATCTTTTTTCATAAAAAATCTATTGTTAAGGCGACAGTGGACCTTTAGAGCAAACTTTTTTCTTTTAAATGAATTTCCTTGAAATTTGACTATGTTATTAGTTGTATTGATATATGAATATTTTAAAAATTTGAAAGTAAAATATTAATTAGTTGGGGAGTTATTTATTATTAATTGTTTCATAATTAGCTTACTTGAAAATGCTCCAGGTGCATCAATTTTGCATAAAATATTATAAAAAAATTTTTAAGCATGCCTTATATACTTTACAAAAAATGTATCTGTTTCCATAAACATTCATAGAAAATATAAAGAGAAAAAAATAATTGTGATGATGATACCCTTATTTTGCAGAATAAACAACTATAGAGGTTAATTAAAATGCATAACTAACATATTATATGCTTCAAAACATACCCGTTTCAACTAGACTCTATTTTATAAACTCTAACGTAAATAAATAATACTGGAATTTCAGAGACAATAATCTATTTTCAATGAGCCTGGAGTAATTTAAACATTTGTAATATATGAAAATTTTACTTCTGAGTAAACAGCATTTAAAGTTATTGCTATACCCATAAGTAATGATAATCTTATTATACCCATAAGTAATGATAAAATGATGGGAATGAAAAAATTCTCTTTGCTCCATATTTCTAATGATATATTCTTTCACTATTCACTAAAATCGAAAATTCAAATTTTCGGTCGATTTTAGCTAATTTGAAAGTCTACCATCGCCTTAAGCTTTATTTAGCCTCATGTAGTGAACGGGATTCCCTGTAATCAATAACATGCAAGAACTAATATCCATCATTAAGAGTTACCACCAAATATTATTAGGGTTTTCGAATTTATCCTTAATTTAATTTATGCTTCTGTGATTATTTTAGTGAAAGATCATAATTGAGTCCTAAATATGACCTCCTCGTAAAATGACCCAGTAGACTCAACTGATCATTTTAAAGAGTGGTGTTCTACTTCATATGGCACCTAGCACCCACTTTCAGCACGACTATGTGGGCTTTCTCTCTTAAAGGGACGACTATTGTCCCATTTACACATATATCTTGAGGTTCTGTGCTGACCACTATAACTGATGATAGTCCAAAGACGCCTACTCCGGAGCCTAAGGAGTTGAAGGTCAGCTTAACACAGAACGATATTCCTCGGGTTGATATTGTGGACAACAATAATGATTTTTGTAACAGAAAGCTGTAAGCTCTCTATTTCCTATACATATTTTGTTTTGATCAAATCGATCTCATCGCCTAAAAGCTACAAGTTATTTCAACTGAAAATTGGGACTAAATTGGTCAAGTAAACACCATAGATCTTAAATGGTAGTTATCTTTCTCTCCGATCTACATACTTCTCTATAAAAAACTCAAAATTGCAGAAAATATTTCAGAATCTATTAGGACATCACCTCTGGTAAACCAATAAACCTCGATGTGTATAAGAAAGCAACTAATATTTTCACCGTTCTCTTTAGATAGCTGCCCAAATAATCGATTGTTGAGAGTATTACTTCAAATTTTGTTTGCAGTAGAGATGATATATGCAAATGACTGATACACAACGATTGCTGAGGTTTTTACAGTTAAATTATGTCTTAGTCATGCAGTGAACAACAAAATTACATGGTCTTTTGCTTTGAAAATGGATGATGAGTACTCATCACTGCAGGATCTTCATTAGTGGCAAAAGAAATAAAGTTTAAAAAAGGAATAATATAATGTCTATAATAATCTTCGACAGTATCAGAAACAGATTCACTTTTTAGTATCTGCATTTAAACTTCATGCAAAAAGCACCTCTTAAATATTTTTCTTCCTTTACAAGCTTGATGTACACCAAAGAGTCTCATTATTTGCCAAGATTAATTCATAAACTTGAAGAGAAAATTCAGTGCGTGTTAAAATGTTGCATAAGGAGGATACTTCAGCGATTTCAGTCATTTGATGAATTCTTTGTCTTACTGTATCGTTGCTTAATGGGACATTTTTGGTTACATTGGACGCTTGCGAATGCTGCAAAACTATTTATAAATCCTTCTAAACAGCCAGCAGAACAAAACTCTTTGCAGATGATATCCGTTTTTTCCGATTTAGCAATTACCTTGGTATATTGTAAGAGGTTATCAACCATTGGATTTTTGGGATGCAACCAGGGATGCTCTACGCAATCAGAAACTGATATCCGGGATTTTTGTATAAAAACCTATATTTTTATTTTGTTTATCTACATGAATATTTTGAAGATGCTTCTGCAAAAGATACGGTTTCACATAAATAAATAACATAGATAAACACATAAATAGCTGCGAGCTCGACTGCGATTGTACAAATCGGGATGAAAGTACGAAAACTGTATTGAAGTGCTTTGCTTTTCGTTAAGCGACAACGTTTGCTGCAGCAATTTATATGATGAGAGTAGAATAACTATTTCTCAAAATTCATATTTAACGAAAAAATATTCGTATGTATTTATACAACTTCCCAGATAAGCAATTATAGTAAATCGAAACTAGTGGTAAAACCAGAAAGAAGAGTACGTAAACAAACGCAAACCCGGATGAAATGAAGCTTTCATACTGAAACGATGTTCATTGTGTGCATTGCTATTAATAGCTGTAAGGAGAATTTTCATATATTGGTAATGATTTTAAAAAAAACTTTCCTAAATATAAAAATTTGAAAATTTGCCAATGATGCATCCTCAAACGACGCATTAACAATTCTCAGAAAAATGCTGTTGAAAAAACTTATTTTTCTGAGTGTCTCGTGTTTGATTTAACACACGTGGAAACTAAGAGGATGAAATTCACTAATTCTGGCCTCGTCACAAAATTTTCGTTTTATTACTAGTACAAATAGGGAAAACTAGATAATCGGTTTAATAAATTTATTTGGGAGTTTTTAAATTAATTTTAAATGCCCAAACATATTTATATCGCTCCCCTACCACCCAAAACTTGGCAACTGCCTCCATCCTGCCAAAAATAAGCTCACAGCCTCTCAGTATCCTCGCACAGATTAGTGGTACTGCCCGTTAGTGATACTGCCACCACCCACCCTTTAAAAACCACTAGTCTAGATATGTCAATATGAAAGATAAGTCATAAATCTCTTTTTTTCTTTCAGACTAGTATTTACCCAGAGACGGACTCAGATTGGTTGAGACCCGTACCCAGAAAATTAATTTTGGGCCTCTTAAGATATACGTCTACGTTAAAAACGTCATTTTTTGCCAAAAATCATATTTTTTTATTTCTTTATTGTAAAATTTCAACTTTTAGGCTTCTCAATCTGTTTTTGTTTTGTCCCTAAGGCATTTTAAAGAAAAGTTACAGCTGTTTAAACACCAGTGACAGCTGTCAAAACAAAATGGAAGTAGCGTCTTCGGAACGGGAAGTTGGGAATTTAAAGCCTTTTAAAGAGCATTTTTCGGACAAAACATTTTAAATTATCATGAAGATTACTTTAAAATTTTTCTAGTATTTTTATTTTAACACCTTTAAAATTAGACGCACTTTTGCAGCAAAAAGTTTGGGAAATCAAATTATATTGTTTTTAATTTATTTTCAGCAAGCTGCTTAAAAATTGTCATTTTTTAATCTTTAATATATTTATTATTATTATTTATTTTTTAAACATTGTGGATTACTTTAGTTTAAAAACAGAGCTAATAATGTAGCTGAAAGTTTTTGTTGAAAAACATATTTTTCTTGTGTATTTTGTAAGTATAAAAATGGTGCCCTAAAATTAAGACGACTTTCCAATCTTAACTATTTTTCTATGAATTCGATATTGCATTGATAGCGCACATTCTTTTCTTATCTTCAATAAAAAAGTTCAAACATGTTCATTGGACAAAACAATAAATAGATGTCTTCTATTCAGAAAATGGAGATATTTTGCAAGATAAACTTACTCTCTTACTGCCAGTTCAATAACTGCAAGAGAAAATGAACAGTATGCTTAAAATGTAATGTTGGACATTCTTATGACTGTTTCCTCAAATTTCATCTATGAATCAGCCTAATGCAATGTAAGTGATATTTGTTAATTTAGTAGTGTTATGGACCGTTGTCATATTTATAGTAAACGATTACATAAAAAAAAACATATTTTTTCAAAATTTTGGTTTTATATACTTAGTTTCACCATATTAATGATAAGGATTAAGTTTTAATAACTTACAGAAATATTTAGATGGTGTGGTACAATATGGGTTAAAGAGCATTTTTCGGACAAAACATTTTAAATTATCATGAAGATTACTTTAAAATTTTTCTAGTATTTTTAATAATTAGCAACTTGGCAATTAGAAAGTTTTGCAGCAAGAAAGTTTGGGAAATTTTAAACATGTATTTTAATTTTTTAATAGTTAAAGCTGCTATCATAAACTTCAAATGCGTTTTTCTCAGAAGGGTATTTTTAATAATATGTTGAAACTTAAAATGTGATTTCTCAAAAAGTTCTTAAAATATTTTGTTGAAAATTATTAGGAATGCTTTTGATAGTATTTACTAGTGAATGGCCTAAAAACTTTAAATTTGGATACTTTTTAATGATGTTACACTCATAGTTAGATATAAAGGTATTGGAAATTCGTTAAAAATTCAATGTGTATGATTTTGAAGGACCAAGATATTTTACGAAATGTTAATTAAGCAAAAATTTTAGGTGATTCATTAGTCCAGTGTATAAGAAATGTGTTGCATAAAAAATATTGAAATAATTTAATTTATTAAAAAATTAGACCTTTTGAAAAAACCCGATTTTTTTTACTAGATTTTCTTTATTTATTAGAAATTTTATAAAAACTTCTCCAAGAATAAATTTTTCAAGTGCAATTCTCTATGATAATATAAAAAATAAATCTAAAAATGTAAAAACATGAACTAGTTTCTAGGTTTAAAGAAAAAAGTTCTCCGAACGTAGACGGATACCTTAAAACAACAAAGCTAAACAAGGGAATAAAATACGTATTAACCATATTGAAAAAAGAGTAAAGCATATTTCTGTTATTAGTATTTTATTACAATAAATATTGTAATATAATTTAAATGTATAGAACTTTGCTTGAAATTAATATTTGAAATAATTAAATATTAGTTTTATAAACTTGTGAATTGCCCCTTCTCAATCAATATTTAAAGGAAATTTTTTTCTCATTATATATAAAATAAATGTTATTTAATACTTCCTCTGATTTTTCGTTTCAAGGGAAACTTTTTACTCTTTTGATACAATCGAACAGGGCCCATATGAATGTGAGGCCCTCCAAGCGTCTCCCGGTGACGCTCGGCCGATCTCAAGTATTGGGCCACTCCACGGCGCCAGTCACCCTTAAATTACCCGGAGCGCGCCCGTCGCACCGTAGACGCCATCCGCGAATAAACGCAGTAGAGAAGCGCTGAGAGAAAACTCTTTTGATACAAGAAAATGAGCATTCCACAGAGGCGATTAAAATTGGCATGGTTAGTAAAATTTTTCAAAATAATTTTTTTTATTTAGAAAATTTGCTTCACTTAACTGCTTTTTTATGCATATTATTAATCAATTGCTTGTCTGATTAGAAAATATTCTCCTGTATGATTAAAAATCATTTTTTAAACGAATGTCATTTAAATAATATAATCCATATATCTTTCGATGTATTAGTATACGACATAATTGCTTGAGATTGTATTTGGGCTTTGGTTGTTGATAAAATATGCTAATATATTATCAGGTTTAACTGCTTACTGAAAATTTATAAGTAATTATAATTCCAAATATAATTATCGAAAGTGTAAAATTGAAGTTTTATTGTCCTCTAAAAGTCGAGACCCCAGACGCATGCAATTAAATCTGCCATCCCTACAACTTTATATTACAAACATGGCATACACTAACCAATTTTACCAATTTTGTGCTGCTAGAAACATAAACAGTATTCAAACCCATGAACTTTGGTTTTTGTCCTTTAGTTGCTGTAATAAAAAATACTTTTAACAAGCAAGTGCAAGACTGTGTTGTAGTACATAATACGATTAGTTCTTACGAAAGTCAACACCTTCTAGCAACAACTAAAGTAAAATTCTAAGATACGTTCCATTATTTGAGTTACCTAAACTTGCCTAACCTTCCATTGTTTGCGAACACGAAATCATTGAATAATCATTATATTTTTTTAAAATACACTCTAAAGTATTGTTATCAAACTGCAGCGAATTTGCTATTAACAACATGAAACTTTTTCAAACCCATATTTATCTAAACTGGAATCCAAATAAATAAATAGTTAACTTAATAACGACTATGATCTCCCTGCTTGCTGCATCTGTTTTTTTTAAATTTAATTTAATTTTTTTAATGTATGGCTGATTACAGGGTACAGCTCTTAATTTTTAGCCACTGACCTCCCGTCAAGCACGAATACCCCTTCTATTTTACAGCTTTTGATACATTTGGCAAAACTAAAGTTATTAATGAGTAAAACAATTGAAAGGAAGATTTCAGAGGCTTAAATATATCGTTACAGCAGCTACGTAAATTTATTTATATGCTCTGGAGAATTCTAAACATAAAGTAGCTAAAATAAATAAAGGGAATTAACTGTGATATTTTATTATTGTTTAATTTTTTTTACGATAATACTATTACGAGACAAAACATTTATGAAAATTACCTATTATGAAAATCTAAAGAAGAATCACAGAAAATTCTTTTAACCTAAAATATATCTCTCTATCTATATCTCTCTATATATGTGGGCTTGTGTGTATGTAGATATGTATATATATATATTTATTTATATATAAGTATAAGTATATATATATATATATATACATATATATATACCATATATATATATATATATATATATGTATATATATATATATATATATATATATATATATATATATATATATATAAGTATATATATATATATAATATATATATATATATATATATATATATATATACGTATAAATATATTTATATCGATATACATGAATAGGTATGTATATATATATATATATATTTATATATAAGTATATATATATATAAGTGTATATATATATACCATATATATATGTATATACATATATATATATTTATGAGTGTGTATATGTATATCATACATGTGTACGTAGATATATACACACACACATATATATATATATATGTGTGTGTGTGTGTGTGTGTGTATACATATACATAATGAGGTCTATGTTCGCTTTCGCAATAGTTAAAACTGTTAATAAGGAGACAGACGCATGATGTTTTAAAATGTTTAACAGGAAATACAGAAGTTTGTTTGCATTTTATGGAAACGATTTTCTAATTTGTTTTCTTGTTTGCATTTTGAAATAAAAATTTGGTAACTTCAGAATAATCAACAGCTACTGTTATTTTTTTATTGTAACTTACAATAAAAGGTTTATTTTGAAAATGGCCCCTAAAATTGACAGATGGCTCAAAAGTTACGTAACTGTATTTTTCGAGGAGAAATATCTGTAGCAAAAAATTATATAAAGGTGTCTAAATCTTAATTACTGAATTTCAAAAGTAGGTATTTATAATATATTAAATTTTAAAGGAAAAATGTCTATCTGAAGGTAAAAATGGAAGCATGACCGCAAAACCACATCTTAAATCTGCTCGAACGTATGTAAATATCAAGAAAGTGAAGTCTCTATTCCTAAACGAAAATCCGCTAACTCAAAAATATATTGTTCGAAACTAGGGAAGTCTTCTGGTATTGTAAGTAAAATAGTTCATAAAAATCTGAAATTGAAAACGATATTTAATCCTAAAGTATATCTGCTTTCACTAAAATGCATTGCTGAATGAAAAACAAATTATAGAAAATTATATCAAACACACCAAGCTTCTGAAAAATAGACATTTGGGGTAAAACTCGATGAGACATAGGTACTTTTAAGTGACTGTAATGAAAAAGATCAATTCTCTCGGTTGCTCAACTTACGCGAATGGCATCGTAAGTAATAGCTTCGTGTATAGAAAAGTGTTCATAGGAATTCGTGAGAGTTAAGATATTTTCTTAAGACAGAAAATGAAAAAAAAAAAAGAATAGTCTCCAGTAAAGCCAAAACGAATTCACTCTACTCTCAGCAGAATATTTTAGAACCAATTTTTGAAGGTACAGAACAGATTTGTTAAAGCCTGCAATTGATTTAGAAATCTAACTAAGATATGGAAAATCTCTAACATAACTTTAGGAGCAAAACTAAATATGCACAAATCCTTAATAAAACCAGTCCTTTTATATAAATCTAAAACATGGAAGTCGACAACAAACAAATCAGGCCAACAAGCTAAATGCCTCTTGAAACAAATGCTTCAGATCAACAATGAAGGTTTTTTGGCCTAGTACGATAACCAATAACAAGCTATTGAAAGAAACCGAGATGAAACCAATAGATGAAGAAATAAAATTAAGAGGATGGCGTTTCACAGGCTATGTCTTGAGAATGGGCAGGGAACGTAGAACTCCGGAGGTAAAACATAAAAGAGGCCGCTCAAAACCAACCTGGAACAGAGAAACAGAAAAAGAAAGAGAAGAAGCCGGATGGTCCAGTTGGCAGAAAACAAGAGTGGCTGCGGCAGATAGAGCACAGTGGAAAGCAAGACTTAAAGCCTTGTGTGTCGCAAGGAACCAAAAGATAGGAGGAGGATGAATTTTTCAAGGAGAAATCATAGCCTTGGAAAGAAAATCGGTAAATATAATTAACAATGGGCAAAAGCCTCTAGTCACAGGTTTAAATCGACTTCCACTTATACAGTAAAGAAATAAACAGAAACAGGAATTCCATTTAGAGAAATGCCTGCAAAACTTCCTGATATTTCTCCAATGGACTACAATGATTTCGATTTATTTAAATGAACCTTATGAAAATGGTATCCAAGTACACTGAACGGACTTTAGAAAACAGTTGAAGAGGAATGGAGTAAATTGGCATGACAGTACTAAGAAAAAGTTTACTTTTATGAAAAATTCGAGAAAGAGTTATTGTCAAGAACCATGCTATCAGATAGAAGCAAATAGCCTCAAAAAATACTTTATTTACACATAACTATCAAAATGGATTCCATAAAATGCGAAAATCTTCGGTATCATATACTGCAAAATAGTACAATGTTTATTTTCCCCATTTTTTACAGTGATTTTATTCATACGTACAAAGCATATTTTTCTACCGTTTAATTTCATCTAGTATAGATCAAACTGGTCTCCACTTCTCCAGAACTGGACTAGCTGAACCTGATGACTTTTGAAATGAAACATCTCCTTTTAGTTGAGAATAACCTTCTAATATTTTTGCAGAAGTAAGTTTTATTCAAATGTTCTTCAAAGGCAATCTCCAAAACTGTCAGTGCTTTACAAATAATGTTTCCCTTTTACGAAAATAAGGAAGCTATTTTTTGATCTTCAGTATGCGCTACACTTAGAAATATTATAAACAGTTTCTAAAAATAGGAATGGTGAGATGTTAACTCATTTTTTTCAGTTTAGATACACAGCGTTGAAAACAATAAAAAGTTTGTGGAAAACAATTTTCTAAAACAAATGCTCAAAACATGATCTAAAAATGTAATTAGGGGTTTTTAATGCAATAAGGATTGGTCTCTTTCATTCTTTCTTGAAAAATTAAAAATCCAGAAAAGAGAAGTAAGAATAATGTAAACGAATTTTAGGAACTGTAAAATAATCCAAAAGATCTAGTATTTGGGCTTTCTCATATCTCATAAGGAAAATAGAAAAGTATTGAATTTTGGGAATTGTAAAATAATCCAAAAGATCTAATATTTGTGCTTTCTCATATCCGTAGCATAAGAAAAATAGGAAAAGTATTGAATTTTGGGAATTGTAAAATAATCCAAAAGATCTAGTATTTGTGCTTTCTCATATCCGTAGCATAAGAAAAATAGGAAAAGTATTGAATTTTGGGAATTGTAAAATAATCCAAAAGATCTAGTATTTGTGCTTTCTCATATCCGTAGCATAAGAAAAATAGGAAAGGTATTGAATTTTGGGAATTGTAAAATAATCCAAAAGATCTAATATTTGTGTTTTGTCATATCCGTAGCATAAAGAAAATAGGAAAAGTATTGTAATCTTTAAAAATTTCTAATTTGAAAGTTTGGTTAATCTACATATTTTTGACCTGCCTGAATTCGAGAATACTACTTTTGGAGTTATGTTTATGTATGTATATATGTAAACACAATAACTCATCCAAAATTTCAATAAGTGCATCATAACAAAGTTCATTTAAAGTTTTATTTTTTTATCAACTTTTAGGATATTGTTCGGATAAGTAGCAATTTGCCTACTACTTCCGTTTATTAGCAGTTTATTTGTTAATATACATTATTGAATGGGTACTCCCAGGTACAATCGGGTTTCTAATTCTGTTATTCAGTTCACAAAATAACGTGTTAGCGTAGCTAAAAGATAGATATTATTTATGTGATAGTGTTCAAATTTTTTTGTAATAATAAGAACAAAAACATAATAATGAAAATTGTCCTTTTTCTTTTCTATGAAGTATACGAGAAAGTTGCGAAAAGGCTTCTGTCGATTTTATAATGAAAAATTTCGTATTTTGCTTTTGCTGAGAATATTCAATGAAGCTATAAAATTGTCAAGTCTTCAAGACAGCAGTGTTATTTAGAGCAAGGTGAATTAAAAATCATATCCACAATTAAAACCCAATTAACCTTAGCCGAAATACTGTTGGATGGGTAGGAAGTTGCTTTTTGTTATCTAGGGTTCGAATCCCACCGCTGGGATGAATATTAATAATATTCTGAATCGGCTTTCAGCAGTAGGTCCCTATCTCATTAGACCTTATGTAGAAAAACAGTAGATCATAGCGCTCCATACTAACCGAAACCTTTTCAACCATTAAACCCTTTCCTGCCTAGATTACAAAAAACTTAATTAAGGTGCAAGACACTTTTTATTGGATTTATAAAATGTATGAAGTCACATATACAGAAATAAACAATGTGATTCATGCACAAGAAACGTACAATATGTGCAATTTATGCATAAACTCAGACACATACAAATGAACAAACTAACCATACGTAGATAAACACAAATAATTTTTTATTCAGACTGAAATAATATTATTTCTATTAAAATGTTAACGAAACCATAAACAATATAATCTTAATCCTTAAATATAGAGCAAAATTTAAGATACGAAGTTTAAACATTTTTATAATTAAATTAAGCACAAGTGACAGATATTTCTCATTAATTATTTCACCAAAAGTTATATTTTATTTATAATGAATACTAACAATTGTAGAGCATTTTTTTAACTTAGCATTTTGATAAAAAATATTGTTAAAAAATAGGATTTCCATATCATGGCAATACCCCTTCATAAAAAGGTGAATAAATAAATAAACTCAACGCTAGGTTTCGAGAATTCCTATATTATGCTAAAAATATTCTACTTAGACAAAAAAAATAGATGGTATATACTCAAAATACTAAAGAAACAAAAACCTTAATCCTTAAAAAAAGCTCAAAATTTAAAATATAAAAGTTAAATTTTTCGTAATAAATCAGTACATTAAATTAGACATGAGGGACCAGAAGTTAGTTAAAAAATAAGTATTTCAAAACTACTAATGCATTTTATTAAGGACACCTACAATTGCAAAGTATTCTTTAAACTCATAGTATTGATCTAAAAAAACAAAAATTCCATTTCATAGACACAAAAATAAATAAATAAAAAATAAAAATAAGTAAACCAAGAAATGAACTCAACTTAAGGTTTCAGTAGAATTTCTTTAATAAGTTAAAAATATTCTATTTCGACGAAATAAAGTGACATCTATTCAAAAAATATGAAGAAATGAGAAGGAATGCAAACTTAAAACACAACTTTTTTATAGTTAATTAGTTCACTAAGTATTGCTGATCATTCTTTGAACTCAAAGTATCGAGAGAAAAAATCTTGTTCTAAAAAACAAGATTTCAATTCCATCGCAATGCCCCCATAAATAAAAGTAAAAAGTAAATAAATCCAGTGGTTACTGTAGAATTTCTACATTATGTTAAATAAAAAATATGATAGTTAGACAAAATAAGATGGTATCTATTCAAAATTCTGAAGAAGTAAATTAAATACAAACTTAATCCTTATGAATAGCACAAAAAAGTTTAAATTTTTTCTAATTAATCCTGCATTAAATTAAACAAAAATAATAAAAGTTTCTCATAAAATAAGTATCTACCAACAAGAATTTTTATAATGTAAATTATGAGCATTCGATGAACTCAGCTTATTGAGAAAAAAATATTACTTTAAAAAACAAAAATTCCCTTTTATGGCAAATGCCCCATGAGAGAAGAGTAAATAAACAAATAAACCCAATGTTAAGTTTTGGGAATTTCTATATTATGTTAAAAAATATTTTATTTAGGAAAAATAAAATGATATCTATTCAAAATGTTAGAGAAACCAAAAGGATTACAAACTTAATTCTTTAAAATAGCTCAAGATTTAAAATGCAAAGTTAAAAATTTTTTCAATTTAATCTGTCTCTAAATTAGTCACAAGTGACAGAAGTTTCTCACAAAGTATTTCACAGCAAGTATTTTTTATAACGCATGTTATGAGCATTTGTTGAACTAAGCTTTTTGAGTAGAAAATATTATTTTAAAAAACAAAAATTCCCTTTTAGGGCAATTCCCCAAAGAGAATTTTTGCCTCCTTTGACAAACGGCTATGATTTCCCATTTAAAGGGAAAAAAAATTCCAAAATTCCCTTTGATGTCAATGCCTCTTCAAGAAAAAAGTAACTAAATATATAAACCCAATGTTTGGTTTTGGGAATATCTATATTAAGTTCAAAATATTTTATTTAGGCAAAATAAAGTAATATCTATTCAAAATGTTAAAGAAACTAAAAGGTTTACAAACTTAATCCTTTAAAATAGATTTAAAATACAAAGTTAAAAGTTTTTTCAAATTAATCTTTCTCTAAATTAGTCACAAGTAACACAAGTTACTCACAAAGTAAGTATTTCACAACAATTATATTTTATAAAGTATATTATGAGCATTTGTTGAACTCAGCCTTTTGAAAAAAAAAAAAAATCCATTTTAGGGCAATGCCTCAAAGGGAATTTTTGCTCCCTTTGACGAACCACTATGTTTCCTCACATAAAGGGAAAAACAAAAATTCCCTTTTAGGGCAATGCCCCTCAAAATAAAAATAAATAAACAAATAAACCCCATGTTAGGTTTTGGGAATTTCTATACTATGTTAAAAAATATTTTATTTAGGCAAAATAAAATGATATCTATTCAAAATGTTAAAGAAACTAAAAAGATTACAGACTTAATCCTTTAAATTAGCACAAGTTTTAAAATACAAAGTTAAAAATTTTTTTCAAATTAATCTGTTACTAAATTAGTCACAAGTGATAGAAGTTACTCATAAAGTAAGTATTTCCCAACAAGTATTTTTATAAAATATATGAGCATTTGTTGAACTAAATCTTTTCAGAAGAAAATATTGTTTTAAAAAACAAAAATTCCCTTTTAGGGCAATGCCTCAAAGGGAAATTTTGCCCCCTTTGACGGACGACTATGTTTCCCCTTTGAAAGAGAAAAAAAAATCCCCTTTTAGGGCAATGCCCCCCGCAATAGAAAAGTAAATAAATAAATAAACCCAATGCTACGTGTCGGTAATTTCTATTTTATGTTAAAAAATATTTTATTTATAAAAAATAAAATGATATCTAATCAAAATGTTAAAGAAACCAAAAGGATTACAAGCTTAATTCTTTAAAATAACTCAAGATTTAAAATACAAAGTTAATTTTTTTTCAAATTAATCTGACACTAAATTAATTACAAGTGACAGAAGTTACTCATAAAATAAGCATTTCACAACAAATATATTTTATAAAGTATATTATGAGCATTTGTTGAACTAAGCCTTTTGAGAAGAAGATATTGTTTCAAAAAACAAGAAATCCTTTTCATGGCAATGCCCCCTCAAGAAAAAAGTAAATAAACAAATAAACTCAATGTTAGGTTTTCGGAATTTCTATATTATGTTAAAAATATTCTATTTAGGCAAAATAAAATATTTAATCAAAATGAGAAACAAATATGGCATAAACTTTTAATCACTTTATCTCAATTCGTAATCCTCTTTCGCTGTCACATATCCCGTATCCTATATTTCACCCTTTACCTTTCACCGAGTCACAGAGACGAGCAGCTTTTGACGGACCGCTATGTTTCCCCATTTTTATTATTTTGTTTTGTGCCAAAATTTTCGCCCGATATCAGCAAGCGATCAAAGAAGCAAAAGTCGGCCTAATCCGGTAAGTAGGGGTCATGGTCGAAGCGAACAATGAATCCAGTATGGTCAGCGCAGATTTTTGGGCCATAATCCTCGCGATAAAACAATAACGGGAAGTCACCACAGAGGAGCACCTACGCTGCCTTTTATAATTTCAATTCACCTGGTGAAGGGTTAGATGTATCTCTTGTTTGTTTTTGCAGTGGTTTACATTATAAAATTTTTAAAAGAAAATTGACGTTTCGTGACTTTCCCTTCAACCGCAATTATAACAATGGTTTACTTAGGTAATACCAGAAAAAGACTACGGATGACACTTTTTATACACAGTATCTTTACAAACTCTTAATATCCATTGCTTGAGTTTTGTTAGTAGTATGACTAATACTGCTGTTGTCCATTGTTCTTGCCGTTACTGTACAGTCCTCTGAAAGGGACAGTGGACTTAAAAATTTATTTATTTTGATTTTGACCAATCTGTTTGAAAATTTAATTTGGTAGAGATATACATACGTGAATATATTTACAATTTCAAGTTAATATCTTAACAATTTTAAAAGTAATTAATTTTTAATTATTTCAAAAGTAACATTGTTGAAAACATTCTTGTGCATGGGTATAATGTTGTTATTTCTATTTACAGTATATCTATTAGGACAAAATTTAATTGTTATCTTTGAAATTCGTTAGCAAAATAGTTAGAAAAAGTTAGAATAATTATGATATCTATCTGTGCTATGAATTTATGTATATTTTTTATTTCAAAAAAGGATAGTTTTTGCTGTTTGATATACATAAATCTGTACTAACTTTTTATTTATATTGCAAAGCAAAGGTTCTTAACCTGTTCTCGACCATTACTCTCAATAAAAGAAAATAATACATTCGACATCCCCTCTTCCATAACGAAATATTGAAATTTTGTTGATATTATCTATATACATTTTATCTACCTATTTATCTATTAAAAATCCCAAAGTTGCAATCAATTATAACAGCCATCAAATATAGTAAAATTGTTCATTTAAAACTTAAAATTAATTATAGACTAAATTTTATATATATATATATATATATATATATATATATATATATATATATATATATATATATATATATATATATATATATATATATATATATATATATATATATATTAATGTAATAATTATCAATACAGACTAATTTTAATTAACTGTATACTTTAAAACAGAGTTCCCCAGCCGTTTTTGGATTCACATCCTCTTTACAAGACAAATATATGTATTCGAACTCTCCATCTTCTATAATAGTGAATTATAGAAAAATATTGATATATTGTTGTATATTAACCATTTATTTATCTCTCTATTTATCTATTAAGAATCGCAAAGAAAAAATTATTTAAAATGGTCATAAAATTTAATAAAAAATGATTATCATAAAGTTAATAATCACAAAATAAATAAGAAATAAAAATTTAATAAGTTAGTTCAGGCTGATGGAATTTGAACACCTAAGTAGGATAATGTAACGTATGATAATGCTTCTCAAAATTTCAATATATGCGACCAAATTTTCCATCATAATTTTCCTCGCTTTCCTCATACAATAACAGTGTATTGAATGCAATAATAATGTACTTTGACGATAAATCTAACTTCAATTTTAATTCCAAGAAGCAGATATATACTTGTTGGATATGAATGATAAAATTAATGCTTCTTGCAGAAAATTGGGATTATTTAAAAGAAACTTAAAGGATAAAAACACCTAGAAATTTTAGGAAATGGAGATAAATGGGTTAAAACCTACAAAGCAGCATGTGAAAATTGTTTTGGAAACCATTGAAAATCATTTAGCCATCAAGGCAAAAAATTTTAAAAAGTATTTTCTTCCTGACGAAAAATTGATGGCAACTTGCGAGAATGTTAGGGATACATGTCAAAGTACTCCAAAAAAGCTGTCAACCGCCAAAGGAGGAATCTTCATAGATTTCAGATCAAGGGGCAAAATCAAAAAGCAATTTAGTAATAAACCACTCTTTGAATTTTGGGAATAAATGAATGATGAATTTTCTGCATTGAAAACAAAATCTTTTCGTATACTTTTGCTGTTTCCAACATCTTACCTATGTGAAACCAAATTTTTTGCGATGACTGCTTTGAAGGTAAAAAATAAATCTTACCTAAATGCAGAAAAAGAACTTAGAATGCCAGTTTCTAATATTAAACCTTCCTTTGAGAAATTTTGCTCTGCAAGACGAGCCCATGGGAGTCACTAATAATTATTAAACTTGTTCTTAAATTAGTATTGATAAATTAATTATCAAATACATTGTACAGCACTGATACATATAAGTCCATTATATCAGTATAAATGTGTATTTTTTATTATGTCAGAAGGTACATTTTTTGCTTCCTTTCAGTAAATTAATATTTTTTAATCTATTTTTAAAATTTATTTTTTATAATATTTTCTTTTCGATTTTTTGATATGCTCTCGTCCCATAGTACCTGCGTGAATATAACCTTGATTTAATATGAAAGTATTTTACTTTAAGTATTTTTCAACATTTTATGAACAGATAATATAAAAATTCACTTGAGTCATACAAAATACTATCAACGATGAAAAATTACTACAATCTTAATTTGTAAAACAATTGTTGAAAATCTTCCCCAACACAAGCCACAAATTTCTAGATACATATAAATACAGAAAAATCTTAAATAAACTTTTATTTCCTTTTCGATAGGCTCGCGTCCTCTACCCAGGGTTATCACGTTCATCTACGGGAAGTGCTCCAAAGTTTGAGAATCACCGACCTAAGTAAATATATAGCCTTGTTTTAATACGAATGTGTTTTGTTTTAAGTATTCTTCATTTTGAGAACAGAAAATTTCATGATTCATATGAGTAATACCAAGTATTCTCAGCGACGTGAATTTCCTATAAACTTAATTTAGAGGACAAAGGTTGTAAATATTCACAAACGTAAGCAAAATTCTAAGTACCGTATAAATACAGGAAAATCCTAAATATATTTTATTTTCTACTTTTTGATATGCTCTTATCCCCTACATAGCGTTATCACGTTCCACTAAGGAGGCGTGCCCCACAGTTTGAGAATAGCTAATTTAAGATAATATAGGCTTGATTTAATACGAAAGTATTTTATTTTAAGTTTCTTCAACACTTTATGAACAGAAGATTGAATAATTTCTATGAGTGATACAAAAGATTCTCAGGGACGTAAAATACCTACAAACTTAACGTTTGAAAATCTTCATCAACAGAAGTAAAAAACATAAACTTCTAGGTACCATATAAGTACAGAAAAACTTTCAGTAAGAATGAATCCCAAAGGAAACAAAATGCTAAACAGTTTTTATAAAAGACAAAATATTTCCATATTTTCCAAATATTTATTGATTACTAATATTTTTCCATATTTCAAACTCGACGCATTTCCGCGACATCGCAACCCGTTTACCAGCACCAATGACATCACTTTGCCCATGAACCCCTCCGCGCTGAAATCAGCGTCTTCACTCGAACAGGTAAACACCACAAATAGGCAAGAGGAATTAAAATCTGAGGAATTCGCACTTTTCCAGACATTTCATACCTGCGAGAAAAGACTCCCCACTTATTATTCATTGTTGGCACGCCGCAGCGAAAAACTTTATATTAATAATATTCACCGCCTTACGCCTTTTTATGGTGATGTGCTCATCAAATTTCACCTCGCTTCAAAAAAAAAGGAAGACTCAAAGATTGATAGCCGAGTGTAAACAGCACAGCTACAATCGAGAAATATAAAAGGATGAAGGAAGGAGAGACTCTTTTCTATATTCGAGGGTTTCCCAGTGAAGTAGTTATCCGCCTACACCTTTTTCCCCAACTGATTGAATTAGCTGCCGTTACGTAAAGATGGTCAGCGTGCTATCTATTGTCTGGTGTAAATGCATATTTAAAACTACAGAAAATACATTTGGCTTATTCCGTTATCGAGAAACATATACATTATTATAGATAATGTGAAATCATGAATTTATATATATTATGTTTATTTTGTTTGTAACAAGTGCTGCATGCTTATATAAATTTATAGGTATGAACACAAAAGTATTTAAGCTATATGTATGCATATACATATATAGACTCATTTAGTAGACATTCATATATTTTATATGGGTGTACATACATTAACATAATCATATTCATGTACAAATATGCACACACAGACACCACATGAGGATATATATATATATATATATATATATATATATATATATATATATATATATATATATATATATATATATATATATATATATATATATATATATATATATATATATATATATATATATATATATATATATATATATATATAATATATATATATATATATATATATATATATATATATATATATATATATATATATATATATATATATATATATATATATATATATATATATATATATATATATATATATATATATATATATATATATATATATATATATATATATATATATATATATATATATATATATATATATATATATATATATATATATATATATATATATATATATATATATATATATATATATATATATATATATATATATATATATATATATATATATATATATATACAGAGAGAGAGAGAGAGATGGAGATGTGTGTGTGTGTGAGAGAGAGAGAGTATGGGCGGTGTCAACTGCATTTAGAAGTGTAGTGAATTCTCCTGGAAAGATGATTGCTATTGTTTCGAGCGGATAGGCTTCTAAGAGTGTTTCCTCCTAATTTAGAAGCACGAACTGACTGTGTTCGGTACGGATAATTCATCCTTTCATTCCCTTTAGTGGGTAAACAAAACCGAGGATTAAAAGTGCTTCGGAATTAAACACTGAATAACCCAAAAACTTTATATTAATAATATTCACCGCCTTACTCCATTTTATGGTGATTGTCTCATCAAATTTCCCCTCGCTTAAAAAAAAGGAAGAATTAAAGATTGATAGTCGTATGTAAATAGCACAACTACAATCGAGAAATATAAAATGATAAAGGAAGACAACTCTTTTTCATATTTGAGGGTTTCCCAGGGAAGTAATTATTCGCCTACACATTTTTCCCTTTCCACAAAAGACAGAATTATGTGCCGTTTAGTAAAAATGATCAGCATGCTATCTATTGTCTTATATAAATGTATATGTATAACGTCGGAAAATATATTGTAACTTTCAACAGATAGTTAAATTCTGTATATTTGGCTTATTCCGTTATACAGGAGCTCATACATTTATATCGATTATGTGAAATCCTAAATTTATATAGATTTTGTCTATTTTGTTTATAACAAATTACGCATACATATATATTATATAAATTTATAGGCATAAACATATAAATATTTAAATTATATCTATGCATACCCATGTACACATGTAGTCTCGTATGATACATGTGCATATATTTTATATAGGTGTACGTATATTTGCATAATCATCCACATATACAAATATGTACACATACACACACCACAAGCGATTATATATATATATATATATATATATATATATATATATCAAATTTATTACCTCTAAAATAGATATCCAAAATTATCATTTATTAATACCTAATTTCCTAGCAATAAAATTGTCAGATAAATGTATGTTCTCTAACATAAACTCTTTTTTACTCCTCTCTCAAAACAAACACTGCATAAAATGCTAATTTTCTGTTCATTATCCACATTTTTAAGCCGTCCCAAGAAAATGTAATTTCTTCTACAACGATTAAATTGCAGCCTGTGCGTTTTCGTGCTACCTCAAAAGACCAACGTTCACTCTTGACTTCTAAAAGATGCTGATCCATCTTAAGTCTTACGGAAATAAAATCACGTTACTCGCTTGATGTGGGATCAACATCGTTGACAAATATGTATATTTTTCAGTCATTCTATGCAAAGCAGTTGCACAGTAAAGACCACCAGCAGACCGATGTGTTTTGATCCTCAATAAATTTGAAGTTTCGCCTCTTTGGACTTTATGTAAACATGCATGTACGCTCACAATTTTCTCAGTTATGTTCAAATGAATTCGAAAATAAAGTCAAAATTTCAATGCATGTTCGCAGTTAATAGTTAAATTTTCACCCTTGATTGATTCTATATATGTATTTAATTTTTATAAGTATAATATTTTCTATATGAACATATTCCAATTTATTTTATTAAAACTTAAAACTTAAAGGTTTAAAAATAATTTCAGAAGTTATTCAAATATGACAAAGTAGATAATTCATTTTAAGAATTAACTTTTGTACGCCGAACGATGGCCAAATGGTAGAGTGCTGCTCTTCGGAACCTGAGTTCGCGGGATTTGAATCCCTATGCTGGCATGGATATTTGTAGCCGATCGGATTCGGCTTTAAACTGTAGGTCTCAGTCTCATTAGCCCTCGTGTGCAAAACAGTAGATCGTAGCGCTCCAAATCAAACCAAAACCAACTTTTATACACATAATGAATTTTTTGGGAGGATTATATTACTATAGAATATGTTCAAATCTTTTCTGATGATCATATTTAAAAGGGGTAGTATTATCTTTTCATACGTAAAAAATATACACCAAGCAAAAAATAAAGCACATGGGAGAAGAATTTTATTCATGACCCATAGAAAATATTTGCGAACTTACACTATAATACTTTAATTCGAATATGCTATTGTGTAAAACCTTATTTAATTACATATTCAAATACTAATAAAATTTTTAGGGTAAAAAAGTATACATGAAATGAGAAATAATTATTAATAACTTTATTGAAAACATTGAAATGATGAAACTACATGCTTTTTGATAAATCAATTTATTGTATTAGTAATTTCAGATTATTGTAGAACATATATAAAAATTCTTACATGTATAATGTATTTCAATATGGTCTGTTTCTTTATTTAAAAAAATTATGTAAAATATAAGTAACATAGTCTTCTTAAATAGTATTTAAAATTATTTCTACTATATGGGGAGAAATAAGGCTTTCTATTATATATATATATATATATATATATATATATATATGAATATATTTATATGTGTATATATATATATATATATATATATATATATATATGAATATATTTATATGTGTATATATATTCATATCATTACACACACACACACACACACATACACACACACACACACACACACACACATATATATATATATATATATATATATATATATATATATATATACATGTATATATATAGTCGTGTCGGTTGGGTTTGAAAATATAGTTGTTCTTATGTATATTAATCTTTCTATGCATAAATATCTGAATGAATAAACTTATAATTTCTTTTCTTTTAAATTCGATTTTATTACTACTTTCAATATGGAATATTTTTTTTAATTAAATTTCTGTTGAAAATTATTTTATAAATGGGTCTTTCATTTTGGATACCAAATATATATGTTTAATCAAAAATTAATTCTATAGCATGAGTTAGTAATAGTTAAAGTAGAACTTGGAATTCCTAATTAAATCTTTTAAAAGTTTGAGTTTTTTTTTGGAAAACATTTCTAGAATTATTTACAGATCTTTCAAATGTAAGGGGCTTACTTATATTGGGAGAATAAACTTTCAATTGAATCTTAAAGATTTATTCTATAAAAAATATTTCTTCTTTAGCAGATGAATCCATTTCTCAAACTTATTTATCGTGGGTTTGTTCTTTCAGTTTTATTAATATTTACAAATCTACTTACAATGATAGAAATTAGTTTCCTCTATAGTATACTTGAATAGAATGAGTAAACTATTGGGTTTTCTTCAATTATTCTTATGTTTTATAAACTTTGCCGTATTTTATAACATGTACAAAACTTTGAATAGTTTTCAATCTATTGTTATGAATTAAACATGTAATAAAGCCTTCTTTTAAACAAAGTGTGTAAATAGAAATGTTTTAATGGGAGAGATTTATCTCTGTTTAATTTGAACATATAAATAATAATGACAAATTTTTTAGGGTTTTTTAAAAGTTATGTACCAATTTATTTTCAAAGATACTGTTTTTGCTAAGCTAATCTGTTGGTAAAAAAAAGAAATCTTCTTCTAATATAAGTGAAAAACGAATTCGTTTTAAAGTAAATAGTTTTTGAAGACTATGTGTATATCTCATTTGTCAATATAGATGTGGTAATTGTTCTCCTTTAAAAGTATTTTAAATTTTAAAAGTAAATCTGAACGATCTTGGAAAAAAATATATAAATATATTAGAAGACTTCTCTCATTTATAATGACAAAACATTGAAAAAAAGAGAGAGAAAAAAAACTAAAAATGCATAAAAAACACGAATGAAAAATTGTTTAGTTATAATATTATTTATTTAGTAAGAATGTATCAGTGAAATATTTTTCAGTGAAGCATTTGAGTTAACTATTTTAAACGGTCTAAATTATTGTATAATTTTCTTAGAACTTTAGGGGCATTTAGTATAAATTTTCATTTTACTTCAATAGACGGTGTAATAAATAATCATTAATCCAATAATTAGCATCATTCATTTAAAGCTAATCTTTTAGACTTCTTTAAAGCTACACATAAACTAAGTGAACACATAAGTGAAAAATAAATTCGTTTTAATGAAAATAATTCTTGATGTCTGTGTGTGTAATCATAGGTCGACAGCGATTTATAAATCCTTTTTCCTATACATCGTTTTTAGACATCGTTTTGACAAGTAAACCTGAACGATTTTGGAAAATCTAAAAAATAATAATGATTTGTAAGCCCTCTTTATGGTACAATAATTATGTAGTTAAATAAAAAAAATAGGAGTATAAAATTATTACGTTACAAAATTACTGTTTTAATGAATATCTCTGTCTTTGTGTGGAAACATAAAAATATAATTTTGTGAAGTATTTCAATTAGCTAAGTATGATAAATAAAATAAAATATTGTAATAACTATATTAATTATATTGTTACAACATTGTAATTAAATTTGTAAGCACTGTATCTTTTATTATGACGATGTAGTTTAATGCAAAAACAGGAATAAAAATAATTTAGTTATAAAATTATTATTTTAATGGATATCTGTGACACTATGTAAAAACATAAAAATATAATTTCGGGAATTATTTCAATTACCTAACTATGAAAAATGAAATAAAATACCTTATAACTTGTGTAACACTTTAGGAGTATTTTAAAATAATATTTCGTTTAAATTTAACATATGATCTAATAAATGATCCTAATCTATTAAACTAACATTATTCAGTGAAATCTAAACGTCTAGACTTTTTCAATCACACTGAAAACTTTCGGTTCACCATCACAGAAGATCACGACTCCCCGTTTTAGAAATGTATTAAAGATCGGATTAAAGAATTACGATCCAGTTCGACCCCCCTCCCCTTCCGGTAGAGAAATCAGAAATCGGAGGTAAAATTGTTGTCGAAGGGTTCCTCTTCCTCAAACTGATGCAGTATCTCATTTACTGTCATGTCACAGAGAAATGCTTCGAAATGACAGTATGCATTACCTCTTTTATGGTGATGTGCTAATCAAATTTCACAAATTTAAAAAAAGACGCATACATTGATAGCCATAGGTAAACACCATAGCTACAATCAAGAATGATATGACGGTATAGTGAAAATATGACGGTACATAGTAAGAATAAATCTTTTCCTATATTCGAGTATTTCCGGTGAAGTAGTTATCCGCCTACACCTTTTTCACCCTTTTTCCAACTAGACAGAATTAGCTTCCGTTACGTAAAGATGATCATCGTGTGATCCGTTGTGTTACGTACATAGTTGAAACTTCTAATAAAATTTTAGTATGAAATAATTTGCAGGAATTATTTTTGTTATTAGTTAAGATGGAATTTTCTATTTGTTAGCTAAACCGGTATTTCTCGTAGATTTCAGTGGAAAATTTTAGATTCTGCCCGAAATGCAGTGAAAAATTCTATTGAAGGCGAAAAAAGACGATAATAAAGAGCAAAAATCAATCAAAAGTTTAGACAAGCAGATTTTAAAGTCATGAAAAACAATGTAAAATACTATTAAAAACTTGATATCATGCTATCTCACTCTGTTGTAGATAACATTTTACATGTTTTTGTTCAATTTTTGAGGCAGTTCATGGTATGCACATTCACACGTATACGCATTTGTAAGGATAAATTTGTTGGACAATATAAACATGCATATATACGTTTATATATAGTTTGTGAAAAACCTTATCGAAGCAGCAAACAATCTTAATCTATATAAATAAAAATATAAATGTTTGTTCGTAACCCAAAATCTCTGAAAATATTGCACCGATTGGCTTGAAATTTTGACATAACGTTGTACTAGAGTCCGAGTATGTTTTTATCCGTACCGTTTACATATAAAGTTTAAAATCTATGTGTGTGTCTATCAGCAATTTGATGGGCTTCTGTGTATTTGGATTGGTACTAAAGTTCCTAACACCGAGGAATGAAAGCAGTGGTACGAATCCCACCAGATGCACAAATGTTTTAGACAGAGATGAGTAAAAAAGTGATAGTGGTGCTGAATAAACGATATCCCAGTCGTTAAGAAATAAAGTTGGATGCAAAATCCACCAAACGCCTTAAAAAAGTTAAAGCTTAAAGCTATAAATCATAAATCTACTGTATACTAAATATTTTACAATTCCATTTCATTTCTTCTGTTTGCGTTATTAAAATGAATTTTTTAGATTTATTTAATTTATATTTATTTAGATTTAATTATTTTATGTAACATTTTGAGCTGTGTCGTTTGTAACAGCGTTCATTTTGTGAATATAGTTTATTTTTTTTTCTTTTGGTAGTATTTGAATTTTTAACTGTTTTTCTTATATTTCAGTAATTTCCATTTAACTAAACTGAGCCACAGCAACATGTGGCCGGGCACAGCTACTATTGTAATAAAATTTGTAAGCACTGTCTGTTTTATGACGACTATTTAGTGTATGACTAATAAAATGACTATTATGACTAATAAAAATGTTAAAGTAGCAAATCGATATATATGTATATAAAAATATGTATACACAATAAAATATATTTCTTATACTGCCCAAAGAGTCTTTTGAGTTGGACAGACCTGTTACGAGTCACCATAAATACGAATTCTTTTAAACGGCAAGACACGTTTTAAAGTAAGGATCGAAATTAAAAAGGATTAAATATGCTCTTATTTTTGTGCGTGGTGCAAAAATATGTAGAATGTATTGTGAAAAAAATGTTTTCCCTTTCGTCAGTGATACGGAAACCACAAAATACACTACTTCATGCTCCTACACATCAGATGACAGTATAGATCGTAAATGTCACTGAACAAACTGATTTTTTTCCCATCTTTTTCCTTATGTTACACGCCTACACGCTTTTTTTCTTACCTCGTCACATCTCTCGCACATATTTAAAGACTTCCCTCCTCTTACATAATAAAACGTCATCAGAGAACGAAAAGGTTTTTGATAGAGAGTGTCGACAAATATTCGCCTGTCAAGTACTTGTTCCTCATTCTCCAGGTGATGGTCGAGACTTTTCTTTTCTGAAAATTACACTTCTCAGATCACTTACCCCGGCATTTTGGAGCGACAACCTTCAGCTATCATAATAAACAGACCTATTGACAGCTCGTATTATCCTGTAGCGTAACCCGGATGTCTCTTAAGAACTGTCATAGAAAGTGATACTTCCAGTTCATCAGTAGCTGATCATTAAGTGAAAGTAGCGGTTAATGATTTATTCTAAATAAAAATAAGCTGGTTTTCCAGATGCAGAATGGGTAGAGAGAACTGGCATAAATATGTGCCTTTCGATGAATAGGCATTGTCACTCCTATCCTGACTTTATGACTTTTCTTAACATTTAAAAGAATTCAGACTTCCGGTGTCGCATGCCAGGCCTTTGAAACTAAAAAGAGTTTGCAGGCAGCATAATAAATGAATTTTAATCTGGAGGGTTTCATCTGTGTGTGAATAAATAAAACATAGATGTAAAGCTAAAATTTTTAAAAATGTATAATTTTTATAATTTTATTATTGTTATTACTCTTAAATTATCAATGGAATGTTATACACCAAGGTAGATTCCAAGTTCAGTGTGCCAACCGTCATGTTTTGGCTATATTTTGGTACAAAGGGATTGCCAAATTATAGCTAAGTGATGTTTACAATTTGTGTTTCTACTTGTACAGAATTTATACACGATTTCGAAGCATATTTTGAACAAAAAAGTTTTGAAATTTTAATAAAATGAATACGAATATAAACTTATGTTTTCATGCCATGTACTGTGTTTTGAACTATACTCCAAGACTCCATGGCTTCAAATTTAATCTAGTTTATCAGTAACAGTTTGTACCACAAGATCAGAACGATGACATATCAGATTCACTGGATTGACAGGTTGGACCAATGATGTCCAAATGGTTCTTTACCATTAGTCTCGGTTTTAATTCCCATTACTAGTATGGGCATTCGTAGCCAATCGGAATAGTCTTTCAGGATCCGGTTTCATTAAACCTACAGCAGCAAAAAAGTAGACCACTCCAAAGCAAAACAAATCAGACTTGGGCTTTATTGAAGAATTGAATACACACAATAAATATTTTGCTTGTGTTCGTTTTTGTATCTTGCATATAATACTTTTAACAATTATCATTCAGAACAGTGTAAGAGGATTATAATAGTATGAAAGTTATGCCGTTCGTTGACTAACTTTTAAAACCTTCTCTATTATCTCTCCTTTTGACAAAACTAGTTTCAACTTAGTGTTCAAACCATGCATGCGTATGGACTCTGGCCATAAAAAGATATGTTTTTGTCTCACAATTTTCTAATCTCTAGTAAATTGTAGTGATATGAACTAACGGATCCACTCTTCTACTCGTGTTTTTTACGTTTCTCTTTCGCTGACAAATTCATAGTCTCTTAAAAATCTTAAGATTAGAGGGATTAACCCAGGTAATGATAATGTATTATCTTCTTGAAAGTCTTAAAAGAAATAATCCTATACCGGAAATGCCTTTTTAGTTTAAATTTTCTAAAAGCATACACAATCTTCCCTCCCCCCAAAATAAACACCCATATCAAACTATTAAAGCTCTTTTAAAGGCTACTTGAATTTGAACAAAATGGATCATGCTCAATAAAATATGTTTTTTTTCATATCCTAGAAAGAAAATTTAAGGAAATTGTGTCCACAATTAAACTTTCATACTTTAAAATTGTAAACAGTCAAAATTACTGTTCAGAAATTTATGAAATGTGTAGGAAATAATAAAAAATGGAAACTTCTTTGAGTAAAAAAAAAAAATAGTTCAAAATTGCATTACCAAAGGGAGTTTTTATTAACCCTTTGCCCTTGAGGGCTCTGGAGTGGAGCCATTTAAAATTTATCTTCGAGGACTCCGCTATGGAGACAATGCAAAAGAATTAGTTTTTACGATATGTTTTGTTCTAATTTTAAAAACTGAAAACTATTTGCATTGTTTCCGTAGCAGAGCCATCGGGTTTGAAGACAAATTTTAAATGGCTCCTCCTCTGAGCCCTCGAGTTCAAAGAGTTAATTTCACATTTAACCATCATTTACTGTAGTTAAAAATATTATTACAAGACATGTTCAACATGACGACCATGCTTTTTATTTACCATTTGAAATCCTGAGATATCAGTTGACCCATAGTATGTCTGAGGAAATGCTATCTTCGAGATCAGGTTACTTCTTAATTTAACAAGACTGACAGATGTTTCAAATGCCCCCAAATCCAAAAGTCGCACGCATTAGGAAACTGGCAGCTGATGACACTTACTTTTGTTAAGTGATTTCTGAGAACGTTCTTAACAGGAAGGTTCATATGTGGAGGAATTCTCTTGCATAAAAATTGTGAGTGAAAAGCAAATAATGTAATTGTAGATCTATACGGAACAAATTTATTCTGTAAAAAGGCTATCTTTTCTATGTGGCGAAGCATATTTTTAGACCTATAGGATTTGATTCCTCGAAGAAATACCGACAGAAAATGCAGAAAATCCACACCATAAAGGTTCTTGTACCAAATCTAAAGGATTCTAGAATTTTCAATACTGTTCGAGGTAGATGTTTCTAAAATGTTCTGACTGCACATATAATCTGTAACCTACCAGTTGGAGTCAGTTCGTTCTGTTTGTTCTCAAGAGAGTTGCTTCGGATCTAATAAATCTAATTGTTCATTTAAATTTAATTGTGTTGTTATTTCAGTATTCAGGACAATACTTTTTTATTCTCTCAAACGAATACTCATCCCTTTAATATTCCCTACACAACATTTCATAACTTTCTGGACAATAGTTAGACAACTTTAAAGTATGGAAGTTTAGTTATTACTACCTTATATAACAGTTCTTCAAATAACATTTTTTTTAATTTTCAAGTATGAAAAGAAGAGTTATTAAATTTAGACTTATTAAAAGTTAGACTTATTAAATTTCATATAGAAAAATATTGCCATCTGAATAATCAGAACTTGTTTTATAATGTACACAGAAAGAAATTTCATATAGAAAATATTGATACCGAAATAATCAGAATTTGATTTACAATGTACACAGAAAGAGAGTCCCTCTCTTTCAAAATAAAAATTAAATTTCTCTTTTCCAGAATTAGACTAAGAAACTTCTTGCATGAAGCAAGTAACATATTCAAAAAATTTTTGACATGCTTTTCCTTTTACTATTATTTTATATGCAATTAAAAGTAGAAAAAAATATTCTCTAACAGCATACAAGTTATATTGGACTTGTTGTCAATGTCTGGAATGTCCAAAAGATATCCAGTAAATTTTTTGTGTTGTCAATGTCTAATAACTGATCGAAAATTTCGACCTCGAAAATGCGATTAACATTGGTGTTTCGGACCTCCCAAAGTTCACGATAAGCATTTTTATAGCTATGCTAGTGTGAACATAACGGCTCAAAAATTAACTAAATAGAATAGCACTGGAGAAAAATCGGTAAACAGAGTGGAAATTTTTCAAGAGTATTTCAACAAAATGAACTAGCAAATTTCACTGTAACAAGTAAATTTCACTATAAACCGCTTAAAGCTTAATCCATAGAAGTTGTATATTAATGGATAATTGAGATATGCTATTCATATAAATAGGAATAAAATTATTTTAAATGTTAATAAATATATATATATATATAATATTATTAAATGGTAACTTATAATATCATTGTGTAAGAAATGACACTAAATGTAAAATTTAATCATTCCTTATTGATATCGTTCTCACTTCTAAAAATATGTATCCACTAGTGGGAAACATTCCGAATCCAACTGTTTATCAATCCCAGTTTATCAAAAAATAGCAAATTTCTTGTATTGACATTTAAATTTGAAAATATTTTGGTCTTGTTTTGTAGATGTCGTCGATCATGTTTATCCCTCTTTTATATGAAGTAAAGCATCAAACACAAATACTTAAGCATAAGTATATTTTAATCTATTTATTTGAAAAAAGTTATTTTAGAAGCAGTATGATTTCCGTGATATATATCAGAAACAAATACACATAATTCCCGCGTCAGGAAATGCATAGAAACATTTTTCTATACCGTCGTCAACGTTATATGCAATTTTTATTTCTTTGATTTTTTTAGTGTTAGTTAAAACAAGAGCAGATTAAACATAGTGAAAATACAGAATCTCTTTTCAGAGTAGAGTATATAACAGTTAAACTTACATCAAATCGAAACTAAATACACTTTTTGTGTTCGTATACTTCTTACATAAATATTCAAGACCTTTAGTCATGAGGCATCAACCTTTGTCGTTATTTACCCTATCAAATAGTAAGTATTCTGAACACCTTGTGCATACATATATAATTCAAGACAATTTTTAAATCAAATACAAGCTAAATACACTTTTTATGTGTGTCTTACATGGAGATGCAGAGCATTTAGTCACGAGATATCAACATTTGTCGTTGTTTACTCTAACAAATAATGAATAGTCTGAATACCTCATTTATATATATGTTACTGTGAAAGACCGAAATATGGAGAATGTCGACTTTCACCGGTGATTGTCAACATTCAAGTAGTCGTTTGGTGTATATCCGAAATATTTTCTAAATACCTTTATTTCTGACTTACACCGGTATATGTCGACATTCACTATATACTAATGGTGAATGCTGAACATGTAGGATATTTACATTTTCTTCTTCGGAACTCAGTCAATTCACATGTAACTGTTGAACTTAAAAACCGTACACTCTTAGAACAGAAAATCATATCAATAATTAACTTAATTATCTGATTGGCGTTATACTATCTTATTTGTAGCAATAATTTAAACTGTTATAACAAATTGAATTGCACAAGAGTCTCTTACATTTACAATGGCATTTAGTAATGAAACATTTCGTTTTGCAATGACAGCGTTTATAGCCATGCCCTCCACTTCTCGAATTAGCTGCAGCGGCTTCTCTCAGTGACATTTCTTGAGAAGAAATCTCATCTATGGAGAGTAACTTTTCTTTACAAAATATAAACTGATTACGGGTATAGAGCTGCTTGAAAGTACAATTTTTGTTTACTAATTTATATAAGTCGGAATATTCTACTCCAATAATAACCACCAATACATTTCGGGCATATGTATGACCACGGTCAACATCAGGGATTGGTGCACAGTGTCATCCATTTCAGCAGGAGGAAATTTTCTTTTTGAGGTTTGTAACATTTTCATTGCATGCATTAGAAGATTATCTTTTACGACCGTTCTTATAATAGAAATAAACTTCTTCTGTTTAGTCAGGGCTTGATAAAAGGTGTAGTAGGTTGAAGCTCGTCTTTGATATTTTCTTTTGAAATGGACACATGGACTTTGGAGTATTATTTCATGGAATGTGCTATTTTGACATATATCATTATATGTTTTAATAATAAATTATAATTTAAAAGCGTAAGAAAAATAGTTTTTTTTTCAACATTCACCATCAGTGCATGGAGATTGTCGACAGACACCGGTGATAGTCCGAATATATAAGAATATAATAAAATATTTGGTCTTTCACCGAGGTATTTGGTGTATGTCGACATTCACCGGTGAATGTCGACATTCTAGAATTTCGAGCATTCACAGTAACATATACATAATTCAAGGCAATTTGTATGTCTATTTATTTTATGATCTTCATAATGACGTATCATCTCTGAACTGTAAGTTGCTTTGAAAACAAAAACAAGTTACATTTCATGAAGGTTTTTTTTTGTTATCCTATTCTCCTTACGTTTAATCAAGGATTTCATTAAACACATTTTCATTCTAAATTGCTCTCTCCCTTTCCATTTAAGAATCTTCTTCTGAAAAGATAATATCTATGTCAGTATGTTTTTTAAAACAAAAACTCCACCTCTTCAATCCCCCATTTCTCGGACTAATCCAGTAAAAAACAGAATCGGTCATCTCGTGTCCCACGCAAGAAAGTATTCCATAGACGATTTTGAACTTGAGAAAGTGCTATTCACCTCTTTTTCATGATGACATCTGGACTCCGTAGGTTGTCCCACCCTCTCTGCATCACTTGTTTGGCCAGTAATGGTTTTTCCTCTTCGTATCTTTGCCACTATTATCTCGTTTTCGAGATCATTTCCTTTTCAAGCTGTTGTATAAATGGCTGGACTATTAAACTTGAAATAGGGTTGCAGTTACTGCTGAGTGCCTAAATAAGCAGTGTTTAAGTACCCGAAATTTTAAAGAGGTAAAATACATTCTAAGTCTTTTAAACGTTTGTATGAGAAAACAATATGCGTTTAGTATCTTCTTTTCCCCTCTTTAACTGTGTCTTTGATATTATATGAATGGATGCCATTTTTAAGTATCTTACCAGGAGGTCTAAGGATGCATAGTTGGTCAAAGGATGCTGAATGTGTTTTCTACAGTTATTTACTTACTATTACTGACATGGTGACAAATAGAACATACAAGAGTTCGAAGCAAAAGTGGGAAAATTATACATGTAATTAAAATA
>CM063498.1:20741546-20764046 GCA_032207245.1 Pardosa pseudoannulata | reverse complement strand
ATCTTTCATTTTATTAATTATGGCTGTTTCCTATGGACTTTTATCATCATTAAATACGGCACAGATGATAAAAAATATAAGAAACATTTTCAAATAAATCTGCAGAATCATGTTATAAAAAATAAAATTAGTTTGTTTTGATAATTTGCTTTGGATAATTTTATTTGAAATTTTCTAGAAATACATATTTTCCTACCAGAATGTTTTATAGATTATAATTAACGTTTTCTTTTTAAACATTTTGCTTTACATTCATTTTTGACATTTTATTTAAAATTTTATAGAAAACCCTATTTCATAGCAGAATCTTTTTACAGCGTACTTGATATTTTTTATTTAGTTTATTTAAAAAATCCTTTTTCATTATAATATCCATTGATGTTTTTATGAACTTTTACTACCTTAACATCAGATATTAACATTAACATTATATGGACGTTAACATTACATATTGACGTCAATATTAACATTATGTTCATAAATCTTAGCTTTAGGTATTTTATACAAAATATAATATTAAACACATTTTTTAAATAAACCTGCATAATCATGTCATGAAGAATAAAATCAGTTTGTCTCTTTAATTTGCTGTTGATATTTTTATTTGAAATTTTCTAGAAAATGCATATTCTCATAGCAGACTATTTTATAAATTAAAATAAACATTTTTCTCTTTACAATTCACTTGATATCATTTTTTGACATTTTATTTGAAATTTTCTATGAATGCATATTCTCATGGCAGAATATTTTATAGATTAAAATAAACATTTTTCTTTTTACATTTCACTTGATATCATTTTCTGACTTTTTATTTGAAATTTTCTAGAAAATGCATATTCTCATAGCAGAATATTTTATAGATTAAAATAAACATTTTTCTTTTTACATTTCACTTGATATCATTTTTTGACTTTTTATTTGAAATTTTCTAGAAAATGCATATTCTCATAGCAGAATATTTTATAGATTAAAATAAACATTTTTCTTTTTACATTTCACTTGATATCATTTGCTGACATTTTATTTGAAATTTTCTAGGAATGCATATTGTCACAGCAGAAACTTTTTTAGAACTCAATTAACATTTTTTCCTATTTAACTTACTAAAAAATCCTTTTTTATTTTACTAGACATTGATGTTTTCTGCGAGCTTTTAACATCGTTGGATACTTTACAGAGTATAATAAAAGAAACATTTGCAACTAAATCTGCCTAATCATGTTATAAAACAGTAACAGTTGATCTTGATATTTTAATAAATTTCCTAAAAATTCATATTTTACAGAAATTTTTTCGAGTGGCATTAAATGCAGGATATATTACTGGAAACATTTATAAACTATTCACACTGTTATTTATCCCTTAAAATATCATATAACTATTGTTTATAATTGTAGAAAAAGTAGCTAACTTATGTAGAAAGTATTTAAATATAAGTTCAATTGTAGTTTTACAAGGTAGTTTCCGAAGTCTATCCTATACGCTTATTCTATAAAAGTCCTAGGGGACAATGTAAGTACATAATAGGATTTCTGTTTTTAAATTCGAAGTTTTGTATATGCATTTAATCCTATCACAAATGTAAGATTGTAAAGTTTTCATAAATTATTCCATGTATATGGACTAAGTTTTTAATGTTGGTTTCTATGTTATTTCACAATAACACAAGGCATTTCTGTACTCAAATCGTAGTTTTACATATGCTGAGTTTGTACTTAATTTAAAAAACCCCACTCAAAAATAGAATTCATGTAAGATGGGAATTTCATTTTCTCAACTACAAAGAAAAATAGTATGTATCTCAGGGTATCTACTTAAACCACTGCTATCTGCTAAAGATATCTATTATTTATAACAGTGTTTAAACCACTGAAATTTACAAAAACAGTATTTGCCTTCTCCGTAAAAGAAAAAAAAAGAAATATTTGGTCCACAAAACAGAACACATTTGTTTTAGATATTAAAACTGCTTTGAGTTTAAAAACTGTAACCTACTAATTGCTCAAATGGCCCCAAAGCCTGCGAAATACCTCTTAGCTTTAATGTTTTTCTTATATTTATCGAAACCGTTACATATTATCTCAAAATTGCAAATTTTGTTCTAGTCATGTGATATATCTTTGGATATTATGGGTGGAATGATAAAAGTTATGCATATTTATAGAAAGCTATTCACCTACGATTGTATCAACTATATAAAACTCAAAACAGTGTTTTGTTTATGTTTATATGATAGTATTATACTGAAGTTTAGGTAAAAAAAAATACTGTCATGGCACAAATAAATATTTTTTCAGAATTAATTTTGTAAACCAGCTTTTCTAAAATGCTAATTTGGGAAATCTAAATACGATGGTTATTTTCCACAAACTATAATGTAACTTTTTATATTGAATGCCGAGTTTAAGTTTAAAATAAATGTGATGTGGACATCAAGCCACACTGCTTCCTTGTGTACCTTTTAATATACTCACATTTTTTTTTACAAAAATTTTCTGATTTGTCAAAAAAAATCATCATTTGCTTATTTCCTTAAAATCTAGTTGCTATTTGAAAAGAACTATACCAATTTTGAATATTTTTCGAAAGCAATTTTCTTTCATATTGAACAAGTATGTTTTTATCTCATAAGCCATGTACATTCCTATATTTAAAATCGTGTGTGATAGAGATTATAGTAAAAATATAATGGACCTTAACCCTTTCGTGGGTCATTTATTTCTCACTCCACGTTTCCAAACTTTCAAAACAGGGTTGCTAATTATATTCAGTCAATCGAACAATTGATGACAAAGCAAAACCGAAACGGGAATCAGTCTTCCCGTCTTTTCAATAACAAGACCAATATATTATTATGGATTTTGTGCTTCCCACAGGTGTATTTTGTAAGATCGTGTAGGTGGTAAGTAATCTTCCCACGGCCCACGAAAGGGTTAAAGAAAAAAACATTCTTTTAAAATGCAATCAATTACGCTTCAATGTTAAACAAATTTCATGAAACTTTCTTTAAAATCTTTGTCTTAAGTTATCGTCTTTTAACAATGTACAAAAGTAACATTATTACTAATAAAACATTAAATACAAAGTAAAAAAATTAAATGAATAAATCAAAACGATTTTCTTGTTGCATAAAATTTTGGGTCTCATATTTTGTAAAAATTTATTTTGATCATTTTATATATATATTTTCATATAGTCTTTAAATATCAATTTCTATTCTTAAACTTTGCTTACTGAAAGGTGAGAGCCATAGTTTTCTAGTTCAAATCGGCTGCCAAAGATAAATTGAATTGCTGATGAGGTTTAGAATTTTATAAACCGCATTTTAACAAGCGATGGTGGTTCTTGAAACTTTTTATCTTCTGTCATCCTCTATTTAATAAATATAATTCTTTATCTGAGATCATAAGCATGTGAAAAAGCATTCTACTTAGAGAAAAAATAAGAGAGAGGTAGGTACATAAGTATATTCCTGAAAAAAACTTTTTTGTCTTCAATTGTACGTGGGTTTGTCCCTTTCCAGTGCCTTGGTACCTCGTAGGCGTTAGAAGCTTTATCTCTTTTCCTCACTCTTCAGCACGCTAAGTTGGCGATAAAGTCTGTGACTTATCGTCTGAGTCAATACCACCGACCGCCGACACCAACAGGTCAGCAAGGGTTACACATTATGAAAAATTGAGAAACCAGACGGAAAGCCTTGATAGGTCTAGGTCGCTAATGCCAAGTAACCTTAAAATCCATCATTTTTCTTGAGATCATCATGAAATCACTGAACTCTGAAGTTTAAAACTTTGTCACCAATATACTAGGTGTTTATGAAGAGAATGCTTCATTCCAGCACGATATACGTCTTTAAACTCTGAAGAGAAACGCGTGAGGAGTGTGAATTCTTATCTGTCCAGAGGTATCCCTGCCCAATGTGTGGGCGCAAATAGGATGAAATTACGTGGCTTGAGAAATGAATGACTCTGTGATGCATCGTAACAATCACTGAAAGTAATTCAATACATATTTCACAATTCACTTTCCGGAGGAAATAAAATGGAAACATAGTATCTCAGAGATATCTTAAGATCTTCCAATCCATCATTCTCACTTTCACACTCTATCTTCTTTATTTTCTTTTTGTCTGAATTTTCAAAATGATAATGTACAAAAGTGTTGTGTGAAAATGACTATATTATTATTTTCATTACTTACAGCCTTTAATGTTCAAAGTGGAAATACAAAATGAAAGGAAATAAACCTTTTATATATGAAAATTGAATAACCCTTGTCTCGATGAAAATTTCTATAGGCTGACGTATTCGATGCAACACTGCAGCCCTATTGAACCCCATACATACATTTTTGCAAAATTGTATATGATTCTCTACATTAGAATAATAATGTAAGAATAACTATGTATCATTATGTTTTATTTGTCTTAATCAAATATTACACTATATTATACACCAGTCTTTATAATTCTAGCTATGCAAGTTGAACCATTTACAGAAAAGCAGTTAATAATCTTTAAAGTATGCATTTTGGTTAGCAATAAAACGAATCCAGCATTGCTGCTAGAGGATATAACTTTGTTCGAACTCATTTTGTGAGAGGCCGCAAAGTCTTGTGGTTACGGCTATTTGAACATTTTGGAGTGTGTCAAAATGACGTTCTTTCATGTCCACCAGGAGCCGTGGAAAAAGGTCATAGGAGGGCAAGTCGGTACTGCATGGTGGATGGGAAAAAACAGGGATGTGTTCTTAGTTTAGTGTTCCGTCACAGCGTACGCCGTGTGGGGGCAAAATGTCTAGGGGAACGATCCTGCTTCCAGAGATCTGTGAGCAGACGTGGTTTACCATTTACTTCAAACTTCCAAGTAAAATTGCAAATTCCCAATTGAAAATTGAGCTATTGAACGTAAACTTCATCAGAGCTATATATTCAGAACATTTCTCAATCGTTCAATGTTTTTATCCATTGTCGTAATCGAGGATCGTACAAAGCACAAATCGTTTTCAATATTATGGCGGACGTTCCTAAACGCATTGTGCCTCTTGTAGACGTGAAGTTGTGACAAAACTTCACATTTGTAAGCCATCATTGTAGTCTTCATCTTAGTAACATTTGAAAGGCTTTGTTACCCATTTTTCCGAGTTAAACGCAAAATTTTATGCCATAGGGTAGCTCAGTAGATCGCTGCAACTTATGCGTATCGTGCTATGCTCACTAAGGATCAAAGTTCGGCCACTTGGAATTAGAAGTAGCTCCGAACTATTTGAATACTTCACTAACATTCCGATAAACATTTATGAGTCACCCGTTTTCCTTGGTGATTTGCCAGAAATACACAGTAAAATTTTTCTTAGTAATTTTGGGACATTCATTATAAATATATTTACACACTATTCTGATGTCACTTTTTGAAAGAGAGATAACTTTAATTAATTTTTTGATAAACAAATGCTAATTAGGATTCTATTCCAAGCTATAAAACTCAATGATGGCATGGGTGTTGAAATCCATACAAAGTGGTACTGAAACCCTGCCTGTTGTTCTACCTATTTGACTTCTATAACGTCTGCTCTCATGAGAGATTAATTTATAAATATGTTTTAAAGGTTTAAAATATTTGTATTTTTAAATACAAATACTTTGGTGGGAATAATAAAAAAGAGAAAGAAAAACGTTTAACAATAAGAAATAATCTTGCCAGCGTTGTTTTAAATTTTCTAGTCTTACAAGAATATAACTGAGCAAGACTACCGTCTCACATACTTGCATATTATAACTCTGCAAATATTCACCTCAAGCGAGACTATTCTATACTATAGTCTGTTTGATTATGAGTTATGTAGTTTCAAAAAGTGGAGATAACAAAAAAAATCAAATAAATCCCTAGAAAAAAAAACTAAAATTATGTCATTTTTTGAGTATTTTCCATTTTCTAACAATACAACAGTCATAATTGCGTGTGCTATATGTGTGAACGGAGGCAGTAAGATAGAGAAAGAAAATAAAATTTGAATATATAAAAAACTGCATTCGATGAATATCCTATTACTCTTTCTTAAAGAATTCTATTTACGGTGGATCTTTTGACAGGACTTGACAGAAATCGAGTAGTATTTCATAACTTTGAAATGAAATCAATCGTTACATGGATACACTTGTTTCAGGCCAACACATTTTATACCGGAGCCGGTTCTAGGTGGTAGGCAAATCAGGTGATTGCTTATGGTGGTAACACCTCAACTGTAGCCCGAAATGATAAATAAAATTAAATAAACACAACTAATAACTCACTATTCTTTGTTTTTTATTGTAATAGTTTTCCTTATTTTAAAAGTATATTTAATATATCTCTGAGGTAAGAAGTACTTACTTTAATTTTTCATTGTTGTCATCTCGCTAAGAATGTAAATTTTGTAATCAAATAAAATAATTGTCTGTATCTCTGTATAAGTAAGTATAAATTCAACTATAAAAATTTTTTTATTAACGAAGTCCTTGCATAATTGCAGGTATTAACTATACCTGATCAGCGTTCCCTGATAAATTCTCAGCATTTGCCCGGACACACTGTTGTTTACTGTATAATATACTATCTTAACATTTTGTGTGGGTACATTTCGCAGCTGGATTGTACCAGGAGGGGGCATTTTGCGAGTAAATTTAGTTATTCAGTTAAATTTCAATAGATCGAAAATTATGTAATTTTAACCAACTTTTCGTATTTTATATTGAAATATATAAACAAATATATAAATAGAAATAAATAAATTACAACCATAAAATTTTTGTAAACAAAAAATATATGTTTTTACGGGATAAATTTATAATAGTATCGTAAATTTGGAAAATCAAATAGAAATAGTAGTATATAGATTTAATTTTTTCCAATTCTGTGTACCCACATAGACTGATGTAAAAACTAGTTTTATTTGTCTAAACGTTTTTAGAACCTAGGTAGTAGACAAGAACATTTGGCTTTGTTTTCCTGTATGTACCTTTACTTTTGTACCCATAGTCAAACAATGTTGTTACACTAACCCGTACTAGTACGTGACCCGCGCTCAAGTATCAATCGTCAGAAAACGTACTAGTAAGTGTCCAGCATAGAATGTGTTGAGATTTCGAATGGTAGATGAAAATGATGTCCGTCGTGTTGAACATTCCTTGTTGTAACAATTTTTTTTTAACTATCGTAAACTCTGTGTGTAGTTCATCAAAAAACGTACTCTGGTGATGAAAATTTGAGCCTTTTTTAATTTGCTTAAACAAATTCTTATTCTTTTATTATGTTCTAACCAACTTTTCATAACTTTCTGAATAATAGTATTTGATTATGGACAACTCTAAAATAGAGAAGATTAATTATGTGCACGCTGTATTTGACTGTTGGCGATTTATTAAGGTGGATGAAATAGAATTTTTCCAAAATTGAATATGTGTTTTTAAATCATCTACATGATATAAAACTATGTAAAATTGTAAAATTATTCGTTTTTACTATTCCCGATATTTTTTTGTAGTAGCACATTTTTTAATGCACTTCATCAGCCATTTAGTATTTCTTATTTGTATAATATGACTTAAGTCACTTTTAAAAACAATTAATAACTTTAAAACAAATTTAATGTTTTACCTTGAAATTTGATACAATTTTACGAAAATATATTGTGCTGTATGATATTTCCAAGCAAATTCTTGTAAACTAAATTTATCAGTTTTAAAAAAGTCTTTACGTATCCTGTTGATAAAAAGGATCCTATTATGAATAAAAGGGGTTCGTATGGAAAGCAATTAAACCACCTTTTTAACAATTAATAATTGATGAGTTTAAAACAAATTTAATGATTTACCTTGAAATTTTACCTTGACACTTTTACGAAAATATATTGTGGTGTATGAAATTTACAAACAAATTATGATAAACGAATGAATTAGTTTGAATAAAGTACTTTGGTATCCTATTGATAAAAATGACCCTATTATGAGTAAAAGGGGTTCGTACAGAAAAAAAATTAAGCTGCTTTTGAAACAATTAATAATTGATGAAGTTAAAGAAAATTTAAAGTTTTACCTTGAAATTTGAGACACTTTTAAGAAAATATATTGTGATGTATGAAATTTCAAAGAAAATTCTAGTAAACTAAAATAATTAGTTTTAAAAAAGTCTTTAGATATCCTGTTGATAAAAATGACCCTATTGTGAGTAAAAGGGGTTCGTTTGGAAAAAAATATTAAACCAACTTTGAAACAATTAATAATTAATGAGTTTAAAACAAATTTAATGCTTTACCTTAAAAATTTTACCTTGACACTTTTACGAAAATATATTGTGGTATATGAAATTTCCAAACAAATTATGATAAACGAATACATTAGTTTAAATAAAGTCCTTTGGTATCCTATTCATAAAAATGACCCTATTATGAGTAAAAGGGGTTCCAATAGAAAAAAATTTAAACTGCTTTTGAAACAATTAATAATTGATGAAGTTAGGCAAATTTAAAGTTTTACCTTGAAATTTGAGACACTTTTAGGAAAATATAAAAATATATTTTTCTGTATGAAATTTCCAATCAAATTTATTGTAAAAAATTAATTAATTTTGAAATTTACTGTTGTCTTAATTTTTCTCCATTGTACAATGCTGAGCACTTTAGCTTTCATAATTACTCTCCTATACGAAAGAGCAATGACATTTTTTGCTCAGAAAACAGTCAACTTGGCTAATAATTCGCTGCTTTTTCCCTGATAGCTTTGTACTCCGAGCTGTGATCCATTCGTTGAACGTGAAATGATGTGTATTATTATATGCAGCAGGCCAATTTAAATTCCTTCGAAAGTAAATATTGTTGACACTGCCGATATGGCTGATATGGATGACAAAACACGTTGCATGGGGTAAGAGAAATCTTTTCTTGAAGTGTTTCATTTCTTCCACAGAATGTAGGGGTCAGTAAGTCTTTATTAGAAATGCTGAATGCAAAATCTGCATTGTGTTTTACTTTAATAGTGTTATTACTTTGAGATACCGAATTTTCAAAGTGTAAATATACATATTTATTTGGCTCAGCTTCCTTTTTTATTTATAATGGGCAACTCTATTCTATTAACTACATAATTTCTTTTGATTAAAAATATAAAAAAATTTCAATTTTTAAAATTTTTACTATATTTTAAGTTATTTTTTTAATAAGAAGAAAAACAGTTTCACTGCAGAGAAGTCATAGTAATTTTTTCGTATTGAGTTATCATTTACTGTTAAAGCAAAAAATCGCTTATTTACAAATCACACGTAAAAAAGTTATTTATATTAAAAAATTATTTAATTATTAAACATTAACTAATTTTTGAATTTCAGTAAAACTTTCCACAATATGAAAATACTATGAAGACATTGTCGAGATATAACTGGAAACCATATGTACATCTCTTTAAGATTTTCTTATTTTAAGGCATAGATAAAGCCAATATTTCCTACGGATTTGAATATGTTTTGTATAATTTTACCTTTACTTTAAACTTTACCACGACATATGCCCGATAAGCCAGGTCGTAAAATAGTGCCACCCAATGCACTTGAATGCCTAGCTGCTCATGTGCAAAAATATTTCTTTTTGTATTTTTGTAATAATCAGAAAGACCGAAGATCAGAAGGACCGAATACACCGACTCACTGGAAAAAATCTCATGCAGAATGAGATTTTCTGAAATTTTCTGCTTTTCAGTAGATTTTCTATTTAAACGATCTTTTGTCTATTCCTTGTTGGTTGGTGACCACTAATTTTTTTCATTTTTCAACACAAAATTAATTAGTCCTATTAATTGCACATATTAATTGCACCTCGGAAGGCATACACATTAAAAGAAAGTAGATACCTGTTTCTACCTACCTGGCCATTATCCTGCTGTCTATTCCGGAACTATGAGATAAAAGTGATTCCTAACCTGAGATAGACTTTTCAGTATTAAATTTATTATAAAGAGAATTTACCTTAAATCAGATTTGGTTTGGTTTGGAGCGCTACGGTCTACAGTTTTGCACACGAGGGCTAATGACACCGGGACCTACAGCCTAAAGCCGATTCCGAACGGCTTCGAACATCCATACCATAGTGGGATTTGAACCCACGAACTCTGGTGCTGACGATCAGCGCCCTATCCCAGAGTTCGGCCTTTAAATCAGGAGATTCTGCTTAAAGCCTTTTGATAGGTTTTAAAATCTTCCCGTTATGCCAAATAAAATAATATTTCTTTGAAAACTATACCTTAAATATTTTTGTATTCCGCTGAAATTTTTACAAATTAAATGCTTAAAATCAGTTAAGGAGTAGACAAAAAGTATACTACTGTTTAGCAAAACATATAAAGAACCATGGAATAAGATATCCAAAAATAAGAACTAAGTACTGATTTGAAGATTATAATGCAGAACAAAATGCTTGCAAGTTTAAAAATATGATTCTTATAGGCATAAAAGAAGGTATACATTTTTTATGTGCTTGAACTTCATATTACAGATGTTTAAATATTCTATAAAGAGGTTCTGAATGAAAAATACTTAAAGCTAAAATTTTACAGATTATCCGTCCAATTATTTGGGGGTATAAAATATAACTTCCTAATGTAATAATTTGCTTTAAATTTAAATAAGTGTTAGAGAAGATTACTAATTGATCACAAAGTAAATAAAAAATTTTAAAATTATATACAAAAATTCTTGGAGAGTTCTAACACAGTTTACATACTTAACTTTCTTTCAGAATTTCTCAATTCTAATATTGAGAAAAGACCTTTAGGGACAATAAAATCGTCCCTGAATATTATGCGCTTGGAATTTTTACATTAGGTTGTTTATGGTAAATTTTTGTTCACATGATTTAAAGAAAAAATGTTTCAGAAAATAGATTTTCAATATTCTATTCTGAGGCTCTAAATGAAATTTATTTTTAAGCTAAAATTTTACAGGGGACCCTCCCAATTATTTGTGGGCGTAAAATATAACTTCATAATGTTTGCTTATGAGCAAATAATTTACTTACAGACTAAAAGTTATTAAAATTTAAATACGCTGTCATAGAATTTTTCCAATTAAATACAATATTAATAGAAAATTTCAAATTATACACAAGTATTTTCTCAAGGTTCTAAAATAGTTAACTACCATCGAAACCAGTGGTTTTCAATCTTTTTTAAGCTGCCGCCCCCCTACGGAGCTGAAAGGATGTTAAATAAATATATTGTTCTGAATATCTGCCTAATTTCACACATGAGAACATAGGAGATGAAAATTGTAGGTTCTGGTGCCATTGCGTTAATTGGATAATTAATGTAATAAATTAATTCGGTATTTTTAACCCCATGACAGTTTCATTTTTTTTTTTCACGAATTCGATCCAAAGAATGATACATTTTTTTATTGCATATTTTTGTTTATTTTACATTTGTAAGCTGGAAAATGTTATTAAAAGTAATCTTCATAATTATTTTAAGCATGTAGAACAACTTTTTTACAGGAAATAAAATAATGTTTTCTCTGGATGTTGTCTTTTTTCTCTCATGTACACCAAACAGTTAAGTTACGTTTACAGTCGTGCATATAAAACATAAAAATATTTTTGATTACAATTACTACACAATTCTTTTCCAATACAAATACTAAAGTACATTTACTTAATCTGTTTTTTCAAAGATTTAGTCCGACGTCACAGTCTGGAACAAAAATTTTTAGACTTTTTTCTAATTCTTTGACCCCAGTCATTTTTTTTAGTGAACACGCATGCATCTATTTGCAGATCTTAGTTTTTTTGCCCGTAGGTGGAATTGTCTCTAAAATGTCTCTCTCGGTCAGTTTCCTAAAAACTAAAGCCAAAGTCAAGCCAAAAACTCAAAGATAAAAACTCGAGGAGTAATACAAAACCTATCAGAAAGCCCGTGCTTTTAAAAACCAAATAGTATACACTTCAAAAACTAACATCTTGTAGACATCTGTAAGACTAATTTTACATTGAAAATACGAAAGATAAGACTAAAACAGTGAGAACGACAAAAATATCAGATTGCCCTACGGCGTAAGGGCAAGTCATTAAAAAAGCGGTAACAGCTCCCGTACGGTGTATTTGCAAAAAGACAATTGATTAATTAAGTTTTTAAGCCAAAACATGCTCATATTGCCCCCCCTACCACCCCAAATAAGTTTACTGACCATCAGCATAGTACCACAGCCCCTAGGAGGGCGGTATCGCCCCGTCGAGAACCAATGATCTAAACCCTCCCAATTCTAATATTGGAAAGAAATCTTTTAGGACAATAGCATCGACCCAGAACCTAATACGTTTGGGATCTGTACAATATGTTGTTTATTGTATGTTTTTATTCATGTAATTAAAAGAAAAGCATAAATGAAAGTTCATTTCCAGAACAAATAATTACAAATTTACTATGTATCAATTCTATTAGCTCTAAACCAACAGCATTTGAATAAAGAAACATTGTATCGAAAGCAACACTTTGAGCAATACTACCGTGCCGTAAATATGCTCGTAAAACTGTTTTCTCATAAAAGAGTCATTTAAGAAAAGAGCCTCCTAACTTAAAAAGGCAGTCAAACCACCATTTAGGGAGTGGAAATCAGCTTTATCGGAATGATTTGTGTAAAGTGGTTGAAAATTCTATTCAAACCTGAAAAAGATTTAAAGCAGGCACATTTTTTTTCACACGGAAATGTATCTGAAAGCCTGTTTAGAGAACCATTATGAAAGGAATAGTAACGAAAATATAAATCTTAAAATAGACTTGAGATGAATAGAATGAAAGAAGGAATTATTGAAGATGAATTATGGAAGTATTGAATTCTAATCTTATACTATTATTATTAACTAATTTTATACTTTTTTACTATTCGATCACTTAGGGAAAACAATAAAGATATCGCTTTTAAATACCACCAATTTATTGAATTTTCGGTTATATATTACATATATATAATTAAGTCTTGATTTGTAGATTAAACTTTTCTGAAAAAAAAAATCAGCTGACAGACAAACAAAAGGTTTCTATTTTGGTTTGGTGTGCTACTGTCTACTTTATTGCAACACGATGGCTAATGAGACCGGAACCAACTATTTAAAACCGATTCCGAAAAGCTTCGAAAATCCATGCAAAAGGGGATTTAAATCCACGAACTCCGGTAACAAAAACTAATTTTATACTTTTTTTACTATTCGATCACTTAGGGAAAACAATAATTATATCGCTTTTAAATACCACCAATTTATCGAATTTTCGGTTATATATTACATATATATAATTAAGTCTTGATTTGTAGATTAAACTTTTCTGAAATAAAAATCAGCTGACAGACACAACAAAAGGTTTCTATTTTGGTTTGGTGTGCTACTGTCTACTTTATTGCAACACGATGGCTAATGAGACCGGGACCAACTACTTAAAACCGATTCCGAAAGGCTTCGAAAATCCATACCAAAGGGGATTTAAATCCACGAACTCCGGTAACAAAAAGATCAGCTTCTTAACAATTCAACAACTCAACAAATGGAATTTGTTTAGTAAAAGTCAAAATGTAAATAGCTTAAAACTTCTACCTCTGTTAAAGTGTTTTGTATTTGTTAAGTCATAAAATCATAAGAATATTTAGTGTATGTTTAATATGTCTAAAGCAGTGTTTGCTAGCTTATTATTAGATAACTAGTTGAACAACATCCCTGCTGTTAAAACCAAATGTAATTAATAGAACCTGTGATGACATTTGTTTGGTTTGGAGACGCAAAGGTTAATCAGACTAGAATTTATATAGTAAATCCAACTTCCGTACTTTTTGGAAAATTTTTACAATGTCTATTTGATAATATACTGAATGGCAGTTCAAACTGAGCAACACATTTTTGACTATTACTTCAAAGTCTTCTAATCTACCCACTAAATGGGATATACAATTAACTGCTTGTTATTTAACATAATAATCTTTTTTTTTAATGCGCAACAGCGCCTAGGGGGGCAAGGCTTAAGGTGCCAATCTCCGTTTGCGTGACCAAAGGCCCTGGGGTGCGAAGTTCCGGTTAGGTGGTCAATCAACATAATAATCTTAATAAATAATAATAATTCTCCTGATATGTCTGATAGATTAAAAATGTGATAAAAGTTTACAAATTTGGAAATTTGATTTAGTTTTTTAGTTTTATTCAAAGATTTTTGGTGTATGCGTGTGTTTGTGTATGTGTCACATATCTTCCATTATAGGTATTGTACTAGTAATGGTTTAATTTTAGATTTGTCTAGAAAGTATAGTTGTTTGTTTTCAAAGAATCCTTTATTGCAGTACATATTCAATTTTATCTATCATTAAAAATACTCTTCAAAGCGATCGCTTAGTATTAAAAAAAATTAATACTTATTTTTAAACTGTATTATAAAAAAATGGTCGTTTTGCCTATTTTGAAATTTATTTGAAATAAAGATTCAAGAACCTTCTTTTTTAAAGAGATGATAAAGAAGTAGTTATGAAAAATATAATCATTACCAGTGTTTCATGATTTTATTTATATGATTAGAAAGTTCTCTTGGTTTTTTTTTTTTTTTCGTTTCTTTGTGGTAAACGGAAGTAGTTAATTTAACAACATATTGCGCTCCTGTGGTAACGTATTTCTCACCATCAAAAAGTCTTTACCCGAATCCACGGAAATCATTCTAGGAAATGGTTGTTACATATAGCTATTATATAACCCTCAATACAGTGGCGTAGCTTTGAGGGGGGTGAACTGGTGCCTATCCTGCCACCACCGCCATTCTCAAAGCGATGCCAAATACATTTTATATCTTGTATGTTTTACGTGGAAGGGAGGCAAAAATATATCTTGCCCTGAATGCTAGTTATGCTCGTTGCACCAATGTCTCAACATTACCAAATTTATTATTTTCTCAGAGCGTTTTATAAAACTCAATTATAAGTAAAATTTGTTATATATTTTTTAATATTTGTTTTATTTCAGCGTTCTATCTCTAGTTAAGAGCTTAAAATAGTACCAAAGCTTGTCACTTTCGAATAATTATCATTCGCAAACGGTTAATAAGTGTAGTAAATGTGAATAGGAAATATTTTAACTCTCAAAACTAAGGTATACATTAATAATAATCTCTGTTCTTTTCAAAAATAAAATTTTCTGTATTTATCAGCCCACAAAATACAAACTGGACGAATTTTTTGGTTATGGATATCTAAGAGTTCGAATGCCAAAGTTATCATAGATGTACACAGTTTTTTGGAATCGGCTTTAAGCAAAAAATCCCGATCTAATTAACCTGCATCTCTAAATACATGAACCGTTGTGCTCCAAAACAAACTTTTAATGGGTTTAGTTTGAGGTGCTACAGTTTAATATTTCCTACATGGGTCTATTTTTTTCTACTAATATTACTAGATACATACTGTTTATATACTGGTCCACTAATATGTCCGGTATATCCTAACGGAATAATACTGGTTTCCCCCCGTATATATTCCGCTAATAGTACCGGAACCTATTTCTTGTTTCGTTTGGAGCACTACGATCTACTGTTTTGCACACGAAGGTTAATGAGACCGGGACCTACTCCTTAAAGCCGATTCCGAACGGCTACGAACATCCATGCCATAGTAGGATTCGAACCCACGAACTCCGGTACCGACGATCAGCGCCCTAACCAATCGGCCAGCGTTCGGCACCTATTTCTTGAAATTAAAATTCCGTACAACTACAAACAATAAACATCTAATCAATAATGATATTCATATCCACTTACTTTGATCCAAAAGTCATCACCGCACCATTTTGATCATCGTCCAGTAAATTTATAATAAAATATTTCTATTTTAAATTTGTCCTATTAAGATCGATAGATTTTATGAGTAATTGATATGTTGAATTTTTGTGACGAATTTTTGCATTATTACTATACATTTATTATTTTTATTCATTTAAATCTATTATCATACATATACGTAGACCTTTCGAATCGACTTTAAGCAGGAAATTCCTTGTAATCAGTCTACATATGTATAAACCAAACTTTAAGTGAGTTTGGTTAGAAGTCTACTTTTTTCTTCATGGGTGTAAAAGAAATGAGTTTGGTTTGAAGTGCTGTAGTCTATTTTTTTCTACATGAGTGTAATTTGTCTGGGAGCTAATAAGACCGGGACATAAATCTTATAATAGAAATTTCGTACAGAAACGAACATCCATATCAGCAGTGGTATACAAGCCCACTTATTTCAGTATCAAAAGGCAGCCCTATACTATATGATTATCCACCGGTAAACTAAACAAAAAAATTCTAATTTGAATACTTCATAAAATTATCGATAAATTATAATTAATTTACATGTTGTATTGTTGTGCCGAATTATAACACTATTAACATATTTATTATGCTCGGTAGTTAAAAATTTTGAATATCATAAAAAAACCTTCAAAAATTCAATTTTTTTTATTTTTACATTTTTAAAATCTCTGGATATTTCATAATCATTTATTAAAAAAATATTGAAATATTTCAGTTATAATATTGAAACAATACTAGCTTTGCATTTAATATCACAGCTTTTGAAGAAACTGAAAAATATTTTAAAAAAATTACTGAAAATGGTGTTTTAATCAACTTGCTCAAACTATAGATAAAAAATTATTGCAGTTATTGATTTCAAATTATCACAGTAAATACGTTATAGACCTACTCGCTTTTACCATCTCGCTTTTTACTTCATATAAAAAGTTTTAATTTTTAGAGACAAAGTAAGTTCAGCAAAATTAATTAAAATAAAAATAGAGATCAAATACGGAAAATCCCATGCATTTACGGTAATTAAAAAACGATATAATAAGGTGAAATATTAGAAAAAATCTTTTATTTAAAGTTACTTAAAGTTAATGTGTCTCTTTAATAATATCATTTCTTTCCAACTAGAGTAACTGAATAATTAAAAAATTAATGAACAAATTGGAGTTCGCTTAACTATGTGTTATTTTAAAAATGATTGAATTACTCTTAAGTCGAGTTACAAGCATACAACTCCGTATTAAAATTCTCTTTCGGAATAGGTGTTCTTAAGTAGCATAATATTTTTAAACATTCTTTCAGATGAAAGAGAAAAGAGATAGAGTTCCCTGAAGAGACTCTTTATGGAGTGTTGAAAAAGTTCATAAAACTTTGACAAACATGTAATTGGTAAAGATACATGTGAGCTGTAGAAGACATTCAGCAGTATCAACAGAAAGTTGTTTCGTCTCGATTTGCTCTCTAAACTAGGTTTTTCTAATTTAGGGTAGGCTATTAAATTTGTCATGGTAAATAAATCAAAGTTATCAATCCCAATTCATTTAACTATATGTAATTTTAAAAATGACTGAATTACTCTTTTCGTTACAAGCCAAGTTACAACCTTACACTCGGTATTAAAGTTCTTTTTCGGAATAGGTGTTCTTAATTAGCATAATATTTTTAAACATTGTTTCAGATGAAAGCGAAAAGAGATAGAGTTCCCTGGAGAGACATTTTAAGGAGTGTTGAAAATGTTTATAAAACTTTGACAAACATATAATTTCATATAATTTGTAAAGATACATGTGAGCTGAAGAAGAAATTCAGCAGTATCAACAGAACGTTGTTTCGTCTCGATTTGCTCTCTAAACTAGGTGTTTTCTAATTTAGGCTAGGCTATTAAAATCGTCATGGTAAACAAATCGAAGTTATCTATCCCAATTCGCTTAACTATGTGTTATTTTAAAAATGAATGGATTACTCTTTTCGTTAGAAGTCAAGTTACAAGCATACACTCAGTATTAAAGTTCTCTTTATGAATAGGTGTTCTTAATTAGCATAATATTTCTATACATTCATTTAGATAAAAAAAGGAGTAGAGTTCCCTGAAGAGATAATTTATATCGTGTTGAAAATGCTTATAAAACTCTGACAAACGAATAATCGATAAAGATAGATTGGGCTAAATTTGAAATTCATCAGGATTAACAGAATATTGTTTCGTCTCGATTTGCTTTCTAAACTAGGTTTTTCTATTAACTCTTAAAGCCTCTTAAATCACTGGATAAAAATTTAAAATGCCTCCCTCTTCCTCCACAATAAATCATTAATGGTACTAAACAATATACCACATCTTAATACTTTTTCTAATAGAGCTATTTAAAGAAAAATCTATATCAGTTTTAATATCTCAGTTTGTGTTGATTTAAGTAACCTGTTTATTATAGATACATTTTTAAATTCGTCACGGTAATATTAGGAAAGAAGTGTTACCTGCATTCTAACTTTTAGCTTATTGTTCTACCTTATTTTCATGGTTTCTTCAAAAACATGTTTACAGTTTTAAAAAAAACCATGCGCCAATTAGAAATAATGAGATAAACATAACTCAATTTTAAAGAAAGGTAACGAGATCGTGTTAAGACGTGCCACAAAATGTAACTATCAAAAACAGAAAAATAATGTTTCTCTTGTGAAAAAAAAAATAAGACCATTGCCTTTGACCCTGATTCCGTCACCCATCGAATGAAAAATAGCTAAGGGTGGAAAGAAGGGGGGAAAAGCACTAGTCCTTATCAGATCTGCCAAATTCAAGTTTTTTATGGTGAGATTTGTGGGCTGAAAAATCTGTTCTCATTTTTATTCCATCCTCGAAAATTTAAGCCGTTTCCGGAAATATGCATGCAGTTTCAAAACTCTTTATCTATAAGTATGAAAAAAGAGTTGCTTATTATTCAAATTACCAGAAAAATGAAAGTTAACAGTGCGTAAGATGTTTCATAGGGAGTAGGTGAATGACTAAACAATGAATCTTCACTGTTTGTTTAGATCTTTGTAGATAGATTTTAGGCCGATTAGAAACTTCCGCTCATGTTGCTTATTTGAAAAACTATCTTTTGCTGGAATGCTAGAAGTTACACGTTAACTTGATAATAATAGCAGAAAGTGTAATTTTAAAATTATAAGTTCGCCTCACTTTACTACATGTCGGCTTACTATTACATGCCGCATTGAAACATCAAAGTGACGGGCGAAATCAATTAGTTAGTGGTAATTGGTACGAGGCAGCAGAAAAACGATGGATGGATAGGACACTGCTCTGTAGAGTCAGAGTTCATGGGTTTGAATCATACAGCTAGCCTGAATGCTCATAGCTATTCGGAATCAACATTAATCATAGCCCTTACATTAGCCCTCGTGTAGCTAAAAAAATGCAAATAGTAGAGATCCGACTCAAAGCACACAAACCAGGAAAGCAACGAATATTGAAGTGTATTGAGCTCATTATAAGTGGACTACACAATTTTTAGTCAGTTTCATCCCAGTGTATCATCCCAGTATGTAATCAGCCTGTGTGTTATTTCTCCAAAACTGATGTAGCTACGTCGGAATTTGAGGATCTGTATCCAAATACTGGGCGTTTTAATAAAGTTAAACTTTAAATAAGTGAAATTTAAAGTGATATAGAGACTTTTATCAAGGAAAAATAAATTATAAAGTAAACCACACAAGCTTCTTTTAGACTATTGCATCCAGGGCCTTTTCCCTTAAAATTTCAACTTTTGTTTCATCGTCTTCATCTCCTTTACTCTGACACTTCCTAACAAAAGACAGCCAAAAAACTGAATGAAAATGTGTACAAAGACATACTTTTCGTGAATAACTCTGAAGTTCCTAACATTATTTTTATAATTTTAAAATTTTTTCCTTGCATAAATTCTCTTAGAGGCGTGTTGTTATTAATGGCCATAGGCCAAGTATTTCATCCGCCCAATCGTTCAAATTATCAATGAGAAACACATAAAAACTAATGAAACATACACATAACATGCATTATTTATTACTAAACATAGAGGAGTTCGGAGAGGAACTTTAGGATTTTGCTGCTTTCCTCTCGAGACGGGTTCCATTTAAGGCAAAACACCGACTTCATCCTGTAGAGTCAACCAAACCGTGTGTGAGATTGGACCCATCCCCCTTCATTGTGTAAAGCAAACGTGCTAGCCACGGTGCAGACAGATATTTGATATCGTAAAGTGGAAATACGAGGCGCATCCAGAAAGTAAGTTTCCCTATTAAAAAGAAAAAAAAAAGAACTCACACTTTCACGGACATATTTATTGGCAACAAGTACAGCAATGTTTCAGCTATATTTCAACATAGCCACCACCAGAATTGAGACACTTGTGGTATTGTGGGATCAACTTTTGTAATCCTCTGTCGTAGATTTCTTCCGCCTGTGAATGGTACCAGCCTTCCTGTCCCAGAATACAGTGCACATCACTTTTCGTAAAGACAGTGTATGTTTGAATTTGGTCCTGGCCGAAGATCCACTATAATGCTAATGCATTGATTTCTGCTTCGTTTCCGGGGTAAAGTGCGAAATCCAAGTCTCATTTCCCTTGATGATCCTGTCGAGGAACTCGTCGCCATCATTGTGATAACCTAGCAGAAATGTCAGTGCATCTCCTAAGCGTTGAATTTTGTGCTCGGGTGTCAGTTTCGGCTCATAGACCTGACAGAGCTGACGATGATTTTCAATTGGTGCAATGCTTTGTGCATTGAAGATCACCGACCGAGCCTTGCAGGCGGAGGGAGAAGGAATTAGAGTTTCCATTTCGGACTCCTGCTACCCCACTACTGTCATGAATTGGGACTTGTCCGACTGGCATGGGATTAATACGTCATAGATCTGTTATGCTTGCGCAATTAACACGACTAATTACGTTTACTTTAAAGGGGAAAACATCGGACACCTTATTTTCTGGATGCGCCTTGTACATTATTTCAGTACTCTATAGATTACATCCCCATTTATATTATTTTCTTTCGCATCTGAAGTCTGCAAGAATCCTGCTGCCGCCACTGATGTTCATACCCATACGAAATGGACTACTTGGGTAACTAAGCCCCATATAAGGATCTTTATTTAAGTAATAAAGTATAGTTTAAAACAATTTTTTGCAAACTTTCATTTCTAGTGATATCATTTATATATGTAGGCTTCTTTCGTGCTTTCATATTTCACTTTATTCTCGATAACACTTCTTAGGACAAGACCGAAAAGTTGATGTCTCATTTGTTGAAGAAGAGAAGAATACAGAAAATAAATATAATAGATTGAAACGTAACAAGATAATATATGTGAAAAAGTAATATTATAAATGCATTAACTGCTTTGTATTAAACTCTTATTATGTTCCTTGAAATTTACTTATAGGATCTAACGAACAAATCATTACTTCTACATAATCTAGGACACCATTTTAAACATAGAAAATTTACAAGATTACTTTTATTTTTATTTTCATGCAACGGAGCGATAGGGTTTAAACAATCGATCTCTGGCTAAACGTTTGACATGATCATAAGTGATCAATATGTTATAAAAAAATACTTTTAAAATATACTAAATCATATAGAGGTTAAAACCTTGTTCACCCTACATATTTTTAGCTCATGTTTCTATTACTTGAAGATACATGTTATGAATTTATGAAAATCTACTGATTAACCGAATCATGAGATAGAAAAATTTTCTGAATTAATAGATATATTAGCAATTAAAGTTTATAAACAACTTTCTAACAGATGAAAATTTACTAGTAACGTGCCAGTTATTAAACAGCAACATGCATGAACCAAAAAGTCTATTGGCAAGCCGGTATTCTCCGAGCACTGGTTTTATGTTTCACGCGTCCACTAGCTGAACTTCGTGTCTCAGTCCCAAAGCAACATGTGTCTCCTCTAGCAGACGAACCCCCCACTGGGTCTACGGGGTCACTGAACTGGCTGACTCAGGGTTGTCCTCAGGCCTCGTTGTGAACGAGACTGTTAGGAATTCGTCCCAGAGAGAGAAGGAGAAAAAAAGAAAAGAGTTATAAAGGTAAAATTAATTGAAATCGTGTCAATTTCCGGTGAGAAGAGTGATATTACGGTAGCTGAAATCAACAGGAGGTTGAAATGGCGTGAAAATGCCTACAATTTGACCCGTCGAGTCAAAAATGAGTAAAGGCCTTCGCTTCAGGAACTAAACATGTAAATTTTACTGGATAGAGTAATGGAATCTGCGTAACACAGCAGGTCTGCAGCGACGTCTCTTCCATTTATATACATGGCACTTGCTAATGCTTCACTTATGCTAAGTAAAGTGCTAATAATCTGGGAGAACGACCTAGAAGTGCTTGTATTGTGACTTCCGGCACTAAAAATGTAGTAAACGGGACATATGTGACGGCATTAAGGGATATCCCATCGTGTGATTTCATCTATTTTGGAAAGTAATAATTTAGATGTTTGCGATTTAGAAAAAATTACAGACGTAATGTACTTTATGCCAGAATAATTAAGAGTTTATCATAATAGAACAGGACCCTATTCACTCGACATCTAAAATTTTATCTGGACATCGACTGGAATTTGCAGACATTGCCGACATGTCCGATGAAACATGTTGACTGTTGAAAT
>CM063498.1:20721546-20736546 GCA_032207245.1 Pardosa pseudoannulata | reverse complement strand
TTGAATTGATAAGTATCTTATGATATCTAAGTCCGTGGTTTTGAATACAACTCATGGTATGGATTAGTGCTACAAACTGACCGTGAGGCTGAACACAAATCCAAACCGTTATGGAGAAGTATTTTAAGTTATCTCAAAAGTCTCACACACTCTCTCTCTCTTTCTGTAAATTTATAAGCATGCTCACACACACGTCTTTATATGTAAAATTATTCTGTCCGTGTGTTTGTTATAGACCTCTTCCTAAACGGCTGGACTGATTTTGAGGATATTTTGTGTATGTAATTAGGTTGATTCGAGAATGGTTTACGTTCACAATTTGATCCGAAAGAAAATATTTTTTATTAAAAATCCAGAAATGAGTGCTTAACGAGATTATTATAATGCCGCTTAAATTTCTATAGCGTCAAAGTATCTGTTGCTCAGTGGTCAGCGCTACGGGCTTCAGTACGGAAAATCCCACCATCGAATCCCCGTACAGGTGATGTGTAAATTTTAATTTAACCTAATTACGTTTGCGATGAATATATATATATATATATATATATATATATATATATATAGTTATATATATATATGTATATAAATATATGTATATATATATATGTATATATATATATACATATATATGTATATATTCATATATTATATACATATATATATATATATATAGATATATATATATATAATATATACATATACATATATATGCATATATATATACATATATATGTATATATTCATATATATATATACATATATATATATATATATACATATACATATATATACATATATATATACATATATATACATATACATACATACATATATATACATATATATACATATATATATATATATATATATATATATATATACATATATATATATATATATACATATATATGTGTGTGTGTGTGTGTGTGTGTGTGTGTAATAAGACGGACTTCCCGATGGGTGGTTGGAGTCATAGCCCATAAAAATGACACCGTTTTAGTTAAAGACCTTTAATTACAAATGGTTGAAGGACGGGTTCCTAATTCACTATAGGGACAGGACATACTGCGGGGTTAGCTAGCATGAAGTTATAAGTAAAATGCCCTTAACACCTGGGTCAACATCTCAGTCAAAATCTGTGAAAATCTCTAGGTAAATCTAACTGCGATAGCGTGTATCTCCTTTTTGTTTGAAAATTTCCTAAATTGTCCGCTAGGGCAATGTAGAATTATAATTGATTAGACCCCATCTTTGAGGTATCCCCAGAGGTCAATTTAAGTTAGGGGTTAAAAAAGGGAAAGCAAAATATACATGCACTCAGACTGGCATCACACATGTTGATAATAATGATTACCTTATAGGTTTGTTAAAGGTTCTAAATAATTTCTTCATAATAACCGAATGTTCTTGAATTTCACTTTTCTCTCTGTATCTGCTTAATATTAAGTTTAACAAAAAAAAAACTTTAAAGGAACTCTCGTAGCACATCATTAGAACTTTTATTCTGAAAGGAACACCGTTGCGATAAAAAAGAGCAGATGACAAATGAGTTCATACTTTTTTGAAATGAGTATCGCTTACAATGCCCATTTGATTATTACGATTGTGCTTTGCGATATGCTTCATCAACCATGTATTACATCAACAGTGAAGCCGGTTTATCCGTAAACATCGCTGATGGATTATTCTTAAAATGCCAGATTTTGCCATTAAATTCTGTGATAAATTTGAGTCATATTTTAACACTTTATCGTGAAATGAATAGTTTTATCACTCTTTCTTTTTTCTCTGGTCACCTTTTAGGATTTGCTCGTAACAGAATAGCACCTATTCATGACATAAATGGTATTTTGGTGGTGTGTTTATCAGATAGAATACAGACATAAAGTGTGAGTAACATTATAAATAATGTTTTTCATTAAAAAATGAAAATTGCTGCAGGGTGATAAACATTGGTAGTTAACGAAAGGAATGCAGATAATTTGAGAAAATATATTTAAAATGCATCAGGTGAAACACAGGTTTAACATGTTATTCGCAGTTGCAGACAAAAAAATTGCAATTTATATTATTGTAAAAATATAAAACGGTATTCCTACTACATCAAATTAAAAAAATCAAAATTAATTTATTTTATTTATAATGTAAATTAAAATTTATGCTATCAAATGAGTGTTAAGTTACATTATGGTACAAGTAATTGTGTCCAAAAAATAAGCCAGCTTCTAACAGTATGTAAAGACTTAAAAAGATTTTTTAACTAATATTTTAAGATATTTCGCTGTAATGATATACTTTGATAAGAAGTTAAGCTTTACACATAGTTGTATAAGAAAGTATTGAACATACTTTTTTGACATATTTAAAGTCCTATTTTTGCATACCAATACACACATACATGTATCTATGTGTGTGTTACATATATATATATATATATATATATATATATATATATATATATATATATATATATATATATATATATATATATATATATATATATATATATATATATATATATATATATATATATATATATATGCTTACATATATGTACATATACATACATATATGTTTATATATATTTATACACACACACACACACACATATATATATATATATATATATACATACATATACATACATATATATCTATATACATACATATATGTTTATATATATTCATACATATATATCTATATATATTTATAAACACACACATATATATATATATATATATATCCTTACATATATGTACATATACATACATATATGTTTATATATATTCATACATATATATCTATATATATTTATACACACAGACACACACACACATATATATATATATATATATATATATATGTATATATATACACATATATATACACATATATATATATATATATATATACATATATATATACATATATATATATATATGCATATATATACATACATATATATACATATATATACATATATATATATACTTATATATATATATACGTACGTATGTATATATATATATATACTATATTTTATCTTTATAAATATATATATATATATATATATATATATATATATATATATATATATATATATATATATATATATATATATATATATATATATATATATATATATATATATATGTATATATATATATATATGCTTAACAATTGCATATATTGTAAAAACTTGAGCTTTTTTACAATAAATGACCATTCAACTATTATTATGGATCAAAAAATATTTACTAGCACTAGCAGTTTTCTAACGGAAATATTTTTAATGAAATATTTTATTTTAAATGGCACTTCACACAAAATATCAACAAATTTTTACAACAAAAAATAGATGTTTTGAAGATAATGTTTAAGCCTTTCCTGAAATTTAAAAAAAAATATCTTTATTTAGAATAGTGAAAAAAGTACAAAAGGCAAAGAAAAGAAAAGGCCTTAAAGATAACACTTGTTCTTCAACAGCATTAAACATTAAAAAAAATTATTCTAAAATAGTGCCGGAACAAAAACAGTTCCTTCTTCTGCTGCCAGGAATTTAACCGAAACATTTTTTTTTCAAGATCTGTATTCAGTCTGAGTGATTAAGTTTTTAAAATAAAGGATATACAACTTGTTCATACCTAAACTTCTCCAATTTAAAGTTGTCTAGCAGGTCTGGCCAGAAGTAGAGTGTGGCATAGCAGAACTTTGCCATGGGCGTGCATCAGTCAAAGTGTCAATTACAAAGTGTACAAATAATAATTACAAAGTGTTTTGTAATTATTTTGTGTCATACTGAACACAAAATAATTACAAAAGGCATTCCGTTATGGAAACGGGATCCGAACGAGGATAACTCACCTCTGGCAGAGGAATAACGAACAGCAAAGTAATTTTCAAAGTTCCATAATTTTCGTAACGATAGGATTAAACAATGATAAATGATAATTATTAAAAATGTAGATTTGAAAATTTAAATTTATTAAAGTTGGAACAGATTTCAATAACATCCAAACCTGAAAAGACTGAAAGACTATAAAGATGGACCTGTTGTTTGGAGGAATTCATTAGCTAGAACTGGAGAATAAATATCCAAATTTAGTATTTGCATTAAGAATCTTTCTATGCTTGCTTCTAACGACAGTTTTATGTGAGTGTGTATTTTAGAAATATGAAAGTTATGAAGTTATATCTATGCTCCTTCATGGGATAAGTAATGTGCCTTAACCCTTTAAAGGTCACCAAAATAAATTTAAGGGAATTTAATGTAATTAGTTTATAAATGATATCTATGAACCTTGTAAATGTAAAATATATGATAAGTTTTCTTTACATTCCTTAGGAGGGTTTGCCTTAGAGGATACCTAAGGAGGGTTTGAGGAGCGATTTCACTGTCACTTATACTCTCACTAACAGTTATAAATAGCTTAACAATTTATAAGTGTTGTTTGTATAAATACATTTATTTGGGGTCATAAGTAAGATAAATTGAATCACTGACTTCTCAGGTACAGCAAGTTTAAATACGTATATTTCAAAAGAAAAAATAAATTAAATGTAGAGCTATCATCTGTTGTAATGTTCAAAATGTCAAAGGCGTAAAAAAATCGAAAAATCATCCATATCTCCAAAAAGTTTTCTTTTAATTGCAGAAGCTCTTGATTCTACATTATTGGCTTCCATGCATCACAGATGTATGAGATTAGAGCCATAAATGATTATAAAAAGATAAAGTAAAGTACTCTAAAAAGTAAAGTTAAAAAAATGTTTACTGAGTGGTTTTGCTACGAAACGACTGTCCACTAAAGGGTTAACATTGAAAAACAACCGTATACAGCATATACTACGATGAAGTCATAGATTTATTATCGGATACTAGATCGAGGAAAGTAATGTTGTAAATTCCTTTCCTTTTAACGTAATACGTAAGTATAAAGTTGTTAGTTTTTAATTTAGAAATTGTGAGTTCATTTTGGATGTATTATATAGAGAAAAAACATGTTTACATATTTTCCCCACTATATTTGGTAGTCGGATTTCAAGTTGATTTTTTTTGTCATGGGCGCAATAGGACCCGACCTAGTATCAGCCATGTTGTCTACAGTCAAAACTATTGTTCAGAAAGTTCTGAAAAATTGTTAAGGAGATAAAAAAATGAGAATTTGTTTCAGAAAAAAATTGGTTAAAATTTCACCACCAGAGGGTTTTTTTTATGAATAACACATTAAGCCGATACTCTAGTTTTAAAAAATGAATATAACAAGATATGTTCAACATCACATTTTTAGTTACCATTTGAAATTGTAAGATAGCATGTTCTACAGTTAACCACAGTGTGTCCGGAGAAATGCTAAGAACATGTCATGTAATGCTGTTTTTCAGATCATGTATAATTGTTGGTTTATCCAGACTGACTATATGTATCAAACCCCTCCAAAGGCAAAAGCCGAGATGGAGCTTTATACCACATTAACTTTCCTGTTAAGAATGTTCTCAAAAACCACTTTACAGAAGAACATGTCCTCAGCCATGACTTCCATAATGTGTGGCCACCCCGATCCCCAGGCATCTATCAAGGCGACTATTAAACTTAAAATTTAATATCTTTGTAAATGTATTTAGAACAGTACAAAAATTAATACAGGCACTGACAAGAAAAAGATTTAAAGATAACATTCGTTTTCCATCAGCATTAAACATGAAGTAACTATGCCAGGATTTCAACCGAAACTTTTTTTTAAGCTTCAAGAGTGTCCATTTCAACCATTTTCTCACTCTACAAAAAGCAAAAAGTGAAAGTGGCAAATTTCTTTTTCTATTCACTTTTTTGTTCACTTTTTATTTCTAAATCTATTACTTTCTCTTGTAGCCTCTTCTCTAGTTCTTTCGTTCTGAGTAATTAAGGTTTTCAAATAGATATATTTATTTCAAAATTGATGATAGCTTTCAGATTATATTACATACCAACATTATAAATAATTTCGAAAACAAACCACCTCATTTTCAGAAAACGAATAACACTTATTTTATTTAAATTTTCTTCATAAACTCCAGAAGTGTAAATTAAAGAACACTCTATTTGGTGATATTTTGGAGTTTATTCTCATATTAAAATAATAGAAAAGTACCTACATTTTTTACAAGGTTTTTTTAAAGAAAATTAAAGTATCTTTAATATTAGAAATATAATACACTGAATAAAAGTAAAATAAATATTAAATAGTTTTAAATTTTAATACTTTAATATCACGCTGTTGCTCGCAGCAATAGATTTGATTGGTAAGGCTAAAAGGCGAAATTAAAATCAAAAAGAAAGAAAAACGCCAAATTAAATTAAATAATTTAAGTTTTACATGTAATTTTTGTATACCAAATAGACGCTACTCTAATTACCTTTTTTTATCCTGTGAGCCTCAATATATTGATATCAACGTCATATTTTGTTTTTTAACATAATAAAGTCTAATTTTTTAATTAAGTCCAATTATCTTAATAAAGTCCAATTTTCAATTTCATAACAGTCTTTTTTTATCTAAAAATATCGGATACCTTTAAACTTTTAATTTACAGAGAAAAATGGATATTTACTTCCACTTGCCATAAAAATTTCATTTATAATTTGCATACTTTTTAAAGGTATGAAGGTATGTAGTGTGTAAGCGAATTATTTGAGTTCTACTATTATTACCTACTATTTATTCACACTCTCCTTATATATATTTATATATCTTGCTCAAATTTTCAAACGTTAATAAAATACTTTTATTCATCCACTCAAGTTTAAATACATTCCTTTTTTATCCTGTGATCCCCAATATATTGATATGAAAGTCATATTTCGTTTTTTAGCATAATAAAGTTTAATTTTTTAATTAAAACTAAAAAAACTAAAAAAATATCTAAACAAAGTCCAATTTTCAATTTCATAACAATTTTTTTATCTAAAAATATTGAATACATTTAAACTTTTAGGATTCAGAGAAAAATGGATATTTACTTCAACTTAGCATAAAAATTTCATTTCTAATTTGCATACTTTTTAAAGATATGTAGTGTGTAAGTGAATTATTTTAGTTCTACTTTTATTACCTACTATTAATTCACACTCTCCTTATATATATTAACATATCTTGTTCAAATTTTCAATCGTTAATAAAATATTTTTATTCATCCACTCAAGTTCAAATACATTAATTTTTTTTATCCTGTGACCCTCAATATATTGATATGAACGTCATATTTTGTTTTTTAGCCTAATAAAGTCTAATTTTTAAATTAAGTCCAATTATCTAAACAAAGTCCAATTTTCAATTTCATAACAGTTTTTTATCTAAAAATATCTGATACATTTAAACATTTAGTGTACAGATAAAAATGGATATTTAATTCTATTTGGCATAAAGATTTCATTTCTAATTTACATGCTTTTTAAAGCTATGTAGTGTATTAGCGAATTATTTTAGTTCTACTATTATTACCTACTATTAATTCATACTCTCTTATATTTATATATCTTGTTCAAATTTGCAATCGTTAATAAAATATTTTTATTCATCTACTCAAGTTCAAATACATTCTTTTTTTATCCTGTGAGCCCCAATATATTGACAAAATATGAACGTCATATTTTGTTTTTCAGCATAATAAAATCTAATTTTTAATTAAGTCCAATTATCTAAATAAAGTCCAATTTTCAATTTCATAACAGTTTTTTATCTAAAAATATCGGATACATTTAAACTTTTAGTTTACAGAGAAAAACGGATATTTACTTCTTTTTGGCATGAAGATTTCATTTCTAATTTGCATACTTTTTAAAGCTAAGTAGCGTGTAAGCCAATTACTTTAGTTCTATTATTATTACCTATTATTAATTCACACTCTTCCTATATATATTTATATAGCTTGTTCAAATTTCCAATCGTTAATAAAATAATTTTTTTCATCTACTCAAGTTCTAATACATTTTTTTAAATTTGTAGTGGATGACACTTGTTTGTAATACAGTTTTCAACTATTAATTAATTAATTTCTGTCAGTCACTTTGAAATTTGGTAGTAATGGTGTTCATAGAATCGTGCCAAAATCAGTGCAATTCCCCGCCAAATTCAGCTACAGTACTGCTGAAAGAAGAATGCTACCATTAATACTATCATGGGCATAACAGTACACTAGATGCAAGGTAGCACTGTGGATTATACAGTAATATATCTAACACGAAAATTCTTCAGAGCAGGTCAAGGATATTACGCCTTGAGTAGTTTGAAATCATTAGATGGACTATTAATTGAAGAACTGGACTGCTCGAAATACACTGGAAAATATCCTATCAATAATGAAGTATTAACAGAGATGGATAGAATGATAAATTATAGACCACCATCAGCTTCATAAATTAGAAACGAAGAAAAATAAAAAGCGAATAATTAGTAGAAAACAAAAATAAAGTGTAACACCATGTATAGAAAGGAAAATGGAAAATTACAAGGAAATTTACTTTCTATTATGCCACTTAATATTGTGATCCTGTCATATGTATATACATACTTATATTAATTGTAATTATTTATTAAAAATTAACTAAAATAAAATTTTTCTTTGTTTACCTAAGTAAGAATCGACTTTAAAATTTATTATATATATTACTTATTTATTTGATGTATAATTTCTACAGTATTTTAAAGTAATTGATGCTTGAAGTAGCAAAAAATATTTTTTAAAGTTAGAACGTTATCAAGGACCTTGTAAAGATATTCCTTCTAAATCGGCCAGAATTTTCTATTCTATGATGAATCGAAAAAAGAATGTTGTAATGAAGATTTTAAGCCTCTAAAGGTGCTATGTTCTATTAAAAAAACAAATAAGAATATAAATATTGCATTTAGAAATGTTTAACACTTCCATATTCATTTCTATACAGCATTGATGTAAAAATACAATAATTATATTATAAAACCATGTTGTAAAATGCAAAAATTAAATTTCATTGCTAGAAATAATAAAGTCTGGCAACAAGCAGCCTAGTTTATTTCACAAAGCGTTAAAAAGAAATCGCTTATAGGAATTTTAAACCGTTAACTTTTAGGGCAATAAATACGTCTTTCAGTTCTCTAAAGTAGTATTAACTCCATTCAGTTTAAATTTTACAAATGATTATCGGAGTAAAATAACCTGTTTTTGATGCGAAAAGAGTTAAACTGTCAAACTCTCACTTTGAAACGGTTACATTGTTACAATATTACTGTTCTACCCTTAGAGATAAAAGAAAAACAACACTGATGGTCTGCAGGTATTATTATCGCTTAGCTATCAGGATGAGCAACTAAGAAAAAAGTTTTTATTTTGGGAGAATTCAAAACTTTGAGACCTGTATCATCCCAGTGACGTCAAACCGCATAAAAAGGAGGAAAAATAAAAAAACGTTTTGTGGGGAATTCAGACAGTAGCGTTGCAAATAACAGTGAAACTAGTCAGCTGTTCTCAGAATGGGTTTCGGTTGATCGCTCATTAATTGTTTCTGTCTAAAAAAATTTTTAATCTATCTATTGTTATTTGGTTGTAAGTTAATCTAAAAATTTTTGTCTAGAAATCAGTGGGGGAAATACTTAAAATCAAGAGGGATTTATTCCCTATATAATGATAGCCTAAGTTATCTGTCCGTCTTTCCAAGAATTTATGAAGCGGTTAAACATGGAATAGATAGAGGCAACCATATTGGATTATTGAGGAGTTAGATTTAGAAAAATTCAAAGTAAGTTAAGCAAGTAGTTCAAAATCCATCCTTTCCCCCCTTTTCGAGCATTTAATGCCTGCATTCTAAGTCCTCTTTTCCCCGGTTAAGAGCAGGCGATTTAATTTATCAATTTGTAACATAATAAATAGGTAAAAATAACATTTTTAGCAGTATGTCGTCATTCCTTTAACCATATTATTTAATCATTTTCACACGTTTCATCACTGAACTGAGATATTACGTAAGTAATCTTCTTTATATTTGGCGTATAAAATACATTAACTACATGTGTTATAATTTTAAATTTAATCATCGATTATTTTTTGTTGCAACGAAAATTTTATCACCGGTATTAACAACAAATTCTATCTACCTCCAGGGTGTAGTGGAAATGATAGCTTCATTCCTTTACTTCCATTAATTACTCTGGCAAAAAAATTGGAAGAGCTTAATGATAATTTTGACGTAGCTAAGATAACTTTGAATTATTTTTCTAAATGAATTCAACTTGATACTAAACTGCATTCACAGTATCAGGAGACTTTAGAGGATTATGAAGATAAACAAATTATTGAGCATGTACCAGATAATTCTCAGCTTAAAAACCTTTTTTTCTGCCTCATAGGGTATTTTACAATTCTGGAAAATAAAAAATTTTACTGATCCCGTCATATGACGGGCTATATGCTACTCTAAGTATATACATAGATAGTGGACTCATAATCCATTAATTTTTATTAACCAGAAAGTGAAAACAATTAATACGGGAAGACGATGGTTTTGGAAAATGGATGTAGTTGTTTAGTAAAGTGTGTTCCTATTAATGAATTCTTTACAACATTAACTTAAAATATTTAACCTTTTATAAAATATATCTTATATTTAGAATGATACTTAAGGTTTTATAAACAATATTATTTATTAATTTTGAGAAAGCTCTAAACTTCAAAAAACTGATTCATGTTCGTTGTCGCTTCCTTCTGTCATTTCTCATAATCTTGCTTCGGTCCTCTCATACCGTTGTCCTCAAATACTGTGAAATTTGTAATTCTGGGGTGATTCAGTAAAGCCCCTGATGAGTCAGATATCTTACTGTCTACAAGTTTAAAAAAAATTCTTATCAGCAAAAAAAAAATAAATAAATAAAAATAAAAAAAAATCATTTCCCAGTTTTTCTAATTCCGACAAAAATAATACTGAAATAAATAAAAAATAAAAAACTTTTTCTAAACGTCTAAACTGATTTTGATGAAGTTTTGCATATGTAATTAAGTGGATTCGAGAATGACTTAGATTCACAATTTGATCCGATAGAAAATGTTCCTTTATTAACCCTTTGAACTCGAGAGCTTCGGAGGGGAGCCATTTAAAATTTGTCTTCAAACTGGAGTACTCCGCTACGGAGACAATGCAAATACTTTTCAGTTTTTAACATAAGAACAAAAACAAATCTTAAAAACTAATTATTTTTGCATTATCTCCGTAGCGGAGCCCTCGAGTTTGAAGACAAGTTTAGATGGCTCCGCTCAGGAGCCCTCGACTGCAAAGGTTTAACCCTCTAAGCGGTTCGCACGTACAATTCCGCCAGTTGTCACGTACAATTTTCAACCTCCAAAAATGTTCTGAAAATTGATGTATTGTACATTTCTGCCAGTGCTTTCACCCATGGAGTTTTGAGGTAGGAGAGTCAGGTCGATTGTTTGGGAACTGCACCCCTCTTTGACTGACATTTATTGATTGATGCACCCCTACTTCCTGAGGCACAAAAACGCTGATAGCTTTTCATGGCCTTTCCAGTCTTTATTTCGAAGTATTTCGTTTGCGGTATCAGATGTATCTCTAATTGCACCACTTAAATATCTTGGATGACTTTCGTACAAAAAAATATATAAATAATTCTCTCAAAGAATATTTTTATTTGTTCTTTTAGAATCCATTATTTCTTATGAGATGATCTCCGAGAGTTGATGAGCTTTATGTGTATTAAAAATTACAATCTATAATGTCTATTTATGTATCTATTTATAACCGGAAGTAAAGGGACAATAACGAGGGTGGGTTTCCCGTATTCCAATCTGGTCGACAAAGGGTGAAGTAAAAAATCATAGAACACTTTGATCACTGACACAATAAAACTTTAACGTATCTTTTGGAGACTATTTTTCCTCGGAGTGTTCCACTAGGAGGGTTAAAAATCCATAGCTGTGCGATTTTTCAGATCATTATAATACCGCTTGAAACCCTTCGTATCTGCCAACGTATCTGTGGAGCAGATACGAGACATATCTGTGGAGCCGGCTTCAGTACTGGTAGTCCCAGGATCAAATCCCTGCACAGGCAATGTGGGAATTTTAATTTAATCTAATTACGTTTATGTTTCTATTTGTTTTACATAAGCTCACACGCAAGTGATAATCGAGTTGTGATAACTGTACGCATCGTCAAGTTGAACCGGAAAGAAAAAAATTACAGTTCAAAGTCCTGGTCTATAGGTTCGTATGCTTCTCGCATACCTAAGAAAAATATTAGTCGTAGATTGCCAATATTTTGTATTTAGAAATGTCATAAAGAGTATTTTAGCACCATCCCTTTTAACTGCTTTATAAACTCTATATGACGAAAAAAATTTAATATAACGTTCTTAAAACCTGGGTTCTAGTTCAAAATTGATTAACCCTAAAATGTTAAAATCTTGCATTTGCTAATATTATTATATCTAGTACTGCAGCTCCCCTCTTGATTGCACTCTGCATTCTATATTAAAAAAAAAATTTCAGTATAACATATGTAAACGGTGTGAGTCATAACTAAAAAGCGGTTGGTCGTAATATATTGAAATATTGTGTTTAAGACTCATATCACTAATTCCCACGACCAACCAGGAAGCCACTATGGAAAGAGAGATTCATATACACAATCAACAGAAACATTAAAAGTTTCAGAAAGATTAATATTTCTTAAGCCAAAATTTGATAAGAAAACAGTATTTTGTATTTTTCTTCAACTGCAAACACACAATTAATTCAACAATTAAATAACAATTCGTTACATATTTACAATCACAGGATTTCTAATTACCTCTATAATTAAGTCATAATCAAACGATTAATATATTATAATTCCAATATAATAATCAAATATAATTTCTTTTCCCTTTCTGACTTAATTCGTTATATACAATATTAATGTTGTACAATACTGTATGTTCTTTGATATACATATCATTTTTTCACTTATTAATATTCACTCATGGCAATTTACTCTTTATATCTCTAAAACATATCACAAAATACACGATATATACAATACAAATTACTAATTAGATTTCATAATGCAAATTACATCTATAGTTTATTAATATTTAAGAATCCTTTATTTTCATTTATAGTTATGCAAATCTATAATAAATAGGACATCATCGATATATTAGTTAATCGTACTTTCCAATCGATATCTAATATTTAAATCTACAATTTAGGTTAAAAGGTTATTTTTACGAATGGTTTAAATTATATTCCATTTTATTAAAAAAAATCTTGTTAATCTAAAAAAAAACGCCGCACTCAATTTAAATCTTTTATTAAATTAATTAAAAATTAATTAATTAACTTAGCAGTTAATTAGAAATTGCATTTACTAAGAATTAACCCATTAAAATCATTAAAAATAATTAACTAATAAAAAACGAGTTAAAATAAAATAAATATTCACTGCTTAAATAAATGCATATTTATATGGTTCAATGTTTCAGTTTAACATTTCTTAAAATATTGAGGAGAAAATGTACAAAATTATCTGCATTTTAGATTTTTATTACGTCTTTATATGCTTTCTTCTTTTATTACTTATCTTTATTTATAAAATTCTTCTGTCCGTGTGTTTGTTATAGATCTCTGGACTGATTTTGATGAAATTTTGCATACATAATTAAGTTGATTCGAGAATGATTTAGATTTACAATTTGATCCAATAAAAAATGCTCTTTTATTAAAAATCAAGAACTGCGAGCTTATTGAAATTATTATGATACTGCTTGAACACTTCATTTCCAGTATATCTGTAGTGCAATGGTCGGTGCAGCGGGCTTCAGTGAAAGAAGTCCTACAATCGAATCCCTGCACAGGCAATGTGGGAGTTTTAATTTAATCTAATTACGTTTATGTTTCTATTTGTTTTACATAAGCTCACACGCAAGTGATAATCGAGTTGTGATAACTGTACGCATGGTGGGGTCAAGTATTTTCAAAATATTTTTTTCCTTACATTTCCATTAAAACACTCCAATTTATAATTTATTAAAAAAACATTTTACAATTTTTGGATTTACAGGGTTAGAATAGGACATTGTCTGTCTGCTCGTCCAGTTGTAATATAATATTTTAGAGACTGATTCTTCAATATTTTTGTAGATAATTCAATTTAATCTCAAGATGCTCTATTAAGAACTGTAATGCATATTTTTATATATGTTTACGATATTTTAGATTTTTAATATTATTACGGAGGAAATGTAGGTTTCCTATTAAAATAATCTATTTGATATTAAAAAGCACGAGAGAGAGAGAGGCGGAAGTTTAACTTGTATACTTGTTTTATCACTACCATAGGTTATATAAATCGGGTTTACATCATACAGTAGAACCTCGATTAACCGAGCACCGATTAACGGAGGTTTCTGTTAACCGAGTCAATAAGGAAGTCTAATTTTTTTTTCTCCTTTTCAAAATGAGCCTGGAAAAATTATACACATTTTAGTTAGTGTTACAGACATTTCTTCCCCACAAAAGTACTCAACTTCCAAGAAATATTACACCCTTTTTAAATCTTTTTAGCTGTGAAACATAAGTTCATATATATTGATTTTTATCACTTAAAGAACGTTCTATTGTTTTTTACTTTAAAAGTTAGTTAAATTCGCAAGCACGGAAGGCATTTATACATGGTTTCTATTAACCGAGATTTCCGATATCCGAGGTACTGGAGGTCCCAATTAGCTCTGATAATCAAGGTTCTACTGTACTTTTTCCTTAAAATACACTAATAAAATACACTATTTAACGATTTTGATTTCCTCTGTGAATTTAAATTTAAATATTAAACTGAAAACGTGACTGGTTTTAAATTGGAATAGGAATTAAATATCATCTACTTTAAAATACTAAACGTCACATGTTTAGTTCAATAAATAATGAGTAACGTTCCCAAACACAATGACATAATTTCTAAAATACATTTTTTTAAACTCTTCTTTAACAGTAAACTAA
>CM063498.1:20696546-20711546 GCA_032207245.1 Pardosa pseudoannulata | reverse complement strand
CATTTTAAGGCGATGGTAGACTTTCAAATTGGCTAAAATCGACCGAAAATTCAAATTTTCGATTTTAGTGAATAGGGAAATATATCATTAGGAATACGGAGCAAAAAGAATATTTTCATTCCCATCATTTTATTATTACTTATGGGTATAATAAGCTTATCATTACTTATGGGTATAGCAATAATAACTTCAAATGCTGTTTACTCAGAAGTAAAATTTTCATGTATTACAAATGTTTGAAGTATTCCAATTGCATTGAAAATAGACCATTGTCTCTGAAATTCCAGTATTATTTACGTTAGAGTTTATAAAATAAAGTCTAGTTGAAACGGATTGGTTTCGTTTGGAGTGCTACGGTCTACTTTTTGCAACATGAGAGCTAATGAGACCGGGACCTACAGCTTAAAGCCTTTTCCGAACGGCTACGAACTTCCATGCCATAGTGGGATTCGAACGCACGAACTCCGGAACCGAAGGCCAGCACCCTAACCATTCGGCCAACGGTCGGCGAAACGGATATGTTTTGAAGCATATAATATGTTAGTTATGTATTTTAATTAACCTCTATAGCTCTTTTTCTGCAAATTATGTTAATCATCATCATAATTATTTTTTTCTTTTTATATTTTCTATGAATGTTAATGGAAACAACTACATTTTTTTGTAAAGTCTATAAGGAATACTTAAACTTTTTTTATAATATTTTATGCAAAATTGATGCTCCTGGAGCATTTTCAATTAAGCTAATTATGAAACAATTAATAATTAATAACTCCAAAACTAATTTACATTTTACCTTCATATTTTCAAGATATTTATATATCAATAGTACTAACATAGTCAATCTTCAAGGAAATTCATTTAAAAGAAAAAAGTTTGCTCTAAAAGTCCACTGTCACCTTAAAAGGAGTGAAATATTTTGTTTTATAACGAGCCGAAACAAAAACTGTGATAATTAAGATTTTGGATACTAAAAAGAAATATGTAAACTTAAATATTAGTGTTGCCGAAATAAAAGTTTGTAGATAAATAATTTTAGAATATTTTTAATTGCTTAAACTGGTATCCTCGTATAAAATTGAGTTGATCAAGAGAGTTATACGGATAAAATAAATTAATAAATTTATACTTGATTTAAAATAATACAATTGATTCAAAGGTGATTAAAGAAATTCTTCAACTGATACAAAGGATAAAAGTTATATGAAAAACTAAAAATGATTCAGTTGATTTTTAATGAATAAAATAAACATATTTTTCACGTCGTAAAATAAAATATATTCATTTAGAAACTTTAGAAACACTAACTAACTTTAAATAACTTCTAACACATATATTAATAGAAAGAATTTTACATAAAATAAAAGTAAAATATCTGTTCTATACTGTAAATTTAAGACTAATTATACGGTACTTGATTATATGGAAAATGAAAGCGAGTAGAAAAGTCAAAGATTGAAGCTGCGTATTGCCCATTAGACGGTTTTGTACAAATATGTTCCTGCACGTTTGGTATTTCAGAAAAGTTCTGTGAAAAGCGTCTGTACTGAACCTACACCGCAGTTTATAACAATCGATCCATTTGATGCGGAAATCGGGGAATGCGTGCCCTTCAACTTCCAAATAGTTGAAATTGAAAGAGTTAACCGACGTCACCTCAGTAGGAAACAAAGGTCGACCCGGAATTAAAAATACATTGTGAAACTTAACTTCATGCTGAAAAGAGAGGAGTTAAGTGGCATTTAGTGACGTCACCCAATCGAATGACATTAGAAGAATAAACAGAGAATGATCTCAGAGCGTGGTGGAAGATACCTTGTGCTCGGGGTTTTCAGGAGGGTCAGAAGTTGATTTTAGGGTCATTTCTGCAGAGATTTGACATCATTTAACCAGAAGCACTTGGAAAATTAGCGCGATGGCTTGCAACAGCTCGATTTCTTTGGGATAAGTTTTACCTTTTTTGTCAGTCTGGTAAAATTAAGATAATTTGATTTTCCAAAAAGCAAAAACCAAGCTTAATGCTATTCATCAGTATATTTAACATGAAGCATTATTAAAATGTTAACCTTAATAATGCATACATATGCAGTATACTGACAGATAAAATTAGCAATTAAATTTTTAAGCTGTTTTTATAAGTGCGCATACATTTACACATAAATTTTTAAGAAAAGAAAAAATATTTGTTTTAAGCAAGATAATAAATTATAAATAGTATCAATACATAAAAGTAACTACGTAAGTACAAATTTAAAAGAGGGTTATGAATCGTTAAATTAAAGGAAAATGAAAGTGAAATAATCTTAATTTTTTCAAACTTTGATTCAGTTACAAAGGGCATAACCATCTACCTGTATTTGTACAGTAATTTAAAATTTGGATTTCATGGGTATAAATATAAAATATTTATGCATATATATCTTGTACCAAGCATAAAGAGAATTAGGGTTCTTTCTTTTACCACTATGGTTCATGACAGAATTTTTTTCTATTCAAAAAATACAGTTTTTAATAAGATTTTAAATCTAAGTACAAATTTACAAAAATTACTGTGTGTTTTCAAAATCTGTTTAGAAAAAAAAACCTTACTATTTTAGAATTTAGTTTTGTCAATCTAAATTCTTTTTCCCATTTTTGACAATTTTTAAATAAATTAAAGCTTTTTTTTTGTTATTGAAATTTCAATTTATCCTTAAATTGATAGACACTGAAATAAAAATCCTCTGACAGTATATCAAGCTTCTAAACATTTCATTATAGTTTAAAAAATTGAAAAACAATTAATTTCAGTATCTTTAATTTATTTTAGGCGATTTTACACTCATGCAATGTTTAAGTTCTTTAAAAAAATTGATCACTACTGAATAATAGTTATTAACATAAATTTAAAATTTCGCAGAACCACCCAAAACACTTTTTCTAATTTTTTAACAGTAGTCAAAGTCAAAAAAAACTTTAAATATATTTCTTCTTATATAAAATCTTCACTTACATTTAAACACTAGAAATAATTTTGTTTTTAAACTTACCACATAGTACTATGACAGTGCATATTTGTGTATCTTCCATAAGTATACATCAAACTATTAACTGCTGGCCCAGTAACACTCAACTGGAGCACAAAATCTATTCTCTGTCCAAACTATAATTCTACACATTTCACAAAATGTGATTATCCTTGGATAACTTTAATACTTAAATGAGATATCTCATTATCGTAAAGATTAGAAGACATTAAAGTGCACAACAAAGAGTTAGGTTTCAGTTGGTTAGTCATTAAATTGTTACCACCAAACAAGTATTTTTTTTTCACTACTCTGTGCCACACCATTAAATCCACTGAATTCGTATACAATGGAAGAGGAAATCTAACCTCTAATAGTTCTCAATAGATTCACTTTTATTTGGCATTTTAACGACGAATATAGTTTTTATAACATCCGGTTCTCTACATACTGTAAAAAAGGCATGAGAGTCAAATAAAATACGGATATTTCTGCTTTCTGTGGGAAAAATTCTTAGTCCCACTTTATAAACTTTAACAAACAACAAAAACTGATTTATTTTCTTCATAATGAAGACAATTAACAGTGACTGTTGAATCATTAACTAGGGAGTGGCAAAGGTAGCCACGGGCGTATCATTCATAGGGGCGCCGAACCATGAGGAAAATGGGGTCCGAAAGAGGACAATGCGCCCCGAGTGGAAATAAGGAAAATTTGAAAAATAATGTTTTTAATTACAAAATCCAATCTGTTCAAAAATTACTTTTTTTATTAGTATTTGTTATTTTTTTAAAAGGCTTCTAGAGACTAAACTTGTTCTAGATTCATACAAAATGCTTACCAAACACCACTTATATGCTTTAATATAATTCTAGATATTTGTATAAAATTTTGAATTTATTAAAGTTATTAAAATAAAATTTAAATTTAGAAATTCGCTAATTTTTTTATGAAAATGCAACGTCCAAATAAAAAAATATTCCCCTCAAACTATTCAATTTATCAGCAAAATAATATCCTCAACATATAAGAAAATTTTAAGTATTAATAAGGTAAAAATAGAAAAAGGATTATAAATTAATATACTAGGAACATTTTAAGAATCAACAAAATATTAAGTTCATCATATATGATATAAAAAATGTTTATCTATTTTCTCACTATATATGGTGGTAAGGGAGCAGACCAGTCTTTTGCCACGGGCGCTAAAGAACCTAATTACGGCCTTGTTATTGATAATATTATAAAGATGTGGGGTGAGGAAAAAGGATTATGCTCATATTCATTGAACTTACCGATTACTTATCGAATTTGTCTAAGTTTTAAGTTAATGCTGGGAAAACAAATAGTAATGGGTTTTATTAACAGTATCACTCACCTGAACCTCAAACGAGGCTATAAATTTTAATAGTAAAACATAGTTTAAAATAATTTTTCAGTAAACTTTTCTTTTCAGCAACACTTTTTATATATCTAGGCTGTACTCCAAATTTTCTTGAAAAATTTAGAATTTTCAAAATTTAAGTTGAATTAAATTAAATTAACAGTCTAAAGGAAGTGAAAATTTAAAATAGATAAAAAGATTCATTTTTACAGAATGTCCATTATTTCACTTTCCTACTTTAAAGTTATCTACAGTGGAAACGATTGCACAGAAAGTTATGAAATGCTGTGTAAGACATGATAAAGGGATAGATATTTGGTTGAATGGATAAATAATAGTTTAAATTTTCACCACTAGAGGGCGTTTGGATAAATTACACATTTAGCCTACATTTACTATACTTTAAAATATATTTACAAGACACGTTCAACATCAGTACTAAAATTCATGAGTTCGAATTCCACTGTTGGCTGTATTCTTAACGATTCAGTATCAACTTTAAGCAGTAGATCCTGGTCTCATTAGCTTTTGTGTAAATTAATTGACCGTAGAGCTCTAAACCAACTAAATAACCTAATTACTTCAGAAAAGAAAGACTCTGAAATTTTTTTTGAGAATTCTATTTGAGACTCTGATATTTTGAGAATTCAATTTGCATTTTAATATGCACTATAAACTTTTATATTCATGCCAGTAAACCACATAGAGGGAAAAGCAGACTAGTAAGGAATAAATATGTTTCAAAGTTTCCATTCAGAAAATATGCTTGTTATCTATAGAACGAATTAATGTTATGAAAATTGTTATTAAGTAGTTCTACTACTTGTGTACCACCTGCACTCATGAATGGAATAAAAAGATACTAGACCAGGGATGGACAAACTTTTTCGGATGTGGGCCAAAAATAGAAAGAAAATAAGTTTGGTGGTCCAAGATAAATTTTTCTAAAATTTTAAAACAATATACAAGTACCTAATGGTTTAAATAAGTTAATGAGGTGTATGAAATTGCGATTTAATTTTTAAAAGTTCCTTATACTGAGGTTCGAAGTGAGATATACTGATTTTAAGGAACGATGCTAAGTGCTCATCTGTCAATCTACTTCTGAAATTATTCTTTCTAAGGTTCAAAGTTGAAAACACTTGTTCACAGATAAGAAGCAAAAATACATCTGATCTTCTGGGAGTAAGATAATAAATTTGGGATATAATATTTAGGCAAAGTAGAAAAGGAGTTGGATATATAATGTATAAATATATATATATTTCTTTTAATTTGCTTCCGGCACCTTAAAATTCTATCCGTTGTCCGGATAAAACCTTCCGGAAGTCCGAAGTTGGCCCTCGGGCCGTAGTTTGCCCATCCTTGTACTAGACTGAGGATCAGTATTTACTTCACCGTGCAGTAAAGAGCCAAAAATTTCAAAGAATCTCAAGACTACTTACATGATAGGTCTACTTGCCAGGATCTGACCACAGCCATCCGGCAACTGCAAGCTTGAGAATTTCGGAAAAAATTCACTTTGGAATCTTAACCCATTGCTTACGACGTCCGAACTCAGTTTGGACAATAAATGCACCAATTTTAGAATGCCGGACCTGAGTTCAGGTAAGAGAAAAAACGGTATTTCCCTACCGTGAAGCCGAAATCGGTTCGTCCTAAGCCTAATATTTAATTTGCCCGTTACCCAATAGATAGATATACTTTACCGCTAAAAGTTCGGCAGTTTCGAGGCATTTGTCGCTATTTCTCGAATACTGTAAAGGATTTTTGAAATTCAAAGGAATCTGGGGGACATGGAATTCAAGACAGTTGATATAGATAAGAATATTGTTGTATTAGTTTATTATATTTATCTATAAAATTATGTCATTTTATTCATTTTGCTGTAATTTGAGCAAAAATTTCTGTAGTCCATTCACATTTCCCACACTTAAAATAATTGAAAACAGGAGTTATTTCGTTTAATTTTTTTTCAATAATAATCTATTTCTAACATTAGGATGATAATAACGACCAAAATTAAATGAGGGGGAAAGTTTCCATTTTTAGCATGTTTTCCTCGAAAAAATATTCCACAGGCAAGGTTTTAAACCAACAAACCAAAAGCCAAAAATACCCAGGATTATATGTACGAGCAAAAATAATGTTAAAAAATGATTATTGATGATTTTATAGAATTGAGTAGCAGAGTTTTCTTTAGTAGCCAGAGGACATACCATGAGTTTTAAAGTGGACAAGAGAGAAGCGAACAAAAAACTAGCAGCCGAAATCATGATGATAAGTAAAGCACATCTCTGCAGGTATTCTCATCTTGAGACTTCACAGCCCCTGGCTTGCCCATGAATCGCCCATGATTCAGAGGTTCTCGGTAGAAGGACAAACGGTTATCTAAGAGTGATCTTTCAAATCCCTTAATTTCACTTAATGTCATGAAATGTTATAAAATACCTATTTCAAATCTTTAAGGTTAAGCGTAAATGCTTGTAGATAGAAAATTAAAATATTTAATCAAGTAGTGCCTCAGTATACTTTTTATACTTTGTACATGCGTGCTTTAATTAAGTGATAATATAGTTTTAAAACTTAGAGACCACGACTTACATGTGATTACTGCAATTGAGAGCTGTTGTTTCTGAGTACATACAGCATCCCGGTTATATAGTGGCTAAAGCCATGTACTTCCACAAGGTAGGTTTGAGCACTTTTCCCTAGCAAAAACTTGGCTGTCATGGTGTTGTCTTTTCATAGGGAGTAGTATTAGTCTCATAGTAGTATTAGTTGCCTATGTGATTCTCCCATAGTCAAATGTTCAACAAGATCTGGAACATTGTAGAAGCTTCTATTAGCAAAGCAAGTGCCTCCGCATTCGAAAAAAAAGTACATGCTAACAAAGAACAATTTAAAAATTTATTTCTGCATGTTCGTTGTAATAAGAATATTTTGTTATATTCAATGCAATTTAGAAACAAAATTAAATTTAAAAACTACTTATTTATTGTTACAATTTCGAAGGAACTTTCTAAACATTGGTTGGTGTGAACTATATGTCTATTAATTCCTTCTATAGACGATACATTTATGATTATTTAAAAGTGAAATTAAAGTTTATGTGTTAATTAGATTTCGAATTACTTTACAGATAACTCGAGTTACTGACATATCTTGATTGCAAAATAAGCATGAAAATGTTGTATGAAATGTATTATGTATCTTTTTACTTTAATATCATGTAAGCAGGATATAAAGTCTGAAATATGGCTATGATATATATTAGCTATATATATGAGAACTTCATGAAATGACAAATAGTAAAACTGCAATTTCAATTTTTTTTTTTTTTTAGTTAGAAATATTTCTAATATACCCTGCATTTCTTGATCTTCTAAGAAAATCTTTAAGTGCATCACTACATATGGTATTATTTAAAATCAACAATACATATTTGTATACAGTTTTTGAATAGTTTTAAGCTTTAAGTATTGCTGGGGTTTTTTTTCTGAAGAATTTTCCTCAATTTTTTCAGTGCTTGGAATAATATAGACACATTAGATATTTTTTGGTTATAAATTATCTCTACAAGAAAATAATTAAGCTGTACATTTGCTTTTACATTTATTTGCTGTCATAAAAATAGCACAGATTGTTTGAATATCTTTTTTCACTTGTACAACAAAGTATGATGTTCCTGAAACTAGAATACTTCGTTTTCAAGAAGTAATTATGAATTTTTGAAAATTGCACGATCGTCATATTTTGCAAAACACAAAAAGTAATTTTCGTCGAGATTAAAGTGTAAGCATAATGTAAATGAAAGAGAAAGGCTGGAATGCAGGTGTTTAGACTTTTAAATGAAGAATTTAAGTAGAAAGCTGAGGTTTTAATGATTCTCTAGTTGAAATTTTTCAGGCTGAAACTGTAATGATAACTTGAAATATTTCAAAAGAATTTCAGACGTTTAAAGAGAGGTTGTTTTCAATATATCTAGTATTTTATACCAACTTGACAAAATATTTAATTACCTGCCTTAAACTCCTTTAAAGACAAAAATTTACATTAGCATCTTTATTTGCCGTTCTTGCATATTAAAGGAAGAAATTATTATTTTTTTAATTCTTCACAGTGTAAACAGAAAGAATTACTTTTAACCATAACGAATAAAAAAACAACCACTTTCTTCTAATGGTAACCATTTCGTAGTGGTATTAGGCCGCGAGAACATTCTAAGATGAAGTTTTCCCCCCAGAATATGTTATCAGCTTGAAGCCATCCTCGGTGCATTTTCAGGGAAATGTTACGTATAGGGTCACTAAATGATCTGGACCACAATTACGTTCTACAGACGAAAACATTCTTTAGGATTTCGGACGCCACCATGAGGTGATGTCACCCCTTTTGGAGAGTAGTTGTTTCTTAGGACGTCACCTCATCAAAAACGGATGCGCAGAAGGAAATCGTTCCGGTTTTCCCCAGACAAAAATTTCGATTGCAGCTCCCACAAGGGATCACCGGAAGGGCTTCTAGTTATCTATCAGGTCCAGTACGGAGAATGAAAGGTTCATTTTCTATTCCGACGGCATAAGTTTATCCGATGCGTCATCAGCAGGAGATCACTGTACTTGATCACGAACGTCCTTGGTTCAAGACGTCCTTGTCGAAGATGGTTACATGAGAATTACGCAGCGTTCAACCGTCCTTGACCCAGTCGAGTCTACCTGCCCATTAGGCTGTCAGATCTTCCTCCTCCTTCTCGTGGCATAGAAAACACAACCCTCCCCTCTCATTGCGAAGGGGTGATGGGTGGAACACGCTTCACTTTGCATGTTTGTTGTAATAAGAATATTTTGTTATATTCAATGCAGTTTAGAAACAAAATTAAATTAAAAACTACTTATTTATTGTTACAATTTCGAAGGAACTTTCTAAACATTGGTTGATGAATTAATTCTTCTATAGACGACACATTTATGATTATTTAAAAGTAAAATTAAAGTTTATATGTTAATTAGATTCGAATTACTTTAAGGATAACTAGTTACAGGAACTCAAGTTACTGGCATATCTTGATTGCAAAATAAGCATGAAAATGTTGTATGAAATGTATTATGTATCTTTTACTTTAATATCATGTAAGCAGGATATAAAGTCTGAAATATGGCTATGATATATATTAGCTATATATAGGAGAGCTTCCATGAAATGACAAATAGTAAAACTTTAATTTCAATTCTTTTTTTTTTTTTTTAGTTAGAAATATTTCTAATATACCCTGCATTTCTTGATCATCTAAGAAAATCTTTTTAGATGAGTCACAACATATAGTATTTTTTTAAATCAACAATACATATTTGTATACAGTTTTTGAATATATGTTTTAAGCTTTAAGTATTGCTGGTTTCTTTCTCAAGAAGTTTCCTCAATTTTTTCAGTGCTTGGAATAGTATAGACACATTAGATATTTTTTTGGTTATAAATTATCTCTACAAGAAAATAATTAAGCTGTGCATTTGCTTTTACATTTATTTGTTGTCATAAAAATAGCACAGATTGTTTGAATATCTTTTTTCACTTGTACAACAAAGTATGATGTTCCTGAAACTAGAATACTTCGTTTTCAAGAAGTAATTATGAATTTTTGAAAATTGCACGATCGTCATATTTTGCAAAACACAAAAAGTAATTTTCGTCGAGATTAAAGTGTAAGCATAATGTAAATGAAAGAGAAAGGCTGGAATGCAGGTGTTTAGACTTTTAAATGAAGAATTTAAGTAGAAAGCAGAGGTTTTAATGATTCTCTAGTTGAAATTTTTCAGGCTGAAACTGTAATGATAACTTGAAATATTTCAAAAGAATTTCAGACGTTTAAAGAGAGGTTGTTTTCAATATATCTAGTATTTTATACCAACTTGACAAAATATTTAATTACCTGCCTTAAACTCCTTTAAAGACAAAAATTTACATTAGCATCTTTATTTGCCGTTCTTGCATATTAAAGGAAGAAATTATTATTTTTTTAATTCTTCACAGTGTAAACAGAAAGAATTACTTTTAACCATAACGAATAAAAAAACAACCACTTTCTTCTAATGGTAACCATTTCGTAGTGGTATTAGGCCGCGAGAACATTCTAAGATGAAGTTTTCCCCCCAGAATATGTTATCAGCTTGAAGCCATCCTCGGTGCATTTTCAGGGAAATGTTACGTATAGGGTCACTAAATGATCTGGACCACAATTACGTTCTACAGACGAAAACATTCTTTAGGATTTCGGACGCCACCATGAGGTGATGTCACCCCTTTTGGAGAGTAGTTGTTTCTTAGGACGTCACCTCATCAAAAACGGATGCGCAGAAGGAAATCGTTCCGGTTTTCCCCAGACAAAAATTTCGATTGCAGCTCCCACAAGGGATCACCGGAAGGGCTTCTAGTTATCTATCAGGTCCAGTACGGAGAATGAAAGGTTCATTTTCTATTCCGACGGCATAAGTTTATCCGATGCGTCATCAGCAGGAGATCACTGTACTTGATCACGAACGTCCTTGGTTCAAGACGTCCTTGTCGAAGATGGTTACATGAGAATTACGCAGCGTTCAACCGTCCTTGACCCAGTCGAGTCTACCTGCCCATTAGGCTGTCAGATCTTCCTCCTCCTTCTCGTGGCATAGAAAACACAACCCTCCCCTCTCATTGCGAAGGGGTGATGGGTGGAACACGCCTTCACTTTCGAACGCCCTTTCTGCTTAATTTCTTTTAAGATTTTTGTCTTTTGATCGAACTTTGATTCAACACTTTCCCACATCCCAATCTTTTGACAAAATTCGGATTGTTTGTGTTCTGTTTTCATCTAGAAAGGTATTTGACTTCATCAGTGTTATTCATCATATATTACTTTTTCACGCACACACATACATATGTGTGTGTGTGTCTTTTTGAGTGTGTAGAGCTTTTTATATGTTATTAGAGCCCCTTTTAAACCAATCTTAGTGAATTTCAGGAGCATTATTGTAAGTAATAGTAAATACGCCAATCTTTGCTTCACATATATCGTATAACACTTTTGCCCACTTATTAAATATTTAAATCTAAGAACAATCATTTTGATAATTGCTATATTTAAAATGGTTTTCTAGATTATGTAGAAAAATATTTTCTGAAAAATTATTTTTTTGTCCTGATCCTACCAAGTAAAATTCAAAGAGTACCATACGAGACTTGAGTAATTAATGACGAGGCTACAAATACATGCATATTTAGAAAATCGATCAAAACAGATAGTACATTTAGATGGTAAATTTTATTTTTGCTCTAGCATTTTACATTGCTATAAATGTTGTTTTAAAACATTATTATAAATAAAAAGACGAAACTCAACAAGAAAATATTTAGTTTTATATTCGCTTATTTAACAAATTTGAGAAAATTTTTAATCCTGTATTGCTAACTTTGCCAGGAATCAAATTAAATATACAATCACTTAGAGCCTAGATATATATGAAGTGTCACTGAAGATAAAAGTGTGTTAGCATAACTATTTTTTTAAATTAAAATAAACTATTTATAAAATTAATTTTATAACTTAAACTAGGAACTTCATATAAAATTCAGGCGAGGATAAACCGTGTCTGCTACAGATATATTATCATCTTTTAGAAAATGTGACTTATTTTTCCTCTCGACAGTCATGAGAAATATCATTAGTTCTTTTAAGATGCATGGAGGTCTTCTATATTACTAACATTTCAAAGCTAAACACTGCATGCAGAATCTCAGAAGAGAAAGACCTCCTACGATGCAAATGGTGTAATCATAATCTTTAAACAAGACTATTTTCAAAATAATTACTCTGGGATAAACATGGGTTATAAATACGAAAATGTTTAAAGTTTTTATACTTTTATGTAATTATGGTGGTTAGAAAAAATATATTTCATTCAAGAATTTTGAAATAAAATAATACGTTTGACGTCTAATTAATCCCGAATAACATTTATTAAAAAAGTAAGCGTATCTAATTCTACTCTAAATATTATTTTTCCTTCTATGAGTCTTACAGCATGCTGCTTTAATTAATTCTATCTCATTTAGAACACGTGAAGAAGGGTTCTTGTATCTCCTAAGACAATATATATTTTTATTCAAATCTTTTTTTTTTATCCCCAAGAGTATTTCTTCAAATATTTAAATTAGTCCCTTGTCAAATACAACATTTGGAGGTCAATGTATTTTTATATCCATTTAATAATTATATCCATGTTGAAAACATTGGGCCTACGTTTTGCTTGCCATTGAAGAAAATTGTCTAAAGAAACTATAAAACATCAAACAACTGTTTATAACTTTAACTAGAAATACTAATGTTTAAAAAATTCTATGCAAAAAACATAATGAACTAATATTTTAACTTTCTTTTATGAGCAGTGTAAATACTATTTTTAATTCAAAAATTTGTTCGAGCAAAAAACATGTGAACTATATTACCAGGGTCATTAACCTCTAAAGATTTCGAATCTTCTAAAAGAAATTCGTTGACGGAAAAGTCAAGCAATCCACACGACAGTCGAATGAATTATGTGTAAAAGCAACAATATACTTTTTAGCTTTACAACACAGAAAAAAATACAGCGCTTGTATACATCAGTATGACAAGTAAAATTTATTGTCAACAATGTATCTGCTTGGTGGACAGGATGGATGTCAGTGTCCTTTCTTAAATCTTGGCTTTCTGTTGGACTTAAGCTGCTTAAACATATGTAATTCGGGATTTTCAAAGTGTCTAGAGGGTATGTCAAAATTTTTAAGGATCAATGATAAAAAATATCCATATGCTAGTATTTCTTTTATTCAATCAATTTATGATCAGAAAGAGCTGATAGTTACAGTCGTAAATGATCTAAATTCAATTTTTATTCTCGAAAAGACTGTAATAAAATAAATTGTAATAAAAAAAGACAATGTTCCTCTTCAGACTTAAAATCTCCATTGTAATACTTTTTTTTTTCGCTTCATTATAAAATAAGATATTCTTCTCTTTCTAGAATGATTTTCTTACAAGTTCTTTAACAATACTCATTTTTATGAGAATTATTCATTTTTGCCATATTTATAAGTATATTTTTAAAAAGAAAAAAAAATTTCATCAAGTGAAAAAAAAAATATCACTTGCCCACAAAATAACTTTTGAAATATGTGTGTTAAAAACTAAATTTTGTATCAAATTCAAGATAAATATATATTTTTATTCTGTAAATCAAAAACTTTAAAGGAATTTGATATTTATAAATTACAGTTTCTAATTTACAAATTTCAAACGTTACTTTGCAGGTAAGTGAATTTATACCTTATTCACTTGGTGTATATATTTTGTGTGTTTATTTCATCTAATGCTTCATATAACAAAAAGAAAGATTTTTATAATGATATAGGAAAGTTTTGAACTAAACGATGGCAGAACTTTTTATTTTATTGAATGAAATATAGGCTGGTATAATAGAAATTTTTAGCTTGAAATGTACTATGTTCCATTAATAATGTAAAAATATTTTAAGTTGAAATGAGAAAGTGATATTAAAGATGATTTATGCAGAAAAAAAATGTTGAAAGTAAGGAGACGAATGACCTCTCTGAGGTGAAAGAAAAAGTGCAGAAAAAGTACTAAATATAAGTTTTTGTTTATGAATAGGAGAGAAGTAATTCAAGTATTTCACTTGTTATTTTGCTTTATTATTTGCTTTTTGAAAAACAACTAAATTTACTCCTTGTTAAACTAAAGAAAGTATCTTGCAGTACTTATGAAAATTTTGAATTTCTCCATAATAGAAAAAAATAAACATTATACCTCTGTATTCTCTTCTACGTAAATACTCGTATTTCTCATTTGTATTTTGGGAAATTCTCTTCTATTTTCAACACAGTTGTTTACAATTTTAAAGGTAATATATCTTGTTCATTAAATCAAAAAACTGAAATTTTGCTTACATCCAAATAATTTGATTTTCAAAATTATTTCAAACTCTTTTATCATAAATATTTTTGCAAAAATCGCCATTTAATTAGTAATTTACTCAGTATCTAAAATCAGTGCATAAAGAAGGATATCAATAACTTTTTAAATTAAATATAACAAAATTTTAAACTCATTGGAAATCTTTTTATCAATGTATCTTCTTAAACAACTAATTAATTATAAAAGTACAAAATGTTGCCTCTCAGCCTATTTTATGGTACACTACATAGTAAGAACATACATTTTTATGCTCTTTCAGATAAGTTAATTTATGGTTTATATTCTGCAGAAAGTATTTTTATAACAGCTAAAGTAATATAATTTATCATATATTTAATGTTTAATTATATTATTATTAAACTAATATATTAGTTCATAACAAACTAATATTAGGTTTCAGGTAAAAAATAATATTAGGCAACGAAATTCTAATTTTTTTAATTATGAACCTTTTGCCATTATACATCCTAGAAAGTGCTTTTAAAGATAATTCTCGATCACATCGAATGTGTGTACACTGTATAATTCAAATCTACTCCAAGATAGCTTATTAACAATTGTACGATTTTTATGTACCTACGTAAGCACGTGTACCTTTTTTGCTTTTT
>CM063498.1:20666546-20691546 GCA_032207245.1 Pardosa pseudoannulata | reverse complement strand
TGTATTATACATTTATAGGGTGGCCATGTATTCCTATAACGTAATGAGACAATTACATTGAAACACTCCTAAACATCTTGCCGGAATGTAAACTCACTGTAACATATATATAAGTATGTGTTTGTTCAAAGCTCCATGTTTATATATATATATATATATATATATATATATATAATATATATATATATATTATATATATATATATATATATATATATATATATATATATATATAATAATTTATATATATTTATATATATATATATATACCTACATATTATAATACATATATTTTATATTATATATATACATATATATAGATAAAGGTCATTTGTGAATTTTGAGTATTTGCTCTCAAATAATGATTTTTTAATCTGAAAATATATATGCACATTGCCTATTTTAGGCTTTATATTATATAAAACCAATTATTATATTACTTTTTTTTATTATAAATTTTTTAATAGCAAGTGACAAAATCCATTTTTAATAAAATAAAAAAATTTCTACATTAACTTAAATGTATACATTATTTAATATACAAATAACATAAATATATTTATTTTCTATAGATTATTATGTACACATATATAATATAGAGTATTGAAGTTAATGAATATACACCAAAAATTTTTTTATGATTGCTATTTTCTTGTACAGTATATCATAAATATTTGAACATTTAATTATTTATAACATTTTATTATTTTTGCCTTATAAATTTCACAAGAATATTATTTTATGTTATTAAACAACCAAATGAATAATTTCTTTTTTGTCAAAATTTAACCAAAACATATTACTTTTAATTCATTATCAGAATATATATGCTGTGAATTGCTTTCTTTATTCTGTGTTGTGTATCACTATAAAAACAGATATATTTTAATTCGAACTTTTATCACATAAATTTGCTTTATTTGCTTTAAAATTACAGTTTTATCATTTTTCTGCTTAGTTAAGATAACATTTTTTCAAATTCTCTATCTTTAACTAAATATTTTTCTGTTTTAATTTTTATATATTCTTTCTTTATCGTTATTACTGGTGTATCAGTTTAAATTATTGTTTTATGCACTTCTTTCGTTGTTTGTTCTCTTATCTTGCTAGTTTTCCAAGTAATTAAAAGGTGATATTGAGATGATTTTCAGTACTGATTGTGATGTTTTTTTATATGTGTTTTGACATCAGTATTGTAATTCAAAATCTGGTGACGTTTGATATCACTTATAATTATTGGATATTCAAAGATATTTTCATTGAATTTATATCTGTTACTTTAAATCTGCATATCCACATTATAATTTAGAAAGCATTAGCACAACCTAAAATGCCAGCTTACCCCAGGTTCTGTGGTCCATTTTAATGTATAATTCTGACAGTGTCAAAAAAAGAAATTTATTTAAAAAATTTATATCTTAAATATAATAATACATCATTTATTTTATTGTAGAAAGTTAAATTCTATCACAATTCTTAGTAAGAGAAGAAGATATATTATGATGAAAATATTTACTTTTTGACTTCACATATTTCTAGAATATCTAAATTGTCATCACACATTCAGATTATTTTCAAGTATATTACTATTATCAAATATTAAACATTAAAAATAATAAAAATAAAATAAATATATATATATATATACATATTTTTACACAACACACACACACAACACACACACAACAACACACCACAAAATATTATATATTATATATATTATATATATATATATATATATATATCATATATATTGTATGTATATATATATATATTATATATAAGATATATATAATATATTTTTTATATATACATATATATGTATATATATATGCATGTTATATTTATATATATATATATATATATATATATATATATATTATATATATATATATATATATACATATTATATATATATATGAAGCTCTTTCTACTAATTCCGTACTAGTAAAAGGTAATAATAATGTTAGAGCTTTCTCAGAAAGTTGCTCATATTCTTTATCAGTAACCAAGAATTAATTAGATTGTGTCGTTTGAATTCTACTTATAAAATTCTGTATGTATGACATTTTTTTTATTTATTTTTTATATATGTTATGTCAATCATTATTGATTATTATTGTAAGCGTACCAAAAATGGTACGCTTACCACAGGTTGGGAAATCCTGGTCTAAGTGTTTAAGTATAAGACACAAGAAAGGCAAAAATATAAAAAAAAATGTATGCAGAAATTAGAAGCGTATAAGAGGGAAGCGGTTTTATTTCTATTTGCTTTTCATAAGTAGTTAACATCAGATACCACGATATGTCCCAGATATCCTATGTGAATCGTCCTCAAACAAGCCAAAGAACTTCTTTTTCCTTGTAATCATTAGCATATAACTTTCATTTTCTCACCGTCAAGATCACACTTTCGGCCCCAGGAAGGGAATACCACTATTCAAGAAATGGTCAAATTGAAATTTGAACCTCAACTCAATAAATTATGATACATACTCTTTGTGGTTCCTAGTAAGTCCATAGCTTCTGTTTGCGGAAGAATTCTCTTCAAGTTTGCCCCAAGAGTAATATTCTCAGGTTAAAACAATTTGGTTTTCATTCATTCATTCATTCATGATTGTTGTTACGTCACGCTACCAATGCATCACAGTAAAACGGTTGTAAAAGTTTTTGTTTTAAAGGAAGTCTGGGATGGTTCCTTTTGTTTCCATGGTTATTTACTGTTCCAAGGTTGAATTTTCCCTTTTGCTGTGTTGATTATTCATGATCAGACATGCTGTTTTATTTACTGACATCCATTTCTTTCTTGCTCTTGACCTTTAGTGAAAGGCATCTATTTAAGAGATCTGCCAATTCTTGTAGATTTGAACAACAAACAATTTTTAATGTTCTATGACTAGTTCCAAAGACTAGAAGAACACTTAGAGCCATGCAACAATTAAATTTTTCAAATGTTTTAATGGTTTAATATGGATATATTCTTTTCCTAATTCCAAATATGAAAGATGTAGGATTTTTTAAATTTAATATTACTGAAAGGATTTGTCGATTAAAAAAATTAATTTGTACACAATCATGAATAAATAAGTTTATAAGCATGCATATGTAGATTAGACACGTGTATTTCCACATATTCACAAATACGTGAATGCAAATATTTATACAGTTACCTTCACATTTGTCCTCAAGAAATAGAAGAAAAGGTTGTATAAGGGATACACACATTTCAACAATTTAATTTTTTTAATCTTGTGAAGTCTATAGTAGTCATATTTCCATTTAAAAATAAGTTAAACTGGCACAGAATCTTTAAAAAATGATTTGACTCGATTAAATATATAAAACACCGTCATTAAAAATTTAAACACACACATATCTCTCTCTCTCTCTTTATATATATCTATTATATCTTTATATATATATATATATATAATATATATATATATATATACATATATATATATATAATATATATATATATATATAAAAAAATATTATATATATATATATATATTTATATGTATATATATTGTATATTATATATAATATATTTTGTATATATATTTATATATATGTATAATATTTACTATTTTTTATATTTTATATATATTATAAAAAAAAAAACAATCATCGATAAAACATATATATGTTATATATACATATATTTGACTAAATTGCCGTCGTTCAAGTCAGAGGAAATTGCTTATTCATTAACCCCACAAAAACGTCTCAGAAGGGATTTTAGGAGTATAACTTAAAGTTGTATAACTGAAGGAAATTTGATATAATTTACCATAGGGCTGTAGTCTTATTGCGAAAGACTTACTATAGCACCTAGATTAAGCAAAATATTTAAAATTTTATTTCCATCTTCATTTCGAGGAATCGACAGTTACGTCTGACTCGGGCAAGAAGTAACCAGTAATATGCTGGTTTGTTAAAATGTCGTTTTGCAGAGGGGATAATCACGGACTTAGGATTTCAAACGATGATTTTAATGTGACAAGTAAAAAAAATGGCAGAAAAATTACATACAATGGCTTAATCATACCAATGATCTCCAGTTATCCCTGGGATAATTGACATATGGATTAGAAAAGTGTAAGAAGGCCACAAGTAGCAACTATGAATTTAGACTTTAGTCTCAGAAGAGAGGAATGAATTCAATCTCATGAAATCACGTCCTTTATTTAATTTGAACTACTGAGAAAGTTAAGATTAAAAAATAGAATGCGAAAGAGGAGAATTTCGAAGACCTATAGCAGCAGAAATGTTTTATTTCCTACACACACATACAGACACAGATATATCTATATCTATCTATCTATCTATCTATCTATCTATCTCTCTCTCTCTTCTATATATATATATATATATATATATATATATATATATATATATATATATATATATATATATATATATATATATATATATATATATATATATATATATATATGTGTGTGTGTTGTATATATATATATATATATATATATATATATATATATATATATATATATTATATGTGTATATATATATATGTATATATATATATTATATATGTGTTATATATATATGTATGTATGTATATATACATATGTATATATATATGTATATATATATATGTATATATATATATATATATATATATATATATATTTATATGTATGTATGTATGTATATATACCAGACGACCCAACATACGTTGTCCTGTTTTAACGCTGAAAATCCAAAAATTGTAAATTTTTTCAATGAATTATAAATTGGACCTCTTTGATGGAAATGTAAGGATAACAATTACTTTAAAAATACTTAACGCCACCACTAGTTTAGTCATCACAAACGTAATTAGATTAAATTAAAATTCCCACATCGCCTGAACAGTTATTCGATCCTTGGATTCTCCTACTGAAGCCCGTTGTGCTGACCACTGCGCCAAAGATACGTTGACATTGAAGGGTTTCAAACAGCATTATAATAATCTTTATAAGCTTGCAATTCTGTAATTTTAATAAAAAACATTTTCTGTCGGATCAAATTGTAAAGCTAAGCCATTTTCGAATCAACATAATTACATGCACAAAATTTCATCAAAATCAGTCCAACCGGTTAGGAAGAGTTCTATTACAAACACATGGACAGAAGAATTTTATATATAAAGATATATGTATGTCAGATTTAAAAATGCGGGTTAAGAATTAAGCGAGTTATAATTAAAAATAGTTAGAACTCATTAACGACAACGTAATAGGAGAAAGACACACCCTCGAAAAAAACTATACACAGTGAAGAAGCCGACGTAGAAATAGACATAGGAATTTGCTTAGGTAGCAAACTAAGAAAAACAGTTCTGAGAGGGATCTCGGGCTGATGACATCCTCTACGCTTGTCGTGGCAAATTATGAGATGAAACTATTTCTAAATGGCATAGCTATGGACAGAAGGATTATAATAAAGAAACTTTTTAAATATGAAATCAAATGTGTCTTCCATGCCTTAACCACTGGTCCGTGTCATGTATATACTATATATGCATGTATGTATGTATATGTATATATGTATATCAAACATATATATATATATGTAAGGAAAATTCTCAGGGGTTTTCAAAACTTAAATCAAGGGTAAAAATTCCCGCGTCATTTTCCATTCCCCTTTTTAACCCCTAACCTAAATTGACCACTGGGGCTACAGGTTACGCCCTCAGAGAAGGGGCCTGGCCAATTATAAACCTACATGGCCCTAGCGGACAATTTAGGAAATTTCCAAATAAAAAGGAGATACACACTAACGGAGACAGATTTTTCTAGAGATATTTTCCCACAGATGTTGACCCAGGTGTTACTTGTCTTGTAGAACTTCATGCTAGCTGACCATTCAGTTTGTCCCTATGATGAAGTGGGAACCCGTCCTTCAAAGTTATCCTAATAAAGGTCTTTAGCTGAAACGGTATCATTTTTATGGCCATGACTGCAACCCCCCATCGAGAAGTCAGTCTCATTACATATATATATATATATATATATATATATATATATATATATATATATATATATATATATATATATATATATATGCATAATCAAACCCACAAATTAATTAATACTTTTTACACTTGCACATATATGTTTTTCGTACAAATACAAGTTAATACCGATACATACACAAAAGTCCAAATGTTTTACACATTAACAATCCCAATAGATACAAGGATGTTTAGAAATATAAAGTTTAGATGATGCGTCTTCCAGGAAACAATATATTAAACAATTTCATCGGAAACATAACTTTTCCTAAAACCCAAATCCTGCCTCTCCCTACTTAGCATATTTCAAACATGTATTTTTTTCAGAGTTTCCTTTTTATAGGTTAATGCGTCTTTTGGCATACGCCAGACTCGTGTTAAGAATTATGAAAATTGGGAGTATTCCTAACAACGAGGCCAATTCGTATGAAAAAGAGGCAATTTCTCCAGAACATGTTTCAATCATGACCTTAGAGAAAGTTATACTTGCCTTGTTTTTTGCTTGAATTACACATAAAAAATGAACTATTTGGTCAGTAAATGTTTTCACCAGAAGTGGAAAATTTAGACGGCAGTTAGTTGTTTTTTAACCCTTTAAATATCACCAAAATAAATTCATTGGAATTTAATGTAATTAGTTTATAAATGTTTTATCTGAAATTTATAGATGTAAAATATATAAATTTTCTCTACATTCCTTAGGAGGATTTGCGTCAGAGGATACTTAAGGTGGGTTTGAGGAGTGGTTTGACTGAAAAACACCTCCCCTTATACAGTGTGAATATTATGCTGTTTTAAAAGTTTAACTATATTGGAAGAAAAATAAGTAAGAATCTTTAAAATAGTATAATAAATAAATAACTTAACAATTTAAAAGTGTTGTTTGTATAAATACTTTTATGAGGAGGGGGGGTTGCGAACGATGGACGAAGGGTTAGGGCACTGACCTTCGAACCCGGAGTTCGTGGGTTCGAGTCCCACGGTGGCATGGATGTTAGTATCTGTTCGGAATCGGCTTTAAACAGTAGGTCCCGGTCTCATTATCCCTCGTGTTGCAAAAAGTAGACCGTAGTACTCCCAACCAACTAACCTGTTTTAATTGGGGTCATAAGTGAGATAAATTAAATTACTGACTTCTCAGGTAGAGCAAGTTTAAAGGCATATATTTCAAAAGAAAAAATAGTAAAGGTAGAGCTGTCATCTTTTGTAAATTTAAAATGTCAGAAATAGAAAAAAAACGAAATATCATTCATGTCTCCTAAAAGTTTTTTTTTTTAATTGCAGAAGCTCTTGATTCTTCATCATTGGCTTCCATAAATCACATATGTATGAGATTGGAGCCATAAATAATTATAAAAAGATAAAGTAAAGTAATCCAAAAAGTAAAGTTTAAAAAAAAAAGATGTTTAATACGTGGTTTTGCTACGAAACCGCTGTCCGTTAAAGGGTTAATCCAAGGGTTAATTTAAACATTTTGCAATTTTATCCGATTTTCCGATTTTATAGGAGTATGGTCGCAGATAGAAAAGGAGATTTCTAACATACTTTTGTCTGCGTATCTGGCCTACCTAAAAAGCATGTCTCTGACACATACACTATATGTTACTAGCATATATAGCCCGTCATATGACGGGATAAGTAAAATTTTTAATTTTCTAGAAATGTGAAATACCCTATAAGGCAGGTAAATAAAGTTTTTTGGGGGGCTGAGAATTATCTAATACACGCTCAATAATTCGTTTATATTTAATAACCGCATGTTAATTGCCAACTTTAATTTATCTTGTAATATTATATGATAGGATGGACAGCAGAGGTTTTAATATTGACAGTGATTATTTGGCGGTATATATGAATGATGTCCAAAATTTAGCGAACCTATTGCGAACCGGGTGATTATGTATAAAACAAAACCACACAAAAGAAAGACACCTCTTAATTTTCAAAGATATATAATTTAAGAGCTAGATATTTATTAGTCCGTGAAATGGAAAAAAATGGTTTAATTTTTGGCTGAGTATTATCTGATACACGCTAAATAATTTGTTTATCTTCATCTCCTCTAAAGTCTCCCGATACTGTGAATGCAGTTTAGAATCACGTTGAATTCATTTACAGAGATAATTCAAAGTTTTTTTCGCTACATTGACATTATCGTTAAGTTCTTCCCAACTTTTCTTCCCACATTAATTAATGGAAGAAAGAAATTAAACTATCACTTACACTACACCCTGAAGGTAGATAGGATTTGTTGTTAATACCGGGGATAATATTTTCATTGCAACAAAAAATAATCCATGATTAAATTTCAAATAACCACATATGTACCTATTCTATTATTTAAGCCAAATATAAAAGAAAATTATTTACGTAATATCTAAGTTCAGTGATAAAACGTATGAAAATAATGCAGACGATAGTTAAATAATTTAAAATAAGAAATGATTAAATAATATTGTTAAAGATATAACTTCATAATGCTACAAAAAAAATTGTTATTTTCATCTACTTATAATGTGATAAATTGATGAATTTAATCATCTGCTCTTAACATGGGAAAATATGGTTTGAAATAATGGCATTAAACGATCAAAAAGGGAGGAAGGGGTTGACTTCGAACGTTTTAAAGACGACGCTTTGAATTTTGCTGACCCTAACTCATCAAGAATCCTCTATGGATGCCTCTATCGATTCCAGGTCCAACCGCTTCATAAATTCGAGGACAGACGGATAGGTACTTAGTCTACTATTATATAGGGGATTAATTGAATTTAGAGCATTGTCAGGGATTATCCATTTTCCATATTCATGGCAGATGCGTTGTTTAGCAAAACACTCACCAGTCAAACATAGATTTCCAAAACTCCACAAATAAAAGTTTAGAACACTTTGGTGAAGCATAAATGAATAAATTCACATGTGCCAATCATCGAATGGAGTAACAACATTCGAACATAACTCTTAACAATCCCAACGTATTCTACGAAAGTAGAAGTAGAAGTTCCTTTTAGTCTAGTAAAAGCAGTAGTTAGTTACAGTATAAGGGAAGTAGTAGTTTCTTACAACATGGACATATTTTCCTTTTGTTCTTAATTTTGTGCTGGTACATTTACCAGTAGAATTGTACCGGGAGCGGGCGTTTTGTGGGTAAATTTAACTATTCAGTTGAATCTCAATAGATTGAAAATTATTTAATTTTTTAACCAACTTTTCGTATTTTATATTGAAATATATAAACAACTATATAAATAGAAATATAATAATAACAACCATAAGATTTTTGTAAACAAAAAATATACTCTTAGTGGATAAATTTATAATAGTATCTTAAATATGAAAAATTAAATAGAAATAGTAGTATATAGTTTAATTTTTTAGAATTATGTTATATATAAACATTTTTACATTTTAGAAAATTGAAAAGAGCAATCATAAAACTAATAATGTAAAAATTAGTTTTTATTTGCCTAAATTTTTTCCAGAATCTATGCAGTAGACAAGAACATTCGACTTCGTTTTCCTGTATATACCGTTATTTTTGTACCCACAAACAAACCATATTGTTACACTAACCTGCACTAGTACGTGACCTGAGCTCAAGTATCAATCGTCAGAAAATGTATAAGTACGCGTCCCGCGCTCAAGTATCAATCGTCAGAAGACGTGCTAATACGTGTCCTGAATACATTGTGTTAATATGCAGATTAACATTTTACAATTTTGTCAGTTAGGAGTGTAGTTACATAAAGTGGATTCTAATATATTTTGTTAAAAGTAAGAACTGCTTACCTACCCTACATATAAGTCACATCCCTGCCACATACGTTTTATGCTATTAATTGACTTTAGCACTTGGACATTTAATTGGCTTTAACTTTTATCGCATACATCTCCGTGTTTACTGACATGTTACTCCCTTTTTGCCACTGAACGATTTAATCGCATCAAAGGGTCTTAAAAGATTACTTGTCGCGGTACATACAGCTAGCTGGACAGAATCCTACACATTCGAACACACCCCCTTTTATTTATATATATTTTTTTCCACTTTGAGCGACAAAGACACTCCAAGTGGAAGACTGGAGGCGCCAGTAGAACGACAGTCCGCTAGATAATAATCATCATTCTCTTTGTTACACCCTGATCCTCTGATTTAATGGCCGTAGAAGAGATGTTTACTAAACGTCAGATATTTTGCTTCGCTAGATTCTTAGAGGGGTCATCGACTAGCATCGTCAATAAATAAACTCTGGTTGATCGATCGCCATCCGCATCTTCAAATAAATTCCGCCTCTCCCTTGAGGTTAGCAAAGAGGTAAATATGTCAAAATTTGGACAATTAAAAACCCACGATGATTGGAAGGATTGTGGAAGAGAAACGCCTAAGGCTCCAAATGTGCGACATCTAGTAAACAACATTTTTTTCCTTCACTTATTGATACATAAATACACCTATATTATTCATAGTAATTTTTGAACTATTTCGAAATTAGGAATTAGCATTTTCTATAAATCACAATTCAAATTTAAGTTATAACAGCCTATTTTTAATTCATTGTAAAATAAAATAGCTTTGCTCTGTTTATAATAATTTTTTTTCTTGATAATTCATTAAGTTTTGCCTATATAAAAACTATTTAGTTTTTATCATATGAAGAAAAAACTTTCTAAAAAACACAATACACCAAGTAGATATAATAGAAATGCATTAACCGACAAAATAAGTTTTAAAATATATAAATTAAGAACTGATTTTTTTATTTTAAATTGAAGCTATTGTTATTTTATTTTACAAAACTTAATTATAATAATGCAATCATTAATGAGAATCTTTATTTATAAAAGTTATTAAGTTTTACTACACGAAGCAATACATTTAAAAAAAATAATAGAATATGTATAGCAACAGAAAAATATAAAAATGCTTTGTAAAATAATTTTTGAAATTTTTAAATTAGGAACTGTTTTATTATTATAAATAGAAGCCAGTATTATTTTTATTTTGCAAAACTTAATTATAATAATGCAATAATTAATGAGAATGTAAATTTTAAAAAAATATTAAGTTTTGTTACACGAAGCAAAACATTTTTAAAAAATCATAAAATATGTACAGCCACTGAAAAATACAAAAATCTTTTGTAAAGTAATATTTGAAATGTATAAATTAGGAACTGTTTTATTATTATAAATAGAAGCCATTATAATTTTTATTTTACGAAACTTAATTATGATAATGCAATCATTAATGATAATCTAAATTTATAAAAAATATTAAGTTTTGTTACAGGAAGCAATACATTTTTAAAAAAAAACATAGAATATGTACAGCAACTTAAAAATATAAAAATCCTTTGTAAAATAATGCTTAAAATATATAAATTAGGAACTGATATTTTATTTTAAATAGAAGCTATTATTATTTTGATATTTCGAACCTTAATTATAATAATGCAATCATTAATAAGAATCTTTATTTATAAAAAAATATTAAGTTTTGTTACAAGAAGCAATACATTTTTAAAAAAAATCATAGAATATGTACAACTGTAAAATATAAAAGTCTTTTGTAAAATAATGCTTGAAATATATAAATTAGGAACTGATATTTTATTTTAAATAGAAGCTATTGTTATTTTGATTTCACGAACCTTAATTATAATAATGCAATCATTAATAAGAATCTTTATTTATAAAAATTATTAAGTTTTGTTACAAGAAGCAATACATTTTTTAAAATAAATCATAGAATATGTACAACTGAAAAATATAAAAGTCCTTTGTAAAATAATGCTTGAAATATATAAATTAGGAACTGATATTTTATTTTAAATAGAAGCTATTGTTATTTTGATTTCACGAACCTTAATTATAATAATGCAATCATTAATAAGAATCTTTATTTATAAAAATTATTAAGTTTTGTTACAAGAAGCAATACATTTTTAAAAAAAAATCATAGAATATGTACAACTGTAAAATATAAAAGTCTTTTGTAAAATAATGCTTGAAATATATAAATTAGGAACTGATATTTTATTTTAAATAGAAGCTATTGTTATTTTGATTTCACGAACCTTAATTATAATAATGCAATCATTAATAAGAATCTTTATTTATAAAAATTATTAAGTTTTGTTACAAGAAGCAATACATTTTTTAAAAAAATCATAGAACATGTACAACTGTAAAATATAAAAGTCTTTTGTAAAATAATGCTTGAAATATATAAATTAGGAACTGATATTTTATTTTAAATGGAAGCTATTGTTATTTTGATTTTTCGAACCTTAATTATAATAATGCAATCATTAATAAGAATCTTTATTTATAAAAATTATTAAGTTTTGTTACAAGAAGCAATACATTTTTTAAAAAAATCATAGAATATGTACAACTGTAAAATATAAAAGTCTTTTGTAAAATAATGCTTGAAATATATAAATTAGGAACTGATATTTTATTTTAAATAGAAGCTATTATTATTTTGATTTTTCGAACCTTAATTATAATAATGCAATCATTAATAAGAATCTTTATTTATAAATATTATTAAGTTTTGTTACAAGAAGCAATACACTTTTTAAAAAAGTCATAGAATATGTACAACTGTAAAATATAAAAATCCTTTGTAAAATAATTTTTGAAATTTCTAAATTAAGAACTAATTCTTTGTATAAAGTAGAAGCTTGTTATCACTAGTCTGAGAATCTCAATTACATTAACCCTTTAACGGACAGTCGTTTCGAAGCGAAACCACGTGCTAAATTCTTTTTCTACTTTTCAAAGACATATGATGGAATTTTTAGGTCTTCTATGTTTATTACATTTCCTACTTACAGCAGAGAGTATACAAGAGTTCCATATTTTATTTGAAATATACGTGGTTAAACTTATTTTACCTGGAAAGTCAGTAATATGATTTTTCCACTTACAACCCCAAATAAAAAATATCTATCTAAACAACACTTATAAACTACTCATAATACTACTACTCATAATTAATACTACTCATTTGGTTTGGAGCGCTAAGGTCTACTGTTTTGCAACACGATGGCTAATTAGACCGAGACCTACAGCTTAAAGCTGATTCCAAACTACTACGAACATTTATGTCTGCAGTAGGATTTGAATCCATGAATTCCGATACCTAAAAACAGCACTCTACCATCGTTCGCCTGTAAATTGTTCCGTCTTTTCTTATTATACCCTTTTTATGATAATCCCTGTTACCCCAGTATAATTAAACCTTCATAAAAGTATGTTCAATCCCGTACAAGAGTTTGGGTTTTGCACTTTAAACCCCCTCAAATTCCACCACCCCCTCAATAAATGTAAAATAATTATGCATTTATATTTATAAAGTTTAGATACCATTTATGAACTAGTTTCATTAAATCCCAAAGAATTTATATGAGTGACCTTTAAAGAGTTAATACTTGAAATATATTTTATTTTATAACATTTCAAGGCTATTTTTTTATTTCCAATTTATTAGTAGTTTTTAAATTTTTAAATTTTGAAATGTAAGGTATCACCCCAATCAATGTCAGGGTTGGTTTGGTTTGTTTTGGAGTGCTACGGTCTACTTTTTGCAACACGAGGGCTAATGAGACCGGGACCTACTGATTAAAGCCGATTCCGAACAGCTACGAAGATCCATGCCACAATGGGATTCGAATCCATGAACTCCGGTACCGAAGGCCAGCATCCTAACCCTTCAGCCATCGTTCAGCCAATCAATGTCAGGCAAACACCTCAAAAGCTATTTGCATTTTAGAAAAATGTAGAAAATGTATATAACAATGTAACACAACAGAAAAATTGAAAAGATATCTATGTATAGGATTATCAGTTGTAATATGAATTAAAATTACTAAAATAGAAACTGAAACTCTAATGGATCAAATTTTTCTTAAATGGTTAATTATCAATCTACGTAAGTCCGATATGATGATTACTCAGGAACTGTAACTCAAATTATTATTCATTCACTTTTCTGTACTATAAACAATTTGACAACAGCAAAATCAAACTTAAATTTATATTGAAAAATATCATTTAATAAATTTCAAATTTTGAATTTTAAAGCAGATTTTTAAAAAATACTAGCATGATCGGAGTATCTTTCTAGCAAACAAAACATCTGCGATAAAGTTATACTTATTTTATTTTTTAAGACTGCCTGCAAATGTTTTATTATTAAAAAAGAATCCCACTTTTTTCTGCTTCAATTTGCATTGGATTTCAATATCAGACAAGCACAAATGTGTACAAGCAGTTCTCAATGGACTTAAATACATCACAGATGTCACATTAACGGCTTAAGAGATTATAGACGGGTAGGGAGCTTTATCTCTGCCCGCTGACCAACACTAAATGTATCTAGAATCTTAATGCCTCGGATTGCTCACAGTTTCTCTTCACTTTTTTTTACAATTTAACAGTAGGGGGTGATTATGTGTAGATACTTTTATAAATAAGCTATAAACAAATGATAAACTAGTTTCTTTTTGATAAATGAGCCATGAATTTACATATTTGACGTCTCTGAAGTTCTATGGAAAATAAATATCTTGAGGATGCTTTAACACTAGAACTTAAGTCATATATACTGTTTTATAAAATTCAGTAATGTACATATGTATATGTATATATATATATATATATATATATATATATATATATATATTTTTATATATATATATATATGTGTGTGTGTGTTTGTATGTATCTGTGTATACATATAATATATATATATATATATATATATATATATATAATATACAATATACAATATAAATTATATCTAATACATATAATTTGCATGTATATATAAATATATGTATATATATATATATATATATATATATATATATATATATATATATATATATATATATACATATATACACGTGTATATACATATATATATATGTATATGCATATGTATATATATATATATATATATATATATATATATATATATATATATATATATATATACATATATGTGTGTTTGTATGTATCTGTGTATACATATATAATATAATATATATATAATATATAATATACAATATAAATTATGTCTAATACATATAATATGCATGTATATATAAATATATGTATATATATATATATATATATATATATATATATATATGTGTGTGTGTGTGTGTTTGTATGTATCTGTGTATACATATAATATATATATATATATATATATATATACAATATAAATTATATCTAATACATATAATTTGCATGTATATATATATATATATATATATATATATATATATATATATATATCTTTGTGTATGTGTGTACTATAAATGACAGATATACAGTACTATACGTTTTAAGATATAAAATTATTATTTTATTACTTTTGATTAATGTGGATGCAGCACAAAAGCACTATGACTTGTAATACAATAATAATATAAAAATGAACTATATAATATGTGTATATATATAATGGTTGAATGTATGTATCAATATATTAAATATATGTATGTAGATACTCACGCACACGCGCGCACACACACACACACACACACACACACACACACACATATATATATATATATATATATATATATATATATATATATATATATATATATATATATATATATATATATATATATATATATATATATATATATATATATATATATATATATATATATATATATATATATATATATATATATATATATATATACTACACACACACATATATATATATATATATATATATATATATATATATATATATATATATATATATATATATATATATATATATATATATACATATATACATATTGAGCTCAGATACATATTTTTCCGAAGCAGTTATAAAACTCTCACGAATTGTTTGCACTCCAGAAAAGATTTATTTAATTCAGGAAGTTTTTTTATCACTCTACTATTGAACTCTGCTCCATATTCTTCAATAAAGGATATTAAATAAATAAAAGAAAAAACTATGTAGTAAACAATCTACAGTAAATGGATTGGAATTTTTTACATCTTTGACAATCCATTTAAACACATTATTTGCATAATCTTATAAATTTCCCATAATGATATGAAAACCCTCTTCTGTACGGTGCAGTACACTAAATATAAACCTCTTATCTTGGGCATAATTTCAAACGTCTGTCAAAGTTTTACTTTGTTATATCCTTTTTATTTAATAATAATTAATAAGACAAATAGAATAGTTTATGGGATTTACTAGAAATAGGCTTGTAATGCATATCATAACCGTCTATTACATTGAGATAAAAAAACTTTAAATTTTACAGTCATAAATCTATATCCACTCTAAACACAAAGATTCTGAAATAAAAGTTATTAAGTCAATAAACGTGTCGTGTTTTTTTTATAAATACCATTTCAAAATTATCAAAATGTGGACATGTTTTATTAGTTTTAGTTTTACACAAAAGCATCTGCATTAATATCAGTATTAACATAATTTTCACCAGCATCACGGTAGTTATGATATCGTAAAACCAGCTTTTAAATTCCAACTGCAAGAAAATTTGTCATCTGTCTACTCATCTGCTAAGTACTTGGTACTCCCCTTTCAACATTTTTAATCACGAGAAAAAAATTACAATAATTTAGGTGGGAATAACAACTATAAAGGACACATCTTGAAACCTGAGGAAACAGACTTAAGAAAGATGAATTCTTAAAATGTCTGTTCTTTCAAACATTCTTTCATTAAGTCTTCATTAAATCGCTCATTATCCTTCCTCATACACATCCGTGCGGTCTCTTTAAGAGCTCTAACATACTTCTTAGCCTTCCTTCTATCAATGCCTTCTCCACAAGCTTCACTGATATTACCGATGAATTTCAGCCTCCTTCACATCCTGAATGATTCAGAGAATGCCGCAGTCAGTGAGATTTTCAATTGACTTAAAGCATTATAAATATTTGCAAACAAACTTTAAAATGGTCAAATTAATTCAGAATGGTGTCTATGGTATGCGAACGCATGCAAGTAACTCAATCTGCATATACATAACAACATCCACAGTGCGGCAACTGCTAAATTTCGAATTAGTACTTGCTTAAAAAAAAACACGCTTCGTATAAAGGTCTCTCTTAGCAATTTAATCACTAGTGGGTAAAAATATTTCTTCACCAAATATTGAAGTTCATTTGTCAGCAAAACTCCTAGAAGAGATGTTATTGATTCGTGGGTTTAATGAATGTTTGTTGTAATACTGGTGCTTTTTTAAAAAGTAATTAGATTTGCATCTCTTAATTGCTTTATCTAAATTTCTTATGACTTTTAAAGGTAAAGCGAGGTAAAGATAGCGTTATCCCACTCAGCTGTTTGTGTATGCAATTGATTACTTCTACGGTTTAACAATGACAATCCGTGTCTCCTAAAAATTCCTTTCTTTCATACATTATAACCCCGCTAAACGTTAAACATATATTTGACCTTGTACACACCTGTAAAAGGAATTTTCATTCATTAAACTTATAATTCATTTAAAGGTGTCACACTCCTTCATACTGTAGTAAGGATAAAGCTGGTCTTTCTAGGTTACCCCCACATTTGTCTCAGAATTTCAAATGTCCACGTTCATATTTACCCCACCCATGAAAATTCATATACTCCTACCATCTAAGTAATGCAAGGACGATGAAGGAGGTGTAATGAACTGAAGAAGAATTGAGGGGAATTTTCAAGGTTAAATTTCAAAAGCTTATTTTGAGATGTTCATAACTTGCATAACAAGCAGTGAATAAGTGCTCGAGACCAATCTAAGAAAACGATGCGTTGAAATCTCATATATCATTAATAACAAGCAATTTTATCCTCCCCTTAAATGGTCAACAAGAAAGTTGGATTTGAGATCAGACAGTTACGCTTTTTACTTTTGAGCAAAGTTTTTATTCATTTGTTTCTGGCTTTGTGCATAACTGAATATTCACATCTGCAAATACAATGGGGTCTGTTGGAAATTTTAATCCTATCCCTCACCTCAGCATCATATGAGTCCCCACATTTAAATAATAAAAAATAGTTTAAATTAATTTCTCAGCAAAATATTAATTTTTTTACATCCCTTGTACGTATAGACATCACATGGAGCTTGAGTTTGGTTGTATTCTAGACAGAGTAGTTGGTAATGTAACATCGATGTTGTCTCATATTTGATTCATTTTTATCAAGAAGACAACACAGAAATAAAACATTTTGTTTCTATGGAATTTTTGTCTCTTTACTTCTAATAAGTATTTTGAATACTATATAAAACAATTTTCTACCCGGTCGGCATAGCGGTTAAACCATCCCACTATCACTCTGGAGAGCGTGGGTTCGAATACCGCACAAGGCTTGGCTGTTATTTGTATTGCCTCTTTAAAGAAAACATGGTCGTTCTAATTATGTATTTCCTTCAATAAAATTGGAAATAAATACCAGCGGTTATGTATGGTGAATGCTATTAAAAAAGGCAAGTCATGCACATTGAATATATATATATATATATATATATATATATGTGTGTGTGTGTGTGTGTGTGTGTGTGTGTGTGTGTGTGTGTGTGTAATATATCAAAATTATTTAACTTTAAAATTTCCTTAAAAACCTCCTCTCTACATTTCTAATTCCTGAAAATCTTTTTCCCAGCCTCTAAATGTCTTAATCAAATTAGTATTCTCGACTTAAAATTCTTTCGATACCCATTTCCCACAGCTTTCTGTCCTATAGGTGTAAAGTTTCTGTCTATTCAACACGTTTCCCAGCTGTCGCCAGCAAATGGCTCCGCTCTTTTCCTGATCTTACACTTAAATTCGCTGAGTAAATAGGAAAATTCTTTCTTCACTCTTGGGTGCACCTCTGTTCGAACAGAGTGATTTTTGTGTCATTCTCTTGTCTGTCGTTGACTAGTAAAGATGTCCGTTTTAGCAGCTCTGAAATAAAGTTTTAATTAGACTTTTGCAGTTCTCTTCAATGTCGGCCGACTACATTTTTATTACTGCTAGCTGATTAGGCTTCTCCTTGCCCAATAGCCCGGGCAAGTAAAAAGAATAGGGGTTGAATAATTATTCTGAGTAGAGGATATATATATATATATATATATAACATAATTAAAAAATTTTGCAGACCTCACAAGTCTTTTATAAGGCACTTCGAAATTTTCTGAGTAGGATCATGATTAATTTTTTTTCTGCAGAAATAACTGTTTCATTTAAATCTAAAAATTCACAAAATTATATTTTCTTTGATGTTTATATAAGTGTACAAGATGATTTAAATTTTGTGAGGGTAGATATTTTAATGTTTAAATATACACGCGTAAAAACATGCCTAAACGAGTGTACAAACAAGTGTAAATGAGTTTTAAAAATATTATTATAAAAAATACTCTGAACCAAAATCGAAGCATCTATGAATTACTTTCTTGCATTCACTTTTTAAAATAAATACTGATAGAAATTTAAATTATGGTGAATAATTTTTTTATTTGTTAAGAATTTTATTTTATTTTACTCAATAAATAGATATAATATTCATGGCAAAAACTGTATCATTGTCAAGGATGTAACTTTCGATTAGTCAAATTGTCTTCTTATTAAACAAAATTATAAATTTGAATAAAGTTCAAGCTGAAAGGATTATCTTATTGTTATCTACCGCTTAAAAACAATTCTCAGGGAAGACATAAGCCAAAACTGAATAAATAGATTTGTGAACTAGGACGGGTCAAAATAATTTTCCTTTCAAGTCGCCCCAAGCAGAGATTCTAATTTTAAGACCGCACAGGCTGTAAATACACAGGTATATGTATGGTTGTCACTCAAGTACAAGATGAAGTATTGATTCTTGACGATAATTTATTTACTGTCATTCAGTTCACAATAACATCTTGACAGCTCTTCTCTATGTTTATCTATAGGAAGCAAATAAATAGCTTAATATTCATAGTATATCATATTAAATAGTTTATTGTTGAAAACGTCAATCTTGAATTAAATATCGCACATAGAAATTTAAAAATAATTTCATATTTCGTAATTCTCAAAAGCAATGTATTTTTTATTTCAAAGTTTAGATTGAAAAGCAAAAAAAAATTAGTCTAATAATTTATCTTCTAAATTTACATTTCATTTACATTATATCCTGTTTTAAAGAATTTTTTTAAAGATGTTTACCCTAAAACGTAGGGCATTGGTTAGGTCTGATAGACATACTACAAAGTGTCGAAAACTTTCACATTTGTCAAATGATACTTAAACAAAATTTTATTTTTGAAATAAAACACAAATAACGTAGGATGGGTGAAATTCAATATTTTTTGTTTGTTATGTGAGAAAGAAATCGATGATCTACCCAAAACTTTACATATATGAGAACATTCTATCGGTAAAAGGTTGTAGTAATAAAGGTAACCTTTTTTCATACACTGAAGTAATAGTTAATACAGCTCCTTTGTTACACCAGAATTATTTCCCAAGAGTTATGAAATCTTTCAGAATCCTGGTTCTAACTTCATTCATGTTGGACGAAGAGGTAGTATGCTTATTTTCGAAAGAGTCTTTAGGCTCAAATCCCACTCCTGTCGTAAATGTCTTTAACCATTCGGAATCTATTTTAAGCAGTTTATCTGGTTTAATTAACCTTTCTAGAGCAAAAACTAGACTAAGGAACAACAAATAGTAGCTGCTTTTATTCAGGAAAAACCTCCACATTCGCCCACTCCCTCTCTCCCTCTCCCCCCATGCTCTTTCACACACAGATGTATATAGTTATATATATATATATATATATATATATATTTATTTATTTATTTATATACATACATATATATATATTTATATATATATTTATATATTTATTATATATATTTATATATTTATATATATATATATATATATATATTATAATATCTTAAAATACTATCCACATAATTTAAAAATACTGTGGAATAATGTAGCAGAGTTGAATGATGCAGACTTACAAAAATATCTTTTATTTAGAACACCAGATAAGACACAAATCCCCGTACGAAAAAGAACGCAAACAGAAAATATTTTATGATGTATTACACCTCGTCCTCAAAGGAAAAGCCTGGAAATCAATGTGCTAGGCCTCATATTAATTTCTGGAAGTGAAGTGGCTCCAGGAATGATATGATTCCGGTACCAATCACCACTACCACTACTATCCAATCACTTTACTTTAATTACTTCTAGTTTATTCTAGAAAATAGTAAGTTACAATGAGCGAGAAAAATAAATCAATGGGCTATTCTAAATTTAAGGTGCCAGGAAAATGAGCGTCCGCTTCCATTATTAAAAATGTGTTTTAGAATTTTACTATTACATATATATATATATATATATATATATATATATATATATATATATATATACATATATATATGCATATACATATATACATATATACATATATACATATATACATATATATATATATATATATATATATATATATACATATCGACATATATATATATACACACATATACATATATATACATATATATATATATATATATATATATATATATATATATATATATATATATATATATATATACATATATATATATATATACATATATATATACATATATATATACATATATACATATATATACATATATATATATATATACATATATATATACATATATATATACATATATATACATATATATATACATATATATACATATATATATACATATATACATATATATATATACATATATATACATATATATATACATATATATACATATATATACATATATATGCATATATATACATATATATATATATAAATAATACATCTAATTATTATATTAGTATTTATTTAAAGTACTTAATCACATGAATTTTACCCTCATATTTACCGAACGATGGTCGATTGGTTAGGGTGCTGGCCTTCGGTACCGGAGTTCGTGGGTTTTAATCCCACTGTGGCATGGATGTTCGTAGCCGTTCGGAATCGGCTTTAAACAGTAGGTCCCGGTCTCATTAGCCCTCGTGTTGCAAAAAAGTAGACCGTAGCACTCCAAACCAAACCAAACCATTACCCTCATATTTATCATAATATACGTTTCTTCTCTCACAAAGCACTATATTCTGTCAAAGCGATGTGTAATTATTTTATTGAGTATTAATTTCTGTCGAAGAAGCCAAAAGATGGCCGACTGGTTAAGGGGCTGGCCTTCGGATCCGGAGTTGGTGGGTTTGAATCCCTATGTGGCATGGATGTTCGTATCCTTTCGAAATCGGCTTTAAGCAGTAGATCCCGGTCTCATTAGCCCTCGTGTTGCAAAAAGTAAACCGTAGATTTCCCAATCAATCTATCTATCGAAGTGAAATACTTTTGGAGAATAATATCTTAAAATGTTTCTAATTTATGCCTATTGCATAATGATATATAAAATGAAGTCTAAAACAAACTTTGCGACATCGGTCAGTCCAAATATGCTTGTATATGCAATGTTCTTAGTCACATCAATTTTACCATCATATTCACTAAAATCTACATTTCTACGAGGATAATACACTTCATAAGCAACACTACTTCAGATTCTGTCAAAAAGATTTGTAATTACTCTCTGCTACTTGTAAAATAGAGGAGAAAGTTAAGATGCTGAAAAGTGAGTCATGATTAATTTCGTCTATTGCTAGTGTTGTCCGAGATGATTATAAGTGATGACGATGAAATTTCCTTGAATGCGCTACAGCTGAAAAAGAATTCAGCTTGAGAATGTTTTCAATCAAAGGCAACCTCCATTTACTAGAGGTGTTAACAAACTGTCCTTAAAGGCAAAACAAGTTATTTACAGGTAATGAATGACCTTTTGGGTAGCAAAATCATGTTTCCTTGGCAGACAGTAATTTGTTAGAAACGATAATAAAATACAGAAACTTTCCAGATTAAGATGCAAGCAAATTGAAAGATGTTAGGAAAAGAATTTTAGATTTACAATGAGAAACTGGGAAATTCTTCATGAAATTTTGTGATTTATAAATTAAGACACTCAATATACACATATACACATTCATATGTCTATGTGTATGTATGTGTGTATTGGGATTATTTCAAACTACTGAGATAAATTTAGTGCTATATAATAATTAATTATACAAAGAAATACTGCTTGCAATTGATTCCAGATACTAGGGTTAAATAGACATGATCATACAATTTAAAATCTTTGGCCTTTATGAGGCTAGTATAACATAAATGTTAAATAGACCTCAAGTATTCTTTAAAGCTGATTCCATAAGGCTAGCTGATTTGCTAAGTCTACAAATATGCATGCTAGCAATTCAATTGAAGTCTTTGGATTCTCTATGTCACAGATGAACATTATTTTTAACATTACCGGCCGCCCCCTGGCATACCTCCTTCAGGTGTGTATGGGTTTCACGCACCCGGGGTACCTGAGTGATCTCGGTTTTCAGTTCCTGCTAGTCACGACCTTACCTCTGTAGTGTTTATTCCTTACAGGATTGGACAATATTAAAATCGGACCATGGCGGGCCTTTCGTAGGTCAGCTGCGGATTAGTAAACGTTATGGGTCCCTGTTGGGGTGATTGGTCATCAAAGAATGCTGCTGTATGGGATAAACGTCTGGGTCAGCTTAAAACACACCATTACCTGCCATATTTAAATGATGCAGTAATTTAGAAGGCCGCAAAGTTGATATATCTATAAATGCTACTTTTGTGAAATTATAATTGTTGTATTCTTTTATCAATTTATTGCTTTATATAGAAACTAGCTGCTTCGCCCCAAGCCTTCGATCTGGGTATTAAAATTTTTCGATTAAAGGTTTAGATATACGTATTAATAGGAAGGGTGTATGAATCTCGTATGCTGCAGATTGTTGGAGAATATGATAGTTTATTAACAACAGAAATCTCAGTTACAAATATGTATGAGCACAGTATTTCCCGAGAACCACAACGAAATGATGATAAATTCCACGACTTTCTGTAACACAGGAATCAATTCCCAGCATGGTATGGATATGCATGCATGTAATGTTTTGGCTATGAAAATTTATTTCAAATTGATTTTAATTCCTTCAATTTCGTTTTTATAAATATTTTCAGCAAGTGCTTAAGATGCAAAGAACTTTTTTTATTGCATACCCAATTTAATGGTTTTTTTTTTTTTTTTTTTTTTAGAATTGAGATTCCTTTTACGATGTACTGACTGTAGCACCAAGGAATGATCAGAATAAATTTATTGGATTTTTTCAAGTGCTTATAGAGAATTCAATTCTCTATCATATAGGCTTAATCTACATAATACATAAAACTTTGTTAGTTACTTTATGTTATATAACCGTTTAATTACTTATAGAAAATGTGACGTTAATAAATACTGATTTTTTTTTATCAAATTTTGATTAAATTTAGATTAAATTTTGAAAAATCTTATTATTATTAGTCATATATTTATTATTCAGCATAAAAAATTGTAGAATAAAATATTTTTGTATTCACTTAAGAATATTAACTTGTTATAACATTAAGCTTTAATTTTTTTTAATAAACAACTACATAATTAAATACTCCTTTCAAATAAAATTAAAGTTGAAATAGTTTTAAATAGCTGTATTATTTAAAAAGAAAATTACAAGATAATAATTATACTAAACTATGAAAAGCTAGCACAGCAACAGTACAATTCTATTAATTTCAAACTATTTTAATCCATATAGTTAAATATTAATTAACACAAATCCTAGCTTTTATGAAGGCTGCACAAGAAATTCACGGTCATATGCGGCCTTATAACCACCCGTTACTCGCCGTGGTTATAGCTGTACCATAACAACAACACAATTTTATTAATTTCAAATTATTTTAATCTATATAGTTAAATATCAAAACAAAACCTAGCTTTCATGAAGGCCGCACAAGTAACTCACGGTC
>CM063498.1:20646546-20659046 GCA_032207245.1 Pardosa pseudoannulata | reverse complement strand
TCTGAGGTTTAACAAGCAATTATGAAAGGCAATGTATTGTCCCGAAAAGATAAAATGCAAAATTTGGCTTCCATAATTACACAGCGTTTCCTCTAACAAAAATACTTTTTAAACATATGAAATGGAAAATTAGTTTTATCCAAGTAAAGATAATTGAAACATCTAAAGTATATCTTTGTATTCAAAGAAGAAAATTTATTTACTATGACTTAATTGAATGTAAAGGAAAGGAAGTCATTACATGAACCTCTACTTTTATGATATTTCTTTTGAAAACTAAATCTTATACTTATTTCTTTTTTAAAGTTTTCTTCAGTGTTTATCTAGATGAATGCTGATTAATTTTTCGTATATCTAGTATTCATTTGTATTTTAAAATACATAGAATTAAAACTATGGATCCGATTAGAAGAGTTTATTTTTAATCAAGCAATATCCCTGTTAAAAAAGTAGTTTTATTTTGTCATTTCAAGAAAGCGTTATCTACGGTTGACTTCGAAATGATAAATTATTACTGCTTGTAAGTTAGCAGTAAGATATATACTTAAATAAGAACATCGAGGGTAACATATAGTAATTGCTACATACCCTCATAAAAGATAAAAAATCTGAAAGGTAAAATATTGTGTTATTTCTCTTTTTTGTAAATGCCATCATCAACATTGACTCAACAACCCTTTGTGGCTCCTTACGTTCCTCATTATCTCCTACTAGGCCACCCTCTGCCGTGTAGCTCTCATTAAATTTTTAGGTATTTACCTATGATCAAATTTATAGTGGTTATTATTTTGTTAGTCAAAGACTAAATTGTATTTGTCTTGCATTTTGTAGATTATTTAAGTTTTAAATTTAACCACTGGATTTGAGAGACTACAGACTTATTTTTAAAAAAAACTAATAAGCTAAATTAAGATTTACTAAAATCAAATATTACACACTTAAAATAAACACATATAAGGTTGATAGTTCTAAATAAAAATAAGAAAATGTATTATATACTATTTATATGCCTATGTACAGAAAATTGATTCAAAATTTTTAAAAAAAAATTGTCTTTCAAATCTTCTGTTAGGTGTCACCTTATTCAAAGTTTAACATTAATGAGATACTAATCCTTTATATAAAAAAGAAGAGAGAGGATCTAATTCCAAATTCAAATATTTATAATAAGTACCTTTGTGGATCTGTAGGTATGTGCCAGGGCGGTACTCAGGTTGGGAGCTCTTGGTGAAAGGATGTAGACACTGCTGACTTCAGTCTCACCACTGATCTGAAGCCTTCTAAATAATTGGGGTGATTCTGAAAGGTGGATGCACTCGAACACGTCTGGTCGTTACAAGGTGTCGTCCTTGTTAGTTTTTCAGAGACTCTCTTGGACCCAACTCTTCCTTTGATCCCCGAACTCTGTTCTCAGACTCCCAAACTCTAACTCTCTTTTTAACTTTTCTTTTTTATATTATTTTCATCTCTGTCTTACTTTTCTTCGTCCAATCAGCAGTATATATCAATTGGTCTCCTTTTCCCTGCCTTTAAATCGCAAACATGAGGAAAACCTTACCGCTTCAAATTGGGCACTGTCCCTTAGATACTCATAAATAACTCCACAAAGGTACATTCTTATTTAATGTCATGAACGGAAATATGATTCTAATTTGGGTCTGGTATCAGAACACTGCCCAAGAATCCCGCAGACGACGGATCCGTTCAGTTAACTTTTCATAGCTGCTCTTGCCTTTACAAAGATGTAATGAGGTCAGATTTAGATCCCACGCATTTCACTTCTCGTTTTATTTATATTAATTAGAATGATCTAAATCGCCTCACCACACACTCCTACCAGAAATGGATTTCCGATTTTTCTCACTTAAGTATGGCAAAATCTTCATCCCGACAGTTTTTTCATATTCCTTTCAGGTCTTCGGGAAGAAGATGTTGCATTAAAGACCCTCATTGCAGATCGTTCTGCATTCAGTCTCCGTAGATATCCAGCACTCAAAATTGTTCTCAAAACTTTCTTGATTGCTTTTCATAAGTACTTTCCATAAAAGAATTTTTCTCCTCTTTATGGAATGAGGTTTTAACGAGGTATTAAACCAAAATAGAAGTGATTAGCTGCAATAATCTTTTCCTAATTTCAGGATTAATATCACTTTTATAGTTTACCTCAGAACCTAAACTTCGTGTAGTGATATAGTAGACCATAGCTCCCCAAACCAAATCGAACCAAATTCAGATCCTATAGTAGGTAAAATTTATCACAGTTAAAATTTTAAAGACCTAATCTCAAACACGTCAGACAGGCTTTCCTTTTTACTATAGAACATATGTATTTTTTTTTTTCATATTTATTCTTAAATACCTTTTCCAACAAGCTGCTGACGTCTCGTCCAACACTGTTGTATATTTAGAGGTTATATCTTTTCTTTTTGTAAGTTTTTGCTTTATTCTTATCTCTCTCTGAGAACCATCAGATATTTGAAAATATCAAGATGGTAGCAATTACAAGAGAAACATATATGCAAAGTCTCTCAATTTTACAAAATATTTACTTTTTTTATAAATAAGTAAGTTCTCCAAATATTTCAGAGACAACATAAATTAAAAAGAAAATAAAACCAGAAGCTACTGGTTGACATCCTACCTGTCAAATGTCGTATTAGGCTAATTAAGCCCTTGCTTTCAATATGTTGGATTTAAATATCGTTAAGTCTAATATATTTGTATTCTGTTCCTAATTAATAAGATATTACGCCTCCTTCAAGAAAATACCCCAATTCACACACCTAATTTTCTTATGTGTGTGTATATGTATGTATATATATGTATGAAAAGAGGATTTTTGCTTCATCTCGAAAGGAAGTTCCGAGATGATAAGTCAGCCCTGAAGTCAGTTCTGGAATTGTTTACGTCAGTCCTGGATAAGTCAGTCCTGGAACTTGCGACGAGAAGGACGAAATAAAGACAAATGGAATCTAAAACTAAGGTAGTTTATTTTTTAAAAGGCCCACAAACATTGTACATTATCTTCTTATAACTGTTTGTCCCGGCCAGTTAGCAATCACAAGTCACGTGGATGACGTAACTTAACCGTCATAAATCTCTTTTCAGCTATGCAACCGGAAGGAATCCACAGGGGAACATTCGAGAACATTAGCTAGGGTTACGAGAAATGAATTACTGGAAAAACAGAATTGGAACAGAAAGCTATAAAATATCATTACATGTATATATGTGTGCATATGTCAGGATTACAATTTTAAATTTTCAAAATAAAGCATTAATTAATAAAAAAAAAGAATGAACTCGTTGGGAAGGGGAAGATTATAAGAGTAAACTAACGCTATATAAGAGCAGAACCCTCAAATTACAGGAGAGAACAAGCAAATCTTATAGCTGGTGACCTGCTCTCAGACTGATTCTTATATTGAAAAAGAAATGACTAAGATAGAAAATGATGTTTGAACAAAATTTTGATAAGTGAATCCTAATTAAAATACAGTCCTGGCTCCATTGAATAAACACCAAGTCCAAATTAGAAATTTATTTTATTTAAGACTAAGTAAAAGAGACATCGTCTTCCGTCAAAAGTAGAGAATTGAATGATCATGAAAACACTTTTCGATGACAGAGTTAGATCCCAGAGTGAGATGACGCGAATTCTTTCCCAAGAGAGAAAAGCTTTGTCAGCAATATTAATCTCCAGAAAATAACTTAAATCATTGGAAAAGTGAACCACTCGCCTGTAACAGCTGGAAAATGCGGCCAGTGGGCAGAAAATTAGCATTTATTTCAGAGTTAGAGTTGGGATATGGGTAGGAAGAATTTTAAGTAGGCGAACACTCCTTTAAATAACGTATTACACAGCTGGTAAAACAGATATAACAGATTGAGATGGGGGGAAAAGGAGAATTTTAGAGAGACATTTTAAATGTAATAATTTTGATATATTACAATTATATATATATATATATATATATATATATATATATATATATATGCAACATGGTGAAATTTAATTCACCTGCTACAAGAGAATATTTTAGCTAATAATAATTTTTATTTTGGTATATAACACATATATACATGTAATATGTATATATATGCATATATACATATATATGTACACATACCTAATGTGTGTATATATATATATATGTATGTATGTATGTATGTATATATATATATATGTATGTATGTATGTATGTATATATATATATATGTATGTATGTATGTATGTATATATATATATATATATATATATATATATATATATATATATGCAACTGAGCGCAATTTAATCCACCGGCTGCAAGAGAATATTTTAGCTCATAATATTTTTGATTGCCCGAACTTACTGGGAAACGTGAATCCAAATTAAAATACAGTCCTGGCTCCATTAAAGAAACAGTAGTATATATATATATATATATATATATATATATATATATATATATATATATATATATATATATATATATATATATATGACATGTCATGATCCAGAGTTAAGGCGAAGGGAAAACAGTCTTCATGATAATAATAAGTTTATTAAACCATCGCTAAAGTAAAACTTGCGCCATTTTCACTTTTTCGTCGAAGACACGCGTAGAGTGTTGTTGACAGCTCCATGTCCACGCGCTCTCCGAAACTTAATCCGTTTGCAAGCTCATCAAATTCTTTCAAAATGCTTCCGCGTAACCGGATGATCCTAAAAGCTTACGCGAGAGTGGGTCTTTTTCATTTATTTATTTATTATAAAAGAGTTCCCTTTTTAAAATCGTTTTTAACTCACGTAATTTCCAAATACCCCTTTTTTAGACCTGACATATATATACATATATATATATATATATATATATATATATATATATATATATATATATATATATATATATATATATATATATATATATATATATATATATATATATATATATATATATATATATGTATATATATATATATATTTATATATATGTATATATATATATATATTTATATATATATATATATATATATATATATATATATATATATATATATATATATATATGTGTGTGTATATATATATATATATATATATATATATATATATATATATATATATATATATATATATATATATATATATATATATTTATATATATATATATATATATATATGTATATATATATATGTATATATATATATATATACATCTTTTATATGATATGTATATATATATATATATATATATATATATATATATATATATATATATATATATATATATATATATATATATATATATATATATGTATATATATATATATATATATATATATATATATATATATATATATATATATATATATACGATATGTACGATATGTACACATATACATATTCTGGGCTGTGAAGTCATTCCGTAACAGACCATGAAATAATTTGCGCATAGGTACAGGGAATAAGTAGCAAAGAATGTGATATGCTTGAAGGGAAATAGTTAATGATTATTGCAATAGTTTATAGAAACAGCACTGGAAAGATTTAGGATAATTTCAACAAGTGTATGAAAAATTGGGTGGATAGAAAATGAAAGTCTTATCATTATATTGTAGCATCTCATTAAAAATTTACTTTCTTCACCTTACATTGGTTTTATTTCAGAGTATTAAAATGAAGTTGAATACATAATTAGGAGAAACAAAAGTATACCGAACTACTTAGCATAAAGGGGAAAAAAATAAGTAAAAGAGCCTTCTCACCAAGGTTTAGGTTAAGCATTTGTCATATCGTTTGCCCAGCTTAAACAGTGCATCATTTCCGAGATAAGCTAATTTAGTTTCAGCTTCCAAAAATACGATCTTATCTCTTTAAGGAAGAGTTGAAAAGGCATAATATTCTACTTGAGTACGTTCCAAGTTATAGATAAGTTAAACTGATGAGCCCTCTTGTCAGCCATATGATAATGAATGCAATTCAAACACCAAAGAGAATATTAATGTTCACTTAAAATGTTTCAGAAGACTACCTAACTTTTAAAGATGGAGCGGACGATAAACTTTTTTCCTACAAAAAGTCTCTCATTTTAAAACGTGTTTATACTCTTCGCGTTTAACATTTTTAAGGATATTTTTTCTAACAAAATACAAAGAACTTCACTCGAAAAATATCTTGATTTTAAAAATATATTTTTTTACCTAACGTTTCTTTCATTCTGTCAAGAAAGATTCCATTCTTCAGTATTTTGAATTGAACACTTTTGAATTATGTTATACGCCCGTTCTTTAAAGACTCTTTTGAGTAACAGCGTTATTATCTGTATTGTATCAGATCTGAAGAAAAATACTAAATAAAAATGTAATTTTAAAAAATTTATGTGAAATAAAGTTTTATGAAAAGTATGACTAAAATCTGCATTAATACAAAGTTATAAATAACTTCAACCGTTTAACATCGTGTGTTATCTTTTAAAAAACTTCAATCTGACAGGCCGAGCAATGGCCGAATGGTCAGGGCATTGATCTTCGGTACTGGAGTCCGTGGGTTCGAATCCTACTTCTGCATGGTTGTTCATAGCAGTTCGGAATCGCCTTTAAGCAGTAGGTTACGGTCTCATTAGCCCTCGTGTTGTAAAGAAGTAGACTGTAGTTCTCCAAGCCAGACCAAATCATGTTGCAGAAACTTTGCATACTTATTCCTACTTCATGTTTCGTTACCCAAGCCGACTGTAGTTATGCGTGTTATTGACAATCGCTTTATTTCAATTTCAGGATTAACGCAAACCCACTATTGACAAAATGCATATAAATGACGCCATGGAACTGCAACAACGAATCTCACGCTTTCTTTACATTCTTATAAATGTACATACATGTATACGATATATGAGCAGTTTTTTTTTAAGTGGTGTAAGTGTAATTTATTTTACATGGAGATGTTTAATGTGTTGCACTTGAATAATTTGAAAAATGTGGATATATGCTTGTAATATATCAAAATTATTTCACTTTAATAACTTTTCAAAAACCTCCTCTCTCCCATCTAATTTCTTAAAATCTATTTTCCCAGCCACAAAATGCCTTATTCAAAGGAAAGTCCTCGACCTAAAATTCCTCCAACATATTTCCGAAAGCTTTCTGCGCAATACATGTAAATGTTATGTCCATTCAACACATTTTTTCAGCTGTCGCCGGCAAATGGCTCGGCTTTTCCCCTGATCTAACAGTTAAATTCGCTGACTAAGTTTCTTGTCCCTTTGAAAATTCTTTCTGTCTCTCTCTGGGATACACCTCTGTTCAAGCAAAGTGTTTTTCGTATTCATTCCCTTGTCTGCCGTTGACTGGCAAACATGTCTTTTTGGCAGCTCCTCAATAAAGATTTAAGTTGTTCTCAAAATTGTGCTTGTCTTCAATGGGGACCGACTGCAACATCATTCATTAGTCTAGTTTGTTAGGCTTCTCCTTGCCTAGTAGCCCAGCAAAGTAAAAAGAATAGGGCTATAATATTTTATTGGGACCAAAGGAAATAATAATTTCAGCTAGATTGCATGCTATTAGAGTAGTGTTATATCTTTATATAAAACTAGTAATTTTATATAGAACCTATTTTTATATAAAGTTCATAGTAAATTGCATTCATTTTTATCATTAACTAAATTTTTGTCAAAAGGACTTCCACCGATTTCAAAGAAAACTGCTCATATGTACTATATATTTTATATATGGAACACCCTATTGGAACAAAGCCAAAGATTACTCAAAGATGTAAGACTGTAATACATTCACTGGAAATAATTTACAATCAGTGTTTATTGTCAGAATAATTACAGTAATTACAATAGCATAAACACAATAGACACAAAACACAAATTATGTAATTAAAATATCTATTAACATGGAGGTAAACGTTAGTATCCATTCAATATGACATTAGAGTAATCCTGACCGAGCATTTGCTGATTTTGCATGATCTAGGATATTAACAGGTTTGCCTTTAAATGCAGGACTTGATTTGAGTTAAGTTTGTCTGACCAATATATTTTATGACCTAGAGCGTATTATCAAATATGATAATTAGAGACCAGGAGGCAACCAAACATATAGATTTCAGTATTACCAAGCAAACTACAGAATGAAGGTTTTTATACAAAATGAAAACTTGATAGATACACATTTATAGGACCAATATCAGTTAAAAGGCAAAATGTTAATATGAAGGGAGTCAAATAAGCTATTTTGACGAAACATCTAGGATAAAACGAAAGAAAAACGAACGATATTTTTAGATTTCCAATAAATTTGCCTCACAGCTTATTATTTTAAATGCGATATATAGATACACATGATATGATATTTTTATGATTTTTTTACAACCTGAAATGATAAAACTAAATAAATTTCTCAAAGTGTTATTAATCAACTTGTAAAAAAATTGAAATGGTGCAGAACTTTTTATTTTATAGTGAATTGAATAAAGGCTGTTATAATGAAGATTTTAAGAATCGGAAGGTCTATGTTCTTTTAAATCTTCGATGTGATGCAGGGAAAACTGAGAGATCAGGGAACGGGATATTCCGTATTTTACGTCCAGTATGTAGAACAAAAATTTATTCACTTTCAAACAATTTTACATTTTTGAACTAAAGATAAAACATACGTTAATTTTCGTTAGTGAAAAAAAATTTTTTTTAAACAGAAATTCAAAATAAAGTCCTACCAAGAAATTGTTAATTTCCTTCCGATTTTAAACTTACGTCATACTCATCGAATTATTACTATGTCCTGCTCTGAACTCTGAAATCGAGCATGTTTACTTTTGTAATGTTACCAAAGTTTTTTTTTAAAGTGGGTGTTCATTTTAAAATTCGATTTTTTGATAATGCCAATTGTACCGAGGTACTTTCCTACGATGGTCTGCACGTGAATGCACAGCTGTGGGAGAAATTTCCTAGAAGAATTTAGTTCTCCGATTGTTGACTTCGAATTTAGGGACCCCTGCAGAGAAGGTATAGATCATGGAATAGCACAAGCATAACGGTCAAGCTCGCACAGAAATATAACCGTGAGTTATAGGGGCAGGGGTTAAAAATAATGTCAGCTTTCACAAAAGGGGCTATTTTAATGAGCCCATATGCATTCCTGAAGGGGGTGCAGATGTGGGAAAATTTCACCAAACAAGCGAATGGCAAAGAAGAAAAAGGGGCGTTAAAACCGAGGTGAGGAGTTGGGAAAGAGAGTGAAGAAAAGGTTGAGGTCTGGATTCTAGAGAAGCTGGACATCGAAATCCCAAGCCCGGTTCGCCTGCACCGCCATCCCGTGCGCCCGGACCTACACACCGCGTGAGAAAAGCACCTGACTGCTCCCCTGTGCATGTAATGAAGATAAAACATATTCATAATGGTCATTTAGGCCTCTATTAGTAATTCAACATTGTGATTAAGGAATAACGCATAACTAAAGAGAATTATAATAATTATGGTGTAAATGTGAATATAAGACATAAATAATTGCTGGTTATGTTATATGATAATCAAGGATATAAATTTGTAAATAGTGTACAGAATAAATGTCTTAATCTCAATATAAGGTATTATATTTTTACTGTGTTTCCCCTTTGTAAACGAACACTGGTGTTAAGGTTGTAAGTACATTACAACACCAATATTAATTTCTAATTAATTCTTTATTTGGGAAGGAGGGGAAAATAAGGCTCTATGGTTGTGGCACGTTGAGAAAACACTTCAGAACAAACTTTTTTTACTCACCACAGTATGAAGTAAAGGTTTCAAAAATATAACAGACCACCTTGAAAATATGAATGGTAAGTCTCTTAAATAAAATGCAAAACATCCAATTAAAACAAAGAATACAAAAAATAACAACGCATAGAAATAAATTAAAGGAATATGAGTATACATATAAAGCATTAAACTAGTTTTATATTTTTGTTAGAGCCATTTCTCATAATAACGCAGAGATGCTATTTATGAAAGATTGTGAATAATAACTTTTTTAAAAATATTCATAACTATAACTGCGTATTTATTTCTGTAAAATAAGTTTAAAGTATATGTGTTGACATTTAAAAAAGAAGTTTATTTGGGAGTAAATGAAGGAAAAACAATTATATTTTAGCATTTTATCATTTTTTAAACCTTAATAACTCAAGTTCAACGTCCTTTCCAATATGTAATTTTTATCTACCCCGTAGGAAAACTTTAATAATAATGCAGTGCAACAAACTTTTTCATAGAAACTGAGAAGGGAAAATATGCTTTTAATATGCTTCGAGAAAATTATCTTTCATAATATACGTGTATCACATATGCTGAATGTTATTTTCATTTGTAAGAAAGTGAAAATCATAAAACCTATTTGATATTTACTAAATATAAATTGAATATGTCCGATGGGTTTGCATGTAAATTACCATTATTAAGTGAATTGACGTCGTAATAAACAGTTTATATGAAAGTATAAACAGGAAGGAATACAAATACATTGGTATATCTAAAGTTAGTGGTACATTTATTAAACTACCTGATGTATGCTAAAAGTACATGCTATACTGAGCACAACACATTTTCTTGATGAGAGTTGCTTTTGAGTAAATGAGTTTTGTGTAGGTATACGTATAGAGTATTTTATCATCATTTAATATAATGACTATACATGATTCAACAATAAAAACCAATGTCAACCAATCAAGCTATTTTGAAACCCATAGCGTTTATAAAAACCTGTCTACTGTGATGTTTTTTTTCTATAAAATATGAGTGACATCAATACTTGTATCTTTGTACATAGCCTAATTCCTCCCCTACTTTTTTTTTCATTTTTTCATTTCTGATATATTAATTCTCTTGTACGTCTACTTGTATTTTTGTTGAAAATCAATATTTACGTTTGTCTATATAATTAAATAACAACCAGCTTTTTTGGTTAGCTAAAATTTTATAAGTTGTTTTTAATTTCATATTTATTATTCTTTTAGGTTTGTCGATTAGTTCATAAATCATAACGTTTTTATCCAAGTTGTGAAAAAATTAATCAGTAAAACCTCTTTTTAATGACCCCACGATATAACGACCCCTTAGTTGCAACGACCATCTTAAAAAGTCCCAATTATTTTACCATAGGAATAATGTTAATTTTGAATCATTACAACGACCCCAAGCGTATTATTTTTTGTTAGAACGACCACCAATTTTAGTCCACAGAACTCATGAGCAAGTGGGCTATTTCAAAATTATTGTACTGTGGTGCAACTTCAAGAAACCTGTACTCCTCTCTTTGTGTTTGCTTAAAGGAGGGGAGGGGGCGTGATAAAAAGGGGAGAACTAAATCTTCAATTATCTTTTGATGAGTTTGTTGAGGTAGACGAAACTTTACAGTGCTGCGGAAAAAATTTGAATGAGGACGATTTTATTGCCCGTGTTACCGGAAATGTAGACATCTGCAATTCCGAAGACTGGGAAGAAATCGTCCAAGCTTTTGAAAAAGTGAATGAAAAAGAAGCCTTGAATGCAACCAATGCCTTGCATCAATATTTTAAAGGACAATTTTATTCTGAAAATTTCCTTCAAAATCTAAAAGATATGGAAGCAGTGATAATGAAAAATTTCCAAATGAACTTGAAAGAAGCGTCAATCAAAGACTTTTTTCAAAAATTCAGTAATTGAAATACAAATAAATAGAAGTGTTCTCTAGGTATGTACTGTTGCATCATTTCTTTGCTCAATTTGTTTTATTATTTTTTCAATTCGTTACAACGACCATATGATGTTGGTCCCACAGGGGTCGTTATACCGAGGTTCTACTGTACTATAAGGGAGGAAAAATATTTTGAGTATTCTGAGTGGAATATCAGGATGGGGTGGGGCAAGGGGGTGCCAAATAACATACTCTATTTATATTGTTGCAATACGTTCTGAGAGGGGTGGGGGGCAAAAAGCTATCGTACCTCAGGTGCCAGTTATACTCGCTACAGCACTGAGTATCAATTATACAGGATATCATCGCATTTAATTTTTATAAAACTAAGCAATATTATTTCTACGCAAGTTTACTAAAATATGTAATTAGCCTTATCTCATATTAAAAATGAGTGTTCACTATTTTTTTCCTCTATAGATGCACGAGAGTGTAGTTGTCCTCAGCTTAAGTCTTCTCTTCAAAAGATATTAACCTAAACGTTTTGCGAAAATAAATTTGTATTTCTTTTATGCAAACGATTTACTTGAAAAATATTTTAGTATAAACCAAAAAGAAGATTTTAATTTCATTATTTTAATTCCGAATTATGTGACCGCTAAGATATTTACAACGACACCTGGTTAGCACAACGGGAATGAGACGAGCAGCGCATTTCAATGAATAAATTTTCTCTCTCATAATACAAATACCAGACACAAAACCGATAATTCACTCCCAGAGTAAACACGCAAAGGTTATACGCAAGCCTTTGCACGGCATGGAAATTAAGTTTAAGTTACTCGTTATAATCTTGGCTAACC
>CM063498.1:20626546-20641546 GCA_032207245.1 Pardosa pseudoannulata | reverse complement strand
ACACTCTTGGAGCAACCCAACACTTGAAATTTGTTTAGCATGTTGCCAACAATTGTTTTAAATTTGGGATCTTTGTGATTGCCCAGAAATTTTCCCTCAACATCTTTCAAGGCAACCCAAGCTTCGCTTACCTTTAATGTCATAGTTGTCTCAAATTTGTTATCCCTAATAAGTTTTCGGATGTCTGGTAATACGAAGACTCCCTCTTTCAATTTGGCTTCAGATAATACAGGAAACTTTTTGCACATATATTTAAAGCAATCACCATCTTTTGGAAGAGCCTTAACAAACTGCTTCATAACACCTAATTTTATGTGCAATGGGGGTAATAATATTTTTTTGGATCAAATAAGCTTTCTCGAATAACATTTTTGGTGCATGGTACAAGATTCTGCCGTTTGGGCCAATCTTTTCTGACCAAATGTTGTGTTTTGTCACAGCTGTCCCACTGACAAATAAAGCACGGAAATTTTGTATACCCGTGTTGACCGAGAAGCATGTGATGATTTTTAAATCACCGCAAATTATCCAGCCGTGGTTGTCATATTTTATTTTGTTGAGAACGAGAGCTAGGTTTTCATACTTTTCTTTTAAATGCACCGAGTGTCCAACTGGCACAGACGTCCATTGGTTTCCTTTTAAGGAAGTAGGACGGCTTTAAGTCTTTTTTTGAAGAATCTATAAAAAGCCGATATTCATCTTTATTGTAGGGAATCTTAAATTTTCTCATCAATCCAAGAACATCTGAGCAATAAACAAGGTTCTCGTCTTCGTCAAAATACTGAATAAATTCCTTTTCACGTTTCCTGTACCAATAAAAAGTGGTTCCTTTGTTCCCCTTCTTTCAATCTGGAACCTAATAATTGAGCTGCCTCTTTAGAAAGGCCCAGATCTCTAGTCAAATCATTAAGTTCAACCTGAGAGAAAAGCCTAGTGTAGTCGTATTCAAAGGCGTTATATTTTGTATCGGATTCTTTAACTTCGGGATGTTCAGAGTCAGAAGATTCGGAATAAAAAACTGGTAATTCTGTCGGAGGCAAAGGCACTGGCACATCAGGTCCATGAGGAACGGGGCGTATGGCCGAAGGAATGTTTGTAGGGTACGATATTAGCTTGAAATTTTTTCTATTATATCCACGGATACGCAAGAATAAAAGTAACAGTCATCAAAGTGGATTTTTGGCTCCCATTGGAATTCCAAATCGTAAGACAGTCTTCTTTCTTTTGAACCATAAACTTAAATCATTGACACACTGCACACAAACTTTATGAGGAGCCCAAGATTTGTCTTGGTCTCCAAGTTTCATGCCAAAACATGCAAAATAAAGCCGTTTTACGCACCCTGTGATGTTCCTCTTGCGATTTTTAATGACACTATATTCGCTGCAAATGTAGCAAATGTCATCAGGAATATTTTCTCAGCTTCTCGAACTTGAAGCCATTTTCACAGAGTAAGTACATGAGGTTACATGAGGACTAATAATAATAAGTCATTAATAAGGATTCGAGCTTCGCTATAGGTTGACAGCGATTGCGACGGAAGGGAGGGATGATGAAGAGGGACATTGCGCGTTCCCTGGCTCGCGCGCTTCCAGGAATCTGTCTAATCGGTGATCTGGATCAACATTGAAGCTTTAAAAGCCCTAAAATACTAACTGCGCTTTTGTAGTTTACCACAGAAGGGTATTTTAAGGGTTTCACCCACGTTAAAATGTCAAAACACGAAGGAAAATATAAAAGCAAAATACATGAGAGATATTCATAAAAAAACACACAAAATTGAATTTTTCAAAAAAATGTGACGTGATAGACATTTTTAATGATTCTTTTCAAAATCAGTACTAAAAAATACGTTAAGTTCAGTTGTCACATCCCTTGTATTTTTTTCATCGTAGGCCTGTGTTATTAAATCATAGTCTAATTAGTTAACTCGTACAGCAAAATTTTATCCAGTCAAACCAAACAGTTCTCAAAATATATTTGATCTCTCCACAATAAATGACTGAATGTTTCAGATAGATTTTGATCCAAAGAAAGAAAGTCACTAAAGTATAAAAATTTTAAAATAAAATATTTTGCCCACTGTTTAAAAATTATTTTATTCTGAAATCAAATGTGTATAAGCAGATGGTAAGGTTCTCTCATAAGGTCCTTTTTAGATGAGATATACATGATGCATTTTACTTGTAAACGGATGCTTTTGATCTGTTTTGATTTTACGCTACACTTTATGTGTACAATAATGCAAAAAAGCAATCTGCACGACAGTACCATATAAAATATACCCTCCCGAAAACCAGCGATTCTCTTAGTCTTCGTGAAACATTTGAAACTTTCCTTTCAGAAAAACTGTTACGATATATTATCACCAGACAGAGATAAAGTGAGACAGGTGGTGACACAATTGCAAGACATGAGTAGTGGGAAGATCTGAAAAAAAAGGGGTCATTGAAGTCCGACTCTAATATAAACTGCTGGAAAGGTATGAAATCGATGAGGAACAGACGTAACTTCTAGGTGATATAACACTGCTACTGATTTGTACAGCAACTCCATCTAACACCCACGAAGGTCCAAGGTATAACCTGAAACATACCATTTAAGGCACAGTTGCTGCGTCTATGTGTAAATACTATTGCTACAATCTTCCAAAAAGAATATGAAGGTTGTGTAAGTAACCAGTTACAAAACGTTTATTTTATTTCAAGTGCCATCAATTTCTAACCATGAAACACCCACAGCGATTATTAACAAATTTAATTATTTATTTATTTAATACGCTGCCCCGATCGAGGTCACACAGCTGCATTACATAACATTTCGTTGAGGCAGAAATCCCCTCAAATTTAGTTTTAAAAATAACACACGTTCATCTAATCCAGGGGTTTTAAACTTAAGGGCTTGAAGGCCACATTAAGCCTGATTACAAGCCTCACTTTTCATAATTAGCTAATTTAAAAATTAATAAAATTTTGCAAGTGGAACAAAGGTGCAGAATGGATTAATTTGCGTAGTTTAATTAAAACATTAATCAATATATTTCATTAAAAAAGTTGAAAACCCCTGTAGAAATAAAATATGTCTGGGACATACTAAACTAAGACAAACTAAAATAGATAATGTAATCAATAGAAATTTTTAGCTGTTAATTATTAATTTAAAATTAATTTCTAATTTATAAATTTCAAAAGCTATTTTCTGAATAAGCGGATTTCTATTACTTTTCACTTGCTGCCTACATTTTGTGTTTGTTATAAAAAAAACTTTGCTTCAATCATTTCTATAAATCAGTAAACTAAAAAATTTTTTATTTTATAAAGTTTGACTCTTATTAATGACCTAGAAAAAAATGTATTCTAATCAGAACGGAAATTTTTGTTTTATATAGTAAATCAAATATATGCTGTTATAATGAAAAGTTTTCAGCTTAAATAAATACTATATCCCCCTTAATAGGCATCACTGCACTTTAGGGTTTGATTTTTTTTTTCTATATTTTCTATACCGGATTTTAACTCTTTATCTATATTTATCATTGTCAAGTATGCGAGATTCCTCACATATAATAAATCAAATATAGTCTGTTATAATGAGAACTTTTCAGCTTGACAAATTCTATATCCCCCTTAATAGGCATCACTGCAGTTTAGGGTTTGATTTTTTATTTATATTTTTTGTACCGGATTTTGACCCTTTATCTTTATTTATCATTGCCAAGTATGTGAGTCTTCTCACATATAACAAATCAAATATATGCTATTATAATGAAAACTTTTCAGCTTGACAAATACAATATTCCTCTAAATAGGCATCACTGCAATTTAGGGTTTGATTTTTTATCTATATATTCTATACCGTATTTTGACTCTTTATCTATATTTATCAATGCCGTCTGTGAGTTTTCTCACATATGATAAATAAATTATAGGCTATATTGTACATAGTCACTTACATCAACCAATGAACAGTTGTCCTCCACCACCTCTGCTAATTATAATCTCAGGTAAAGCAAGGATGAAATACATGTCGAATTCTGAACTGCTTTTTAATGAATGTCATGGAAGAAAAAATGTTATAGATATATGAAATATTTTACTTTCAAAGAAAAAATTAGCTTTCCTGGACCATAGTGTTTTCCTCATTAGCTGCCAGTTGGAAACCGCTGATCTATTCTACATAACATTTCCACTGAAATTCGTTATTAACTGAACAGGCTTCAAATTTCTCAAATTTTTTAATTGTCTGGAATATTCAAATTTTCTCCCCAGGTCAGACGGTCTCATACGCTTTGAAATATATACCGACTGCATTACGAATCTGATTTCGGCAAGATAACTTTATATTTTTTTTACTGATTAATCCTACTACTTTAAAACACTAACACAATACTTTGTCGGTGTTTCTGATAAAGATATATGTAATAACAGTTAAATATTTTTTTTAAATAGCAAGGAATTAAAAACATAAAAGCTCTGGTTAAAGTATTTCAAATATGACAGACAACATAATTTTTTTAAAAAAATGGAAATGCATGCAGCAATGATTTAGTGATTTTTAAAATTGAGAAATTTTGACACTGCTAATTTAGAGATTATGAATCCTGAACATCTTAGAAAGTTAATTTATACTGCATAACGTTTTTACCTGATCACATCTAGCACTGCACATGAAGTGCTGTAACAGGATCGTAATAAACAGTCTGCGTATACTTTAAAAAATAACTTTTACAATACCCACCACTTAAAATATATTTGGAGCAGGTGCGAAATTTTATGCCAACAGTGGGATTTGGCACAAACAGCAAAAGTCAAGGCTCTAGTTAGAGTTACAGTGTTATTTTTTTATCTTCAACATGAATAAATGCTCATTTATTATCAACAGTGAGAATTTGCATCTGTCAATCAGACATCTTCCTTCGCAGTACTTGCTTCCTACCAGGAAAATTAATAACAATATTATGATTCTTGGTACAGTTTGAATAAGGACACTTTACCAACTTATTAATACCGGAAGCATATTTGAATATATATTAAATTTGAGCTATTATGGATTGAGTTGTTATGGATTTATGAGTATAACACAAATATGAAATTTAAACAATTTTGAATACTACAGCTTTGTTGTGACACTCTGTATATTCCATAGCAAAATTTCAACTACCTGGCTTCAATAATTTTTGCTGAAAATAAGGTTTTTAAAATTCCCAAGGTTTTTTTTAAAGAAGACTCAGCACTTTTTGGACACTTTTATATTTACATTTATTTTTTAATTGAAGGTTATTTAATTAAGTTCTTTGTAGGTTTTAAATTTACTTTATCACACATGGGGAATTTGAAAAAAAAAGTTTTCATGGTTAGAATGTTTTAAATATTATTATTTTTTTTAATTTTAGAAATTAAAAAGTTTTTTCCTCTTATTTTTAACATTTTACCCCTATATTTTGTTATATTCACAAAACAATTATTTGTTATTTTAGAGATTGCATTCGGAATTAAATAATTGGTTCTTAAGTAAAAAAAATAAAGAGTCAATTTATATGTAAAAGTTGACCAAAAACAATATATTCCTTCATATTTTAAATTAATTTTTCCTGCTCAATTTATCGCAAAATTCATCCCTATTTCTCTCATACATTTTTAAATGTGTATAAAAAATGCAAGCCATTTTATTCATTTGTGTTTAAGTTTTAGTACTTTGACTACAGTTATGTATATCACAAACTGAGAATAAGCAATTTTAAGGTTTCAAATTGAAACAACTATTTAACCCATTAACGCCCAGCATTCTTATTTGAGGACAATCGAGAAATGGTTTGTAGAATTTTTATGTTTTTTTTTAAAGGATTCTTCCTTTTTAATGAAAATAGAGATTAATCTTATGAATAATCTCCTAAGTTTTCAAATATGATATTATCTATAATTTTGTCATTTCGATCGATATTTTATGATTTTCAATATTAGTATAGGAATTTACTGTTTCTGAATTTACATCGTCCCAAATCATGGCTAATGACCATATCTGTAATAAATCATCCCTTTACAGTACTTAGCTCATATATGATAACATATAAATATCAGTTTTTTATGTCATCTTATGATGTTTTAAAATGACACCTCCTCACTAATTATTACTTGATGTCATATTTAAAAGTGTTTAAATTTCATATTTTGTGTTACTTCCAGATGTCTATAATAGCTTCTATGTTAGATATTTACTAATATATAGTCATCAGAAATATCCGGCCGTTAATGGGTTAAACAACAATCGAAAATTTGCAAGCATTTAATTTTTTACTATATCTTGACAATCATTGTTTTGTTTTACAAATTTAGCTTACTTTATAATTAATGGCACTTTTTTATAAACTTACGCAAAGCGGAATTCTTGCGAAAATTTAGGAATAATGTTATCATATTATAAATTATATATTTCCACCATTACCATGCTTACTTAAAATCATTTTTTGAGTGTTTATTGTATATTGTAAAAGTACAAATAATAAAATTTAATATTTTTAGTTGAAATTTATAGAACATTAATATCATTAAAAATATATTTGGTATTCTCAGACGCATGACGTTGATACAACCTTATTTTAGCCCACCATATTGATATCCAAAATATTGATATCCAAAATATTAATATCTAACAAAGTAAGTAATTACTTTCAAAAATAATTATCTTCTCTTAGAATTCCTAAGTAAATATTTCTAATAATTATACGTCTTAAATTTATTTCACGAAAAGCTTTATGTTCTAAGGAATATTTTGAGAAAACAATTGAAAAATCAATATTTTTTGACAGAGTAGGGATATTGCATTCCTTTAAAAAATCAGAATGATTGCTTGAGCAATTTGCTGCTGCAGTTCAACTGGACTATAAAGCCAAAGGTAAAATTCTGCTTCTTTTCTCTTGTCTTGATGATCTTCATTTAACATTGGGATTTAGTTAAACAGGATTCAAGAGTTCATAAACAAGGAACAAAATTAATAACAAGTCAGTGAACTTTACTAAAAATAAACAATTGAGCCATTCTCTAAAATGTAAAGACTATTTCACGTTTCTAAAACTACTTCTATGCCAGGCTTTAAACGAACTAGGAAAATACGTAATGATCTGATTATTTATCTTAGTATGCATTTCATCTCTTATGATTACTTTTAACTAACAAAACACCGCCTGCTGTTAACTTCAAAGTCCTACAAAAAAACTGAGAATTGCCTACAGAAGACACAAAACTCTACAAAAACATACCTACAAAACACGCCTAAACAATTTTTTATATATTCCATGGCTTCTGTGTTCCTACACGATAGTTTACGCCTGCAAAATAAATATCAAAATCTGGAATAAATCATTAAATGAGTCTAAAGAAAATTTAATTCGGTGTAGAACTATAAAGTTCAGAGTTTTTGCTCGCGCAAATTGATAATATGCTTTTACCGTGCAATCATGCACCTTGTAAACAATGAAAACAATTTGAACTCAACTATTAAGCCAACATAAATCTACTAATTCAGAGCATTAAACTACTGTAAGGATGAAAAAAATCTGATTACCCAAGAATTCAAAACGAAGGTTACGGCTTGAAAGACTTTCAGATAAAAATGTTTGAATAAAGACCCAAAACTAAACTATACACAATTTTTCGTAAAAACCACTGTGATTCAACAATGCAAATTTAGAGATGTTAACGTTACAGATACATTGCACAGAAGAAAAGACGCAAGTTTATTAGGTTTTGAGTCAAGACAATTCTACATTCTTTAATTTTATACTACATGTTTTGAATGGAGATATAGCTGTTCGAATTAATCAATAATGCGGTTGTCTTCTTGTACAGAAAACTAAGCATAAAAAACATTGTTTTTTGTAAAAGCCATTGTGATTGAACAATGCAAATTTAGAGATGTTAACGGTAAATTTACATTGCACTGAAAAAAAACGTATGTTTATTAAATTTTGAATCAAGAACAAATGGCTATTATTTAATTTTATACATGTTTTTTTAATAGAGATGTAGCAGTGTGGATGAATCAACAATTCCATTGAGTTTTTATGTATTAAACATTTTTAATTAAAAACTGAAAGCTAAGCATAATAAAATACGAATTTTTATAAACGTCTTTGTGATTTATCAGCGTAAATTTTAGGGATTGAAAAGCTAGAAATACATTGTAGAAAAGAAAAGAGGCATGTTCATTAGGTTTTGAGTCAAGACTAATTGCTGTTATTTAATTTTATACTACATGTTTTGAATGGAGATATAGCGATTTGAATTAATCAATAATGTGATTGACTTCTTATATATTAAAAATGTCTAAATAAGAACCGAAAACTGAGCTTAAAAAAATTCAGATTTTTAAAAATCCACTATAACTTAAAATTGCAAATATAGAGAGGATAATGTGATTGACTTTTTATATATTAAAAATGTTTAAAGAAGAACCGAAAACTAAGCATAAGAAAATAGTTTTTTTTTTAAAAAAGCCACTGTGTTTTATTTAACACAGTGCTAAATTTAACATTGCAGATTTAGAGATGATAACGTTAGAGATACATTGCACAAAAAAGAAAGAAGTGTGCTCATTAGGTTTTGAGTCAAGACATATTGCTATTATTTAATTTTATACTACATGTTTTGAATGAAGATATAGCTATTGGAATTAATCAATAAAGCGATTGACTTCTTATACATTAAAAATTTTTGAATAATAACCGAAAACTAAGCGTAAGAAAATACAGTTTTTTTTTAAAAGCTACTGTGATTTAACATTGCAAATTTAGAGATGATAACGTTAGAGATACATTGCACAAAAAAGAAAGAAGTGTGCTCATTAGGTTTTGAGTCAAGACATATTGCTATTATTTAATTTTATACTACATGTTTTGAATAGAGATATAGCGATTTAAATTAATCAATAAAGTGATTGACTTCATATACATTAAAAATTTTTTAATATTAATCGAAAGCTAAGCGTAAGAAAATACAGTTTTTTTTTAAAAGCCACTGTGATTTAATATTGCAAATTTAGAGATGATAACGTTAGAGATACATTACACAAAATGAAAGAAGTAGGTTCATTAGGTTTTGAGTCAAGATAAATTGATATTATTTAATTTTATACTACATGTTTTGAATAGAGATAAAGCGATTTGAATTAATCAGTAATGTGATTGACTTCTTATACATTAAAATGTTTGAATAAGAACCGAAAACTGAGCTTAAAAAAATTCAGATTTTTAAAAAGCCACTATAACTTAAAATTGCAAATATAGAGAGGATAACGTTAGAGATACATTACACAAAAATGAAAGAAGTATGTTCATAAGGTTTTGAGTTAGATAAATTGCTATTATTTAATTTTATACATGTTTTGAATGGAGATATACCGATTTGAATTAATCAGTAATGTGATTGACTTTTTATATATTAAAAATGTTTAAAGAAGAGCAGAAAACTAAGCATAAGAAAATACAGGTTTTTTTTTTAAAGCCACTGTGATTTAACATTGCAGATTTAGAGATGATAACGTTAGAGATACACTGCACAAAAATGAAAGAAGTGTGCTCCTTGGGTTTTGAGTCAAGACATATTGATATTATTTAATTTTATACTATATGTTTTGAATGAAGATATAGCTATTTGAATTAATCAATAAAGCGATTGACTTCTTATACATTAAAAATTTTTGAATAATAACCGAAAACTAAGCGTAAGAAAATACAGATTTGTTTAAAGCCATTGTGATTTAACATTGCAAATTTAGAGATGATAACGTTAGAGATACATTGCACAAAAAAGAAAGAAGTGTGCTCATTAGGTTTTGAGTCAAGACATATTGCTATTATCTAATTTTATATTACATGTTTTCAATGAAGATATAGCAATTGGAATTAATCAATAAAGCGATTGACTTCTTATACATTAAAAATTTTTGAATAATAACCGAAAACTAAGCGTAAGAAAATACAGGTTTTTTTTTTAAAGCCACTGTGATTTAACATTGCAAATTTAGAGATGATAACGTTAGAGATACACTGCACAAAAATGAAAGAAGTGTTCTCATTAGGTTTTGAGTCAAGACATATTGCTATTATTTAATTTTATACTATATGTTTTGAATGAAGATATAGCTATTTGAATTAATCAATAAAGTGATTGACTTCATATACATTAAAAATTTTTTAATATTAATCGAAAGCTAAGCGTAAGAAAATACAGATTTGTTTAAAGCCACTGTGATTTAACATTATAAATTTAGAGATGATAACTTTAGAGATACATTGCACAAAAAAGAAAGAAGTGCTCATTAGGTTTTGAGTCAAGACATATTGCTATTATTTAATTTTTATTGCATGTTTTGAATGAAGATATAGCTATTTGAATTAATCAATAAAGCGATTGACTTCTTATACATTAAAAATTTTAATATTAATCGAAAGCTAAGCGTAAGAAAATACAGATTTGTTTAAAGCCACTGTGATTTAACATTATAAATTTAGAGATGATAACTTTAGAGATACATTGCACAAAAAAGAAAGAAGTGTTCTCATTAGGTTTTGAGTCAAGACATATTGCTATTATTTAATTTTATACTACATGTTTTGAATGAAGATATAGCTATTGGAATTAATCAATAAAGCGATTGACTTCTTATACATTAAAAATTTTTGAATAATAACCGAAAACTAAGCGTAAGAAAATACAGATTTGTTTAAAGCCATTGTGATTTAACATTGCAAATTTAGAGATGATAACGTTAGAGATACATTGCACAAAAAAATAAAGAAGTGTGCTCATTAGGTTTTGGGTCAAGATATTGCTATATTTAATTTTATATTGCATGTTTTGAATGAAGATATAGCTATTTGAATTAATCAATAAAGCGATTGACTTCTTATACATTAAAAATTTTGAATAATAACCGAAAACTAAGCGTAAGAAAATACAGATTTGTTTAAAGCCATTGTGATTTAACATTGCAAATTTAGAGATGATAACGTTAGAGATACATTGCACAAAAAAGAAAGAAGTGTGCTCATTAGGTTTTGAGTCAAGACATATTGCTATTATTTAATTTTAACTACATGTTTTGAATGAAGATATAGCTATTTGAATTAATCAATAAAGTGATTGACTTCTTATACATTAAAAATTTTTGAATAATAACCGAAAACTAAGCGTAAGAAAATACAGATTTGTTTAAAGCCATTGTGATTTAACATTGCAAATTTAGAGATGATAACGTTAGAGATACATTGCACAAAAAAGAAAGAAGTGTGCTCATTAGGTTTTGAGTCAAGACATATTGCTATTATCTAATTTTATATTACATGTTTTTTTGAATAAGATATAGCTATTTGAATTAATCAATAAAGTGATTGACTCTTATACATTAAAAAATTTTTTAATAATAACCGAAAACTACTAAGATACAGATTTGTTTAAAGCCACTGTGATTTAACATTGCAAATTTAGAGATGATAATGTTAGAGATACATTGCACAAAAAAAGAAAGAGTGTGCTCATTAGGTTTTGAGTCAAGACATATTGCTATTATTTAATTTTTATATTGCATGTTTTGAATGAAGATATAGCTATTTGAATTAATCAAAAAAGCGATTGACTTCTTATACATTAAAAATTTTTAATAATAACCGAAAACTAGGCGTAAGAAAATACAGATTTGTTTAAAGCCACTGTGATTTAACATTGCAAATTTAGAGATGATAACGTTAGAGATACATTGCACAAAAAAGAAAGAAATGCTCATTAGGTTTTTGAGTCAAGATAATTGCTATTATTTAATTTATATATTGCATGTTTTGAATGAAGATATATATTTGAATTAATCAATAAAGCGATTGACTTCTTATACATTAAAAATTTTTTGAATAATAACCGAAAACTAAGCGTAAGAAAATACAGATTGTTTAAAGCCACTGTGATTTAACATTGCAAATTTAGGGATGAACGTTAGAGATACATTGCACAAAAAAATAAGAAGTGTGCTCATTAGGTTTTTGTCAAGATATATTGCTATTATTTAATTTTATATTGCATGTTTTAATGAAGATATAGCTATTTGAATTAATCAATAAAGCGATTGACTTCTTATACATTAATTTTTGAATAATAACCGAAAACTAGCGTAAGAAAATACAGATTTGTTTAAAGTCACTGTGATTTAATATTGCAAATTTAGAGATCATAACGTTAGAGACACATTACACAAAATGAAAGAAGTAGGTTCATTAGGATTTGAGTCAAGATAACTTGCTATTATTTAATTTTATACTACATGTTTTGAATAGAGATATAGCGATTTGAATTAATCAATAAAGTGATTGACTTCATATACATTAAAAATTTTTTAATATTAATCGAAAGCTAAGCGTAAGAAAATACAGATTTGTTTAAAGCCACTGTGATTTAACATTATAAATTTAGAGATGATAACTTTAGAGATACATTGCACAAAAAAGAAAGAATAGTGCGGCTTTTGTTTTGAGTGAAGACATATTGCTATTATTTAATTTTATATTACATGTTTTCAATGAAGATATAGCAATTTGAATAAATCATCAGTGGGATTTAATTCTTATATATTTTTATTTTATACCTCTTCACCCTTTTATAGATACTTTTTACACTTTTTTACGTAAGAAGAATAAAGATAACATTTTAAGCATTTCCCTAGAGACCTTATTAAAGCCATTTTTAAATTTTTTCTTTTTTTTTTTTAGTTTGGTATTTTATTTTTTGTGTTACAGAGACAAGCCTTTATCATATATTATACCGTATTTATCGATATTATACCATATTTTAACCCCGCATATAACGCGTAAATTTTATATAATAATTTTAGTATAAAAACGTTGTGAGGTTTAAAAATGAAATGATTTGTATTGCTTTCTGTAATCACATGATTTAAGTATAATAAAAACCTGTATTTAAAAAATAAAATAATAAAGTAAATATTTTATTCAATAGAAGTATTGCTGCATTGTATATGTCATTCCTATTTCACTTCTTTTCTGCAACGAAAACTAGTAACGCTAACAATTACTTGAAATTCAAAATGCAATATGCAAAAGAACGGTCCCAAAATGGGAACCATTCTTTTGCATATTGCATTGTTTGAAATGCAAATGCTATAGAATAAACAGATAACTTTTCCATCTTACTGCATGTTGTACCAAAACATCTACATCGTTTAAACTAATTGAGACAGGATTGCGTAATCAACTCTAGAGCTTTAGAAGACGAATATAATTGAGGTTTACAAGATTAAATAATTTTTAATTGTTAATTGTTAGTTATAATTAATTTCTAATTTACAAATTTCAAAAGCTATTTTGTGAATAAGCGGATTTCTGTTACTTTTTACTTGCTTCCTACATTTTGTGTTTGTTATAAAAAACTTTGCTTCAATTATTTTAATAAATCATTAAACTAAAACATTTTTGTATGTTATAAAGTTCACCCTTAGTAATGACCTAGAAAATAGTATTCTAAACAGAGTGGAACTTTTTGTTTTATATAGTAATTCAAATATATACTTTTATAATGTAAACTTTTCAGCTTAACAAAGACTATATCCCCTTAAAGGCATCACTGCAGTTTAGGTTTTGATTCTTTGTCTGTATTTCCTATACCGGATTTTGACACTTTATCTATATTTATCATTGCCAAGCATGTGAGTTTTCTCACATATGATAAATCGAATATAGGCTGTTATAATGAAAACTTTTCAGTTTCGCAACTACTATAACAACCCCCCCCCCCTAATCGGCATCACTTCCGTTTAGGATTTGATTCTTTATCTATATTTTCTATATTGAATTTTGACTTTTTATCTATATTTATCATTTCCAAGTATGGGAATCTTCTCACATATAATAAATCAAATATAGGCTGTTATAATGAAAAGTTTTCAGCTCAACAGGTAATATGCCCATTTAAAAGGCTTCACTGTATATTAGGGTTTGATTATTTATCTATATTTATCATCGCCAAGTATGTGAGTTTTTTCCCATTTAGTAAATACAATATTGGCTATTATAAAGAAAATTTATAGCCCTACAAGTACTAATTTCCCTTAATAGGTTTCACTACAGTTTAGGGTTTGATTCTTTATCTATATTTACTATACCGGATTTTGATTCTCTATTTATATTTTTATCCTCGATAAGTTCTCATATATGGCAACTTAAAGCTTTTTCGTCTGTAATTGTGCATAAAATCTTTCTATACTGTTTTTCTATATAAATATTTAAATACTTATAGTTTAGGCTTTGTATTGCATTTTCATTGTTTTTATAAAGTAAGTACTCATATTTTCTGTAAAGTCTCAGTATGATTTAGAAAATTTTAAAAATTGGTCACTATACGTTTGCAAACTTTTAAATTTGCTACAATCTGAGTATAAATTTTATCTATTCTGTGTTCTTATTATTTTAATACTTATATTTTATGCTTTTTATCGCTTTTTTGGATATTAAACACCACCGTCTTAAATGGCATGTTGGTATTGTTGACACCAAAATGTATCGCCAAAGCAACAACAAAGCACCCAAGCTGCATTTTCACCTTTTAATATAGTATCATAGACTCATTAAAAAGTACATAAACGGTCTGTTCTGTTTATTTTTCTATTCTATCTATGGGTATATATAGTCGCAATTGACGGAAAATAAAATATTAGCATACACGTGCAAGAAATCTCGCGTTTTCAAACGCGGGATGTGTCGAATTTTCAAACTCAATAATCTTCTCCTTACATCTCTATAACGTACATAATATATTTCCAATACCAAAAGAAATTTATATGAGTTTAATATTTCAACAGAGTATAACCCTTTGACAGTTTCATTTATTTTCCAGAATTCGGTCAAAAAAATGTCACATTTTTTATTGCATTTTTTTGTTCATTTTACAGTTATAAGTAAAGATATGTTATTAAAATTAACATTTCTAATATTTTTACGCATTT
>CM063498.1:20599046-20621546 GCA_032207245.1 Pardosa pseudoannulata | reverse complement strand
ACAGTACACGACCATACCGGTCTATAGCAAGCCTCGAACTGAGAACTTTCTTGGTATACCCTATAGAGGGCACTGTAATCAAACGTCACATTCTAGACTTATTTGTTACAATAGGAAAATAGTAATTGTTTACAATAATTAGTAAAAAAAGACAAAATTGATAAACATTCTAGATTAAAACTAAAATATTAAATTTATTTTTAATTGAAAAATGACACTATATACCAATAACAACGCATTTTTAAGGTGGAAAAAATGAATTTATTACTAAAACTTTGCTTGAAATAGTTTCCATAATGCATTTTTTCCATTTTTTCCGTTAAGAAGCTTTCCCGCATAAGTAATATTAAATTTATTATCTCTTGGAGAATTTCTTCTACTAAATATATAAATACACGCGTTATGAGTAAGCCTTTCATAGTTTTCCAAAGTAAAACAAAATTTGTTACTTTTTCTGTTTTATGAAGTAGAATTACCGCCTTAGTTTTATCATTTTGAACATTTCTCGTTCAAACCTTTCTACTTCAAATGATTTTCAATGGAAATCATTCACTGACTAGACCATCAAATAAAATACGATACATTAATACAAATGAGTTTCAATAGTATGAAAACTGAAAACATTTCCACGTAAACCCCAACTTAAAAAGAAAAAAGCTGCTGAAAATACACTTTATACCGCCTGTTGGACGTGCTTGTAACTTGATTACGCTTTCTCTATTACACAGGTACGTATATGTAGCGAGTTCGAACATTTGATAGCGGTAGCTGTAGATAGCCATTCAGTCAATGATTTTGATTGAACCTGAATCATTTATTTCCATTGTTCGTATTCAAAAGCTTGCAGAAAAAGAATTGAGGTTTTTATATTAACTAACCACTTTATTGATGCCGGAAAAAATATCAGAGCAAACCGCTGCACGCACTCTATATAGAGATCCCAAAAATCTCACCATGGTTTGCTGGGAGCTATTTAATATCCGAAGCGATGACTAAAGCATATTTATGAATTAAGATTCCTATTAAGATTACGTCTTATTAGAAAGAGTTATGACTCTTGTTTTGGGCTTAGAGACATGAGCCCCTGTTTTTGTTTTCTTGCAAAATGAAAGACAATGCCCATTCGAGCCCGTGATCTAAACAGCAATCGCAACTTGATCGATGAGATTTATTGCTTTTGAAAAGATTTTACAAGCCTATTTCCTGTTTTGACATGACTTTACATACAAAAACAGGAGTATACATGTTTATCTGTAAGAAATTTTATCTCGCTGGATAAAATTCGCTTAGATTTTTTGTTTCTACCAATAATATAAAGTTGTTCAGAAGCATGTAGCCTCTACTATTTTTTCATTCTTTCTGTAAAGACATAAAAACTAAGTTCTTCTTTTCTTCTCTACTTTTTTTCTTCATTTTTATCAATTTATATTACGATAAATAATAATTTGATTGCTGTTAGAACTGATCGATTATTAAATAATCAATATTTTTTAAGATATCCTTTATTTATATCATCTCTGATGATTTTCAAGACTTTCTTGTACTTATCAGAGATAATGCAAATAAATAATTTAAAAATGTGTTAATTATTTATTTGTATCATCTCTAATTACTTCTCTTTGGGATTTTCATACTTTTTTACCCTAAAGCAAGTAGTTTGAACTTATTTCCAATAAAACATTTGTTTCAGTCCTGAAATTGTAAAAATTGCTGCAAATTTAAAAAAATTATAAATCTGTATTTAAAATTCCCATTTTTATTTTCCTTTCCTTTATTTTATTATTACTTCATACTTTATTATACTTTATTATTACTTTATACTTTATTATACTTTATTATTAATTTATACTTTATTATACTTTATTATTACTTATTACTTTATATTCTAGCAATAAAGTAAAAGTATTAAATGTAAGCTTATCAACACACTCACTTCTAACTTTTCATATCTACAGTACAAATTTAATTTACATGTAAATATCCAAAGCTACGGAAAATATTTTTGTTATTTTGTTTGTGTTTTTTAACATTGATCAGAAAAGTTAAATCAGTAATTACATATACGGTAGAAGTATTAATTTTAATTGATGTAATCTCAATTTAACAATTTATCTAATGCTCATTTATTTCCTAAATTTAATTGATCTTGAAATTAAGTTTCAAAATGTATTAGTTTTCCCTCTATTTATATAAATTTAAGTGAAAGTAACACAGCTCATAAAACTGAGAGCAAATAAAATGTGAACTTGTAATAATATATTATGCAGCAAGGAATTCCCTTCTTGGAGTCCTAAAACTGTTCAATATAGTGAAAATTTAATCCTTCTGTCCCCAGTGTATCACAAATAAAGTGATTATATTTCATTGTATAGTTTCAAACAGTTTTATTCCTTTCATTCTGAACCGAACATTTTAGATGTAGTTTGGTTTCTTTCCAACCTACTTTACATAGATATAATCCTTTCACTCCTGCAGCATCACGTCCAATACATAGTTATTTTAAACCGCAATGAACAGGGAAAGCGTGTTATTGAACAAGATAGGAAACACAACTGAATTAAATATACTTTAGAGACGAAAAGAAACAGTGGACTGTGAACATTACAAAGCATTTTAGGAAATTATTAACTTAGAATTAAGAAACTTTGTACACATACCTATTTAAGTATAACTAAATAAAGCCCATTTTAAATAAAAGTGAAAATTTTTTAAATGTAATTTTAATTTTAAAAAAGTTTATTGCATATTAATTTTCACAATTTCTTTTATTTGTGCTTTATTGCTATTTTAAAATATCCTTTGAACATATGTAGGTATTCTTTTTTCGGCAGATTGAATAGTTAAACTCTCTAAACTAAACTCCTCGGCGCAACAGACCCTAGAGGGCCAGGGCCTATGGTGCCATTCTCAATTTCCGAGACCAAGGGCCTTGGGATGCAAATCATAAGTTCCGGTTAGGTGGTCTACCTTACGCGGAACCATCAGTGTTTAGTTCTCAAGCATGCTTGATCCTAAGTTTGTCTACCCACTCAAGGGATGAAAGGCTGAGAATAGTTAATCTATAGGAAATATTATCATGTCTGTAAATTGTATTTTCACGAAAACTTCAAAATTTTCTACCTTTCATTTGAATTAAATAATCTAAATGATGTTGGAACTAAAGCGGATACACTGATTAATTTTCATATAAATTAGGGGTGTTTGGAAAACAGTTCGTAGAAATCGATGAACATTTACTTAGGAACATTCTAAAAACTAACAAGCATTTTCATAAAAGTTAACTTTTTTTAATATTACCCGATTAAAAAAAAACATTTACGTAGTTAATGTATTTATACTTCAAGTTATATGTGTGCACAAAGTTCCCTAACTTAAAAGCTAATATTTCATAAAAATGATTTGCAATGTCCGTCATCCTCTTAAACATCGTTATGAATTACATACACAAATCCCTATAAAACATAAAAAAATTCTATAAAAATTTAGTCAATATCAAGATATATAATTACAATCATAAATGAAATTCCCTACAAATACATATAGACGAAAGAACTTACTATGTATGTCTTCAAAACGTTATCTCGAAAAGAATGATTCCTGTTTGTACTCCAGAAAAACCTTGTTCACTAAATATACATCTATAATTAAAAAAAGATCTGAATACACATATCTAATAGTTTTTATTATGAGCATTTAATAGGAAACAGTGAATTTGATATTAAATACTGTGGTATTTTTTTCAACATTTAGATTAAGATCTACTGTTTAAAATCAATTCCTAACATATTTGCCAGACCAGGACATTCTGTCCCATCTAGAATGAATTTTTCATAAGTATTTAATAATACTCTAACTTTAATTACTTTCTTCAAACATCATATTTTTGAAAAGAAAAAAAGAAATATACATCAAATGTTAAGAGTGAAATATTATTATATGCAATATAAATTTTCAAAATGGCTATTAGACATGAAACGTTTATATACAATGGAAGTAAAATATATATTTTACAGTATAAACTAAAACTGTAAAATTATGGGCTACTTTAATATGTAAAAAGTATAAAAACGGTATGAAAAATTGAAAATTTTGCATTTATTACTCTATAAATATATATTTTTCGTATTCATGTAATTTTTTTCAAACAATAAAAATGACAAATATCTTCTGTTTGACATAAAAAGTTAATTTCCAATTTAAATCTTTAAAAATATTTTTCGGAGGGTAAATTTCTGTTTTTCCCTTTCATGTATTTACTATTTTTAAAAATATATTTCTTCATATACCAAAATTAAATAATTTTTATAAAGTAAATAAACTCTTATTAATAATGTAGGAAAAATGTTATTCTAAACAGAATAAATTTTTTAATTTAATATGAACAAGAAATAGTTTAGTATAATGCAGTCTTTTCAACCTGAAATCTACAATGTCCTAGGAAAAAAATTATTTTAAACAGAGAAAACTTTTATTTTACAGGAATAATTACATAATCTAAGAAAATTTTATTCTAGACAGTACAAAACTTTTATTTTATTTTGAATAATTATATAACATAGGAAAAATTTCCTACTAAATAGTGCAAAATTTTCACTTTATAGCAAATAAAATATTGTCTATTATAATGAAAACTTTTGAACTTGAAAAGTACTTAATTAACCAGAAGTCTCCCATAAAGCATCTTGAAACATATACTCAAGTTTTGGTACTCTAGAAATGGCTAGATCTGAGAAAAGGCATAAATTCTTACCTTCAGCATTTATTCCGAGTTAGCACGGCGAAAATTACTAAACTTCCTCCATTTTGGATACTGGTTGAAAAGTTCCAACAATCGCAACTGCAGTAAATGAATGTGCAATGCGATACCACTAGCCATTAGTTTTGCAAACGTAGTCAATGGACAGTCGTTTACGTCATACAAGGAAGGTAGAATATCATTTATGCTAGCAACGCGTAAATGTTTTAAAAATTAGTATTATGGTGTAAAGTGCTATTGTGATACAATGCAATTTTTTTCATTTTTTTGTCAATTCTTTAAATCTTCAATTTAATAAGTTTTAATAGTTAGACTCACTTCAACGCTTTAATACCCTCGCTCCTTTGTAATACAAATACCAAAGACTCATTTTGTGAATTTTTAAACATAAAATGTGGTTTTCGAGTATGTAAAAAAACATACTTTGTTTAATATTATCCTATTAGATAAATTATAAAGAGCCCATTAGGTAAATTATAAGGGTCTGAAAAAAGACTTAAAAAGCTTGGGGGTAGGTGGCAGACCTGTAAATTCATGAGCATTTGAAAAATGAAGGTAAATATTAAACATACATTAACATTTAACAGGTGTTAGGAAGGATGAAAATTCAAAAAATTGTAATTAAAATTATTAAACAAGTTATTTTAGGTAAAAACACAAAAAATTTAATTATAAACCAAATGTTATTTTTCTGTATCTATTTCTTCAACTAATCTGTGGCAGCGATTTTCAATATCCTGTTACCAGTTGTTATCGATAACTAAATTCAGATATGAAACACCATATGAGACTAGATATATAAGTCCCCATATGAGCTTAAAATTTAAGATTAAACCGACTATAGATATTTTTGGTGCCACAATAAATAAGACTTTGTTGAAAAAATATTTCAAATATTTTTTATTACCTAAATTAGTTGCTTCATTGTTGGTTCAGGGAATCGAGAGAATTTATTGACACTTTCTTGTAGCTTACTGAAAGAATGACACAAGCCACTAAAAGTTGAATATATAAAAGACGGACTAAATATAAGTTTTTGCCAAACCCATTCGATTGACCGATGTCCGAATGGGTATGGCACTTTTATTCGCAAACAGATTTCGTGGGTTTAAATTCCATTTCAATCGACTTCATGCAGTAAATCTCTGTTTTATTGACCATCGTGTAACAAAAAAGTAGACCGTAGATCACTAAACTATTTCCATCATGCTAAAATGTAAAAATCGATCCGAATCCCCATAAAAACTGTTTTACGTAATCAAAATGAAAAGGTTTTGAAATGTATCAATAAAATACAATTCACCCTTGCTTTAATGCGTAAAAAAATAATGATATATATTTGATCTTATCATAATGTCCTTGCATATTATGCATATATATATATATATATATATATATATATATATATATATATATATATATATATATATATATATATATACATATTAGTGGTGCAAAGGGTTAAAGAGACCAAAATGAGTCATTTTATCTTTTTTGTTTAAACTCGTGATATGCAGTTTTGTATATATTTAACATATTTAAAATTAATCATTCAAAAGTAAGTTTTTTTTTAAAAAACATAGTTTTTTATAAAAAGTTATTTATTTATTTCAAAGAAATTTTTAAGTGATCTTTAAGTATTTAGTTAATACCTAAAGATCATACGAAAGATCATTTTAAAAATCATACTCTTTTTTATATAATATTACTTGATATGCATGACATTAATTGCGCATTTAACTTTATATGGAAGCCAACAAAGTCAGGGAGTAAAATATTCCTAAATTCGAAATAAATTTTCTTCATACGTATACCATAATTCCGCAATTAGCAATCTTTACCCCTAACAATCCCCCCTCCCCAATAATAATAATAATAATAATAATTGTGCACCACTTCATAACATTATTAAAAAAAAATGAAGAAAAATTTGGTAAGAAAAGAAAGGGAAATCACACTAAGATTTTTCAACTAATGGAAATGACTAAAATTTCCATATTAAAAATAGACATTAATGTTTGGAAAGTATTATTACATGCCAACACATAAGTTTTAAAAATATAGAAGAAATTAGAAATCAGTCAGTTATGAAAATCCTAGCTGTGGATGAAATTCTTATGTCTTGTTTGATTAGAGAAAAACAAAAGCTATTTTTTTAATTTTCAGTGAAATTTAATTATTCCTAATTTTTAGCTTTACACATGAGTTATTAAAAGATATAAATATCCAACTGCCAGAGGTAGAAAACAATTATGCATTATACAAACGGTTAATTTTAAACTTTTTCGTATAAATCTTTTTTCATTATGTTTTAAACTACTTATTAACCCTAAAAAGTTTCTTCTAATAGACAAGTAAACTAGTATTGATCTCTAACTTTAACCACTTCATAATTCATCGATAGCTGTCAAGAATTGATAATTATGTACTAACGCTATAACCACGTTTCATAAATCAGTGAAGTGCAGAATTTACTTATAAAATAAAATTAAAATGTTATCGAAGAAAAAATTCCGTTTGCTTTGCAATACTACTGTCAATTTTTTTAAACCCGAAGACTAATTGTATCAGAAAACTGATTACAAATACTTTAAAATATGAATGTCAGATGTAAAATTCAAGTTTACTGACTAGTTATCACTAAGCAGATCCTTAACTGTTGCCATTATCGTCAAAGATAAAGAATTAGGGATTAAGAGCTTGGGCGATAACTGAACTCAGAAAGCATACGGAATGTAAAATATAAGGAAATATACAGTAACTTTTAAATTTAGTCTCAGTATCTCCATACTATTCTGAGTACCATGATATTTATACCACTCTACACTTGAGCTTAACAACAGTGGATCAAACCAGTAGAGCAGCGTTATGTCGACATTTAAGCCATCAGTGGAGTAAACATATAAAATACGGCACAGTGAACCGATTCTGAATATTTCTGAGTCTTTGTTACAGCCTTTACGGAGTTCTGGTTTTTTCCTTTGTCAACCGTGGATGAGACTTCAAAGGCGTTTGTTTGTTGTTAATGCGATAACGAGTTGAGATATGCGAGTTCTGCCTAAGTAGAACCGATCAAGAGTGGGACATGGAGTTTACCTTATTCTGCTCATGGGTAACAAAGATGGATACATTTAATATTACGATATCTGCAGGAAGTCATCTAGATGGTGCAATGCGGAATCTTCTTTTTGTTTCCGTATTTCCAACAATTAACGAGTAAAGTGTGTATTGTGAAAAATACTTATTTAAGTATAAATACATTCATTTTCCTGTACAGGAAAAATGAAAATCAAAGCGAAAAAACGAGTGTTAGGGCATTAAATAATATAAAAATCAGATTGGTCGTCTTAAAAAATTTTACTGAATGTAACAATTATTTCCTTACGAGCTCTTTTCTGATAAAAATCGAACTAAGGTCTTCAGATTCGTTTGCAAGATCTTTCAAAATTTTTTTTTTATTTTAAAATGTCTTATACCTTTAAAGTTTTAGCTTACAAAATAAAACAGATATTTTGCTTCAAATTTATAAAAAAAAAATCATATACATATTTCAACAGTTATCTTGTGAGTAACTGCACCTTATTTTTTTAGTGTATATTGTTTATGTTATTTTAAATTACATACTACTTAAATTTACGAAATAAGTTAGATATTTTGAAGTTAGATTTTATTACTAAAGAACCAGTACAAATTTTGGAACTAAAAGAACCAGAACATTTCATTTTATGTTGAATCGGTAAAGATGTTATAAAAGTATTTTAAATCATGAAATGTATCTGTAATTTTTTTTTTCTCTGGAGAATCCCGCAATAACGAGATTTAAGATATTCATCATAATTCAGCAGAAGTTATAAGATTTTAATCGATTAAATGAAAAGTTTAACTCACTATCCGGAGCTTTTCAATGTTTTCGGATTCGTGTGGTCATATCACCATATCGCCGCTGTCAAGAGCACTGAAGTTGAAATAAAATACCCATCGTTAAAAGTTTTAACCATAAAATGTCGATTTCAGATTGCACTCACACACAAAAATATATTTTAGCGTGTATTAGAGTGTGTATGTATTCTCTTAACCTAAGAATGCACAAACTAGTCTCGTAATATTTATTATTTATTCGTCTTCGAAATATTGCGAAAGACGATGTTCCGCTCAGTCCTCCAACGGAACAGTGATTATTCTTCCAGTACACTTTAATTTATACATCCGAAAACCTTGCGATAACGTGAGAAAAAAAATATGTTGATCGTTTGATAAAAACATTAAAACGGGATCTTTTTTATGGCCTGCACTGAAGAGGAATATTTTTAACAGTAAAATTTAGATTTGCATTTTGCTAGGAAATCTGCTGGAAAAATTGTCTTAGAAAATAACTTAGGAGACATGTTCATAAAGTGAAAGTACTTAATATTTTTTAAACTGAAATACAATATTTTGTTAACAACTCCAAATTTAGTATACGAACATAAATCACTGTTTTTGAGGTAGTCGCCTTTCTACTGAATGCAGCTTAAGTATGAGCTTTCTCATATCATTGTCAAAAAAGTCTACTTTCGCCTATTATTTGACAGCATTTTACACCTCATCGTCAATCAAAAACCCTTTTAATTTCATAAATTCTTTCAAAAAGGTGAAAAGATGGATATCTGAAGATATCAGATAAACGCTATGAGTAGCTTTTCAACTTCAAATCCAATAAGGTTGAGTGTTGCATTTTTGTTCTGGCTATGTTGGGTAGGGGGATTGTCATACAACAAACTCTCTTAGTAAGAATTCTCTTTTTGTTCGACATCACCCCCCGTAGTCTATTTTACGATTTCACGGTACCAGGCAGTATTGGTTGTTTCGGGTCAAAACATGCTTTTCGCCATTTTGGGTAAGTTGATATCATTCCGACATCATTTTCACCTATTCCAGGTCAGGTGACACTTACTTACGTTACGCATTTTCTTAGTTCAATTTTCTTAATACAAGTGAGCGCAAAAATGGAATAGCCAATATATTAAACTGTTATCATTATTATTAAATGGATAGACCACCTAAAGCACCTTGGAACGTGAGAAATAGGATTGACTGGTTGATTAATTGCCTTTCCCTTCCTTGAATACCCGCTTCTTGTGTAACTGAATCACTTAAAAGCATCAGGCACCAATAATTTAAAGTCTCCATTTACACTTCTCTCGTCTTTTGGTTTCCGTCAGTACGCCTGAAGACATATCTTAGCTTCCGAATTGAAACTTTCGCAACTTAGAAGACAGCAAAGCTTTGTTAATATCTTACCTCCTAAACCAAAGCGATTCGTGTGAAAGTGCACGCGTTCATTTTTCTTTTAATTAATTGCTCTTACAACAAACCAGGCGATACTGTGAATTGCACAACTGTGGTTTAACGAGTTTTGTTTTATAATTATCTTCTTCCTATTTCCCTCATTTTTCCCCACATGTTCCTATAGATTGTTAAATTGAATTTTATCTTTAATAACCGCTAGGATCCGTTATACGGAACTCTTTGGACCGCAAAGATTAAAGGTAAAAAAAAAAAAAAGAATTATTAACAATTAATCATAATGGGACATTTTTACTACACTGAAAGAAAAACTTGATTAGTTTTTTTTACAGCTGACGTATGGGCGGAACCTAAACGTGAATTTTAAAATCCTTATTGTTCCAATAAGTTGTTTGCAGTAACGTATTGATTCTCCGGGAATCTTGAAACCGGTACTTACTGTTTAATCATTAACGCTGGTATAATTTTTCTGAAAATATATTGATGAATATCATATTTATAGAATTCTGATAGTAATGATATAGGAACTTTAAATAAAATCCACAAACCCACTTCCTAAATAAAATCACAAGATTTATGACTACCCATAAGGACCTAGGGGGAGAAGATACCCCATCCAATGAATGATTATCTTCCTTTTAGAAATAATTTATATGTAAAAAATATTTTAAAAATGCTTTTATTTTAAAAAAATATTGCAATAAAAAATTTACTAAAAAGTAAAAATTTTATTTGAGTTTTTAGTTATGCCACTTATAAATATATGCAGTATTAGTTTAAAATCTCTGCAATTGAAATCGAAGAACATTGAACAGTTTTTTGCGTTTACCAAACTGATTCTATTTTGTTTTATCCAATCTAACTTAGCCGAACGATGGCCGAATGGTTAGGGTGCTAGCCTGTGGAACCGGTGTTTGTGGGTTCGAATCCCACTATGGCATGGATATTCGTAGCCGTTCGCAGTCGGCGTTAAATAGTAGGTCCCGGTCTCATTAACCCTCGTGCTGCAAAAAGTAGACCATAGCGCTCCTAAACCAAACCAAACCAATCTAACTTATGATTGAACATTTTATTATCACCGAAATTGAACCTATGTACAAAATTTCAGATCTCTAGCTAGATTAAATAATAGCTATTAAAAAAAGTCATTTGTACACTTTGTGCATTTTTTTTTAAGTTTTAAAGTATGTTCAAAAATAGTAAGAGAAGTTAGCATTTACAAAACTGCCCAATATACTTGAGACAACTTTTCAACAATTATTTATTTTTTATTTACGGGGAAAAGCTCTTTATTGGGATTATTTAATCAAAACATTTATTAGAAGAAATAGATTATGTTAAAAAATCAAAATTTTTACAATAACTTTTATTTAAAAACATACATAAATAATATAAAATAAATGTTCACTTCTTTTTCAATTACATAATACATTTTAAGGTTTCTTTACATTGTATAGTTTAAAGACTCCCTAAATACAATTTCCAAGGAACAGATTTTGTATTCCAAAATTCATATAGAAAAAATACAAGCAACTTTGTATGCACATTAAGTATAAAAATTTCTGTATTTAATTTTTCACATTCAGTATATCAATAATTTACAAAGTTGTAATAATATAATTGTATAAACACAAACTTGCAATAATGAGAATATTGCAATGAGAAAATTTATTACAAAGTAATATAATCACAACACTTATCACTTAATATAAACTTATCACTTACTATACATATCATTAACTACACTATCACTTAATATAAACAGGTACAAAACTTCACTACTAATAAAATGTCATTCCCCTCTAATTCTAATATTTCATCATCTTATAAAAAATACCATGTACTGAAGCAAAGAAAATATAAATAAAGAATGTAAATTAAGGTTTGGTTTGGAGTGCTACGGTTTGCTTTTTGCAACACGAGGGCAAATTAGGCCGGGATCTACAGCTTAAAGCCGATTCCGAAAGAGCTATGAACATCCATGCTACAGTGGGATTAGAACAAATGAAATCTAGCATTCTAGCCATAGTTCAGCAATTTAAATTACGCGTGTTGTATATATGTGAGTATGCACACGCGAGTGTGTACAGAAATTAGGTAAATTACCTTTCCTGCTCAATAGTGGAAGGACTCTAATTTTAAACTTCAGAGAATGTCATTTCTAAAAAATACAGACTTCGTGGTAGCAAATTTATTTGTTATCGTATGTAAATACAATAATCTAAAGTGAATCCTTTTAATAGGTAAAAGAATTCATCCTGGTTTCTATTTATTTGTCGGACTATCTTTTGTCTGTCAGGTCCAAATTGATTCAACTCCATCAGAAAAATCATTCGATCCAAGTCTTATTTTTTGTTATTATCATTATCATTATTACTTTGCTGATCTCCTGGCCTATCATCTGCTTCATTTAATCATGGCTATGCAATTTTTGAAGAAATTCTTTTGCCAGGTGAATTTTTTTTTCTCTTTCAAATTTTGAAGTTATCACGAATCGATTTTTCAGAACTGTCTTTTTAACTTACAATCATCTCAGCCGGATGTGCAACGTGTCCACCCAGAGCCTAAATTAGAATCTTATTTTTTTAAAAATCTGTAAAATAACCCTAATTTTTAAATCTTATTTAAAAAGACAAAATCTTTATATCTTACTAAAAACCTTCTCACTGATTATTCGTTAATGTGAAGTTTTATTCACTTAACATCATGCCCATTCCAAAAAAAAATTTTTTTTTTGCTTTTATATTTTAAAACTAATTATTTTGGGGTAACGCTAATTGTTTTATCCTTGCCAATTTTGAAATACTATTAATATTTCAGCTTTCCAAACTACTGGTTGGAAAGCTTTTACTCTTGATATAAAAGCTCCCAAGTATGGCGTGCAAGTTTACATCCTAAAACTTTTCAAAAGTTTGGATTTTAAAAGATAAAACTGGAGGTTAATGAAAGAATAGAAAAGAGAAAACATCCAAGTGCAATGACAGGTGTATGTGAGTAGTCATTTAATCTAGATGATTTCAGTAACTTCTCTTCAAAGCACGCCTGGAAAATAGCAAATCATGAAATTAGAATAGCTATAAAGTCTGTGCATTAAAAACAATTAACTCAGTACAAAAATACTCAATGCACTCAATACACACTGAGGTTTAGACAGTCAATTCCTAAAGGGAAAGCATGGCTACTACTTAAAACTGATTCGGAATTACTACAGACAGTCAATTCAACAGATGGGCTAGTTTCTGATTTACAGTCTCTGTCTAGGGATAGTGGGTTTCTAGTCAAGTCTAACATTAGCAGTGAATACCACCGATGTAAAGAACGAAAACAATTCTATTTTTTACTTGGGCAGAATAATTTCTCATAGTAGTCTCATATAGCCCGACTGAAGGGTAATAGATCAAGAAATTATAATAGATGTAATTTCATGATTATCTTCGAATTAAAAATAATTCAGTGCACAATTGCTCAATACACTCAATACACGTCGAGTTCTTATGCAATCCATTCCTAAAGTGAACGGCCGAACGATGGCCGATTGGTTAGGGTGCTGGCCTTTCGTACCGGAGTTCGTGGGTTCGAATTCCACTATGGCATGGATGTTCGTAGCCATTCGGAATCGGCTTTAAGCTGTAGGTCCAGGTCTCATTAGCCCTCGTGTTGCAAAAATAGTCCGTTGCACTCCAAATCAAATCAAATCAAGCCTAAAGTGAACGCTTGGTTAATACTTAAAACTGATTCGGAATGACTACAGTCAGTCAATACAACAGATGGGCTAGTTTCTTATTAACAGTCTCTGTCTCGGGATAGTGGGTTTCTAGTCAAATCTAACATTAGCGGTGAATACCACCTCTGTTAAGAACGAAAATAAAACTATTTTTTACTTGGGCAGAATAATTTCTCATAGTAGTCTCATATAGCAGGGCTGAAGGGTAGTAAATCATGAAATTATAATAGCTGTAATTTCATGATTAGCTTCGAATTATAAACAATTAACTCAGTACACAAATGCTCAATACACTCAATACATGGAGATTTTATGTTGTCAGTACCTAAAATAAAAGCTTGGTTACTACTTAAAATTGATTCGGAATGACTATGAACAGTTAATATAACAGTTCGGCTAGTTTCAGATCTACAGTCTCTGGCTAGGGATAGTGGGTTACTAGTCAAGTCTACCATTATCGGTGAAAAACCACAGCTCTAAAAAATGATAATGATTCAATTTTTTATTTGAGCAGAATACTTAATTTCTCATAGTAGTCTCATATTGTACGGCTGAAGGGTAATAGATCATGAAATTATAATAGCTGTAATTTCATGATTAGCTTCGAATTAAAAATAATTCAGTGCACAAATGCTCAATACACTCAATACACGCCGAGTTTTTATGCTGTCAATTCCTAAAGTGAAAGCTTGGTTACTACTTAAAACTGATTCGGAATGACTACGGACAGTCAGTATAACTGTTTGGCTAGTTTCTGATTTACAGTCTCTGGCTAGGATTAATAGGTTTCTAGTCAGGTATAACATTATAGGTGAATACTACTGTTCTAAAGAACAAAAATGATTCGATTTTTTTCTTACACAGGATACTTAATTTATCATAGTATTATCATATAGCAGGGCTGAAGGATAGTAAATCATGAAATTATAATAGCTGTAATTTCATGATTAACTTCGAATTAAAAATAATTAACTCGGTACACAAATGCTCAATACACTCAATATGAGTTTTTATGTGGTCAATTCCTAAAGTGAAAGTTTGGTTACTACTTAAAACTGATTCGGAATGACTACAGACAGTCAATACAACAGATGGGCTAATTTTTGATTTACAGTCTCTGTCTAGGGATAGTGGGTTTCTAGTCAAGTCTAACATTAGCAGTGAATACCACCGCTGTAAAGAACGAAAATGTTCTATTTTTTACTTGGGCAGAATACTTAATTTCTCATAGTAGTCACATACAACACGGCTGAAGGATAGTAAACCATGAAATTAGAATAGCTGTAATTTCATGATTAGCTTCGAATTAAAAACAATTAACTCAGTACACAAATGCTCAATACACTCAATACATGCCGACTTTCTATGCGGTCAATTCCTAAAGTGAAAGCTTGGTTAATACTTAAAACTGATTCGGATTCACTATGGACAATCAATATAACAGTTAGGCTAGTTTCTGATCTACAGTCTCTGGCTAGGAACAATAGATTTCTAGTCAAGTATAACATTATAGATGAATACCACCGTTCTAAAGAACAAAAATGATTCGATTTTTTTCTTACACAGGATACTTAATTTATCATACTATTATATTATAGCAGGGCTGAAGGATAGTAAATAATGAAATTATAGCTGTAATTTCATGATTAGCTTCGAATTAAAAATAATTAACTCGGTACACAAATGCTCAATACACTCGTACGAGTTTTTATGTGATCAATTCCTAAAGTGAAACTTTGGTTACTACTTAAAACTGATTCGGAATGACTACGAAAAGTCAGTACAACAGATGGGCTAATTTTTGATTTACAGTCTCTGTCTAGGGATAGTGGGTTTCTAGTCAAGTCTAACATTAGCGGTGAATACCACCGTTCTATAGAACAAAATATTCGATTTTTTTCTTGGACAGAAAACTTAATTTATCATAGTAGTATCATACAGCACAGCTGAAGGATAGTAAATCATGAAATTATAATAGCTGTAATTTCATGATTAGCTTCGAATTAAAAATAATTAACTCGGTACACAAATGCTCAATACACTCGTACGAGTTTTTATGTGATCAATTCCTAAAGTGAAAGTTTGGTTACTACTTAAAACTGATTCGGAATGACTACGAACAGCCAATATAACAGGTGAGTTATGATTTACGATCTCTGGCTAAGGGTAGTGGGTTTCTAATCAAGTCTAACATTATCGGTGAATAACCGCCACTCTATAGAACAAAATATTATATTTTATTTGGACAGAAAACTTAATTTCTCATAGTAGTCTCATACAGGACGGCTGAAGGATAGTAAAACATGAAATTAGAATAGCTGTAATTTCATGATTAGCTTTGAATTAAAAATAATTATCTCATTACACAAATGCTCAATACACTCAATACACGCCGAGTTTTTATGTGGTCAATTCTAAAGTGAAAGTTTGGTTACTACTTAAAAACTGATTCGGAATGACTACGAACACCAATATAACAGGTGGGTTCTGATTTACAGTCTCTGGCTAAGGGTAGTGGGTTTCTAATCAAGTCTAACATTATCGGTGAATAACCGCCACTCTATAGAACAAAATATTATATTTTATTTGGACAGAAAACTTAATTTCTCATAGTAGTCTCATACAGGACGGCTGAAGGATAGTAAAACATGAAATTAGAATAGCTGTAATTTCATGATTAGCTTTGAATTAAAAATAATTATCTCATTACACAAATGCTCAATACACTCAATACACGCCGAGTTTTTATGTGGTCAATTCTAAAGTGAAAGTTTGGTTACTACTTAAAACTGATTCGGAATGACTACGAACAGCCAATATAACAGGTGGGTTTGATTTACAGTCTCTGGCTAGGGGTAGTGGGTTTCTAATCATGTCTAACATTATCGGTGAATAACCGCCACTCTATAGAACAAAATATTCGATTTTTATTTGGACAGAAAACTTAATTTCTCATAGTAGTCTCATACAACACAGCTGAAGGATAGTAAACCATGAAATTAGAATAGCTGTAATTTCATGATTAGCTTCGAATTAAAAATAATTATCTCATTACCCAAATGCTCAATACACTCAATACATGGAGATTTTATGTTGTCAGTTCCTAAAATAAAAGCTTGGTTACTACTTAAAATTGATTCGGAATGACTACGAACAGCCAATATAACAGGTGAGTTATGATTTACGATCTCTGGCTAAGGGTAGTGGGTTTCTAATCAAGTCTAACATTATCGGTGAATAACCGCCACTCTATAGAACAAAATATTATCTTTTATTTGGACAGAAAACTTAATTTCTCATAGTAGTCTCATACAGGACGGCTGAAGGATAGTAAAACCATGAAATTAGAATAGCTGTAATTTCATGATTAGAGCTTCGAATTAAAAATAATTATCTCATTACACAAATGCTCAATACACTCAATACACGAAGAGTTTTTATGTGGTCAATTCCTAAAGTGAAAGTTTGGTTACTACTTAAAACTGATTCGAAATGACTACGAACAACCAATATAACAGGTGAGTTATGATTTACGATCTCTGGCTAAGGGTAGTGGGTTTCTAATCAAGTCTAACATTATCGGTGAATAACCGCCACTCTATAGAACAAAATATTATATTTTATTTGGACAGAAAACTTAATTTCTCATAGTAGTCTCATACAGGACGGCTGTAAGGATAGTAAACCATGAAATTAGAATAGCTGTAATTTCATGATTAGAGCTTCGAATTAAAAATAATTATCTCATTACACAAATGCTCAATACACTCAATACACGCCGAATTTTTATGTGTTCAATTCTTAAAGTGAAAGTTTGGTTACTACTTAAAACTGATTCGGAATGACTACGAACAGCCAATATAACAGGTGGGTTCTGATTTACAGTCTCTGGCTAGGGGTACTGGGTTTCTAATCAAGTCTAACATTATCGGTGAATAACCGCCACTCTATAGAACAAAATATTATATTTTATTTGGACAGAAAACTTAATTTCTCATAGTAGTCTCATACAGGACGGCTGAAGGATAGTAAAACATGAAATTAGAATAGCTGTAATTTCATGATTAGCTTTGAATTAAAAATAATTATCTCATTACACAAATGCTCAATACACTCAATACACGCCGAATTTTTATGTGTTCAATTCTTAAAGTGAAAGTTTGGTTACTACTTAAAACTGATTCGGAATGACTACGAACAGCCAATATAACAGGTGAGTTATGATTTACGATCTCTGGCTAAGGGTAGTGGGTTTCTAATCAAGTCTAACATTATCGGTGAATAACCGCCACTCTATAGAACAAAATATTATATTTTATTTGGACAGAAAACTTAATTTCTCATAGTAGTCTCATACAGGACGGCTGAAGGATAGTAAACCATGAAATTAGAATAGCTGTAATTTCATGATTAGCTTTCGAATTAAAAATAATTATCTCATTACACAAATGCTCAATACACTCAATACGCCGAGTTTTTATGTGGTCAATTCTTAAAGTGAAAGTTTGGTTACTACTTAAAACTGATTCGGAATGACTACGAACATCCAATATAACAGGTGAGTTATGATTTACGATCTCTGGCTAAGGGTAGTGGGTTTCTAATCAAGTCTAACATTATCGGTGAATAACCGCCACTCTATAGAACAAAATATTATATTTTATTTGGACAGAAAACTTAATTTCTCATAGTAGTCTCATACAGGACGGCTGAAGGATAGTAAAACATGAAATTAGAATAGCTGTAATTTCATGATTAGCTTTGAATTAAAAATAATTATCTCATTACACAAATGCTCAATACACTCAATACACGAGTTTTTATGTGGTCAATTCTTAAAGTGAAAGTTTGGTTACTACTTAAAACTGATTCGGAATGACTACGAACAGCCAATATAACAGGTGAGTTATGATTTACGATCTCTGGCTAAGGGTAGTGGGTTTCTAATCAAGTCTAACATTATCGGTGAATAACCGCCACTCTATAGAACAAAATATTATATTTTATTTGGACAGAAAACTTAATTTCTCATAGTAGTCTCATACAGGACGGCTGAAGGATAGTAAAACATGAAATTAGAATAGCTGTAATTTCATGATTAGCTTTGAATTAAAAATAATTATCTCATTACACAAATGCTCAATACACTCAATACACGCCGAGTTTTTATGCTGTCAATTCTTAAAGTGAAAGTTTGGTTACTACTTAAAACTGACTCGGAATGACTACGAACAGCCAATATAACAGGTGAGTTATGATTTACGATCTCTGGCTAAGGGTAGTGGGTTTCTAATCATGTCTAACATTATCGGTGAATAACCGCCACTCTATAGAACAAAATATTCGATTTTTATTTGGACAGAAAACTTAATTTCTCATAGTAGTCTCATACAACACAGCTGAAGGATAGTAAACCATGAAATTAGAATAGCTGTAATTTCATGATTAGCTTCGAATTAAAAATAATTATCTCATTACACAAATGCTCAATGACTCAATACATGCCGAGTTTTTATGTGGTCAATTCTTAAAGTGAAAGTTTGGTTACTACTTAAAACTGACTAGCAATGACTACGGGCAGCCAGTATAATAGTTCGATTCATATCTATAGCATCTAGCTACACATATTGGGTCTTTAATCAAGTCTAACATTATCGGTAATATCACCGCCTTAACGAATGAAAATGATTCTATTTTTTATTTGGGTGGAATACTTAGTGTTTCGAACATTTAGATCAAAAATGTTTCAATCATTTGTTTCGAACATGACGTAATCATTGAATTGACACCTTTGGAGGTTCTGTATTTTTCATGCATTTAAAAACCTTGTACAATGCTTTTATTTATCTCTCTTTTCCTTTTAAACTCTTTTTTCCTTCAACGTAAACTTAAAAAATAGACAAGACTATTACTTTGTCAGTAGACAAAGAAATTGAAACAAAAATATATCTATTGAAAGAGATGTATTTCAGTTTTTTTCTCTTGTTAATGATAGTATAGTCTGCTCCCTTTATTTTCCTGCTCAATCAAATGAGTTAAAGGTCAAAACGTTTACGATCATTGTTCTAAGCTAGTGTCCTAAAACAAATCACTTACGTTCGATTGAATCTGCACATGAATGCTTTTATTTAATCATTCCTTTTATCTTATCGAATATTATTTGGTAATCGATGCTGTGTAATTTGGATTCTATTGTATGTCATTCCCATGTTAATGATTTTTACACTTTTACTTTTGCATATTCGCACTCTGTTTTGATTAAGTTATTAACTCAGAAGAATAAGCAATGCAAATGGATTATAGGAATGTATCTTGTAATGTAATCAGTGTATATCTGAGTAAAATCAGTTACTTGTAAAACAATTTTTTATGCTGTTGGAGAGGTTCTATTGTTTTATTCAGGAAAAAAAATGTTCCAGTTCAACAACCGAATTCTGCTGAAAGCCGATATATGTAAAAGTATATTTAGTTGTAATTAGTAGTAGGTCAAAATTAAAAGATTATCTCAAAAATCCGAATCAAAGAATATTCAGAATGGTTTTAGAAAATAAAATTCGCCAACACACAGATATGGATAAAATAAAAGTAATTTTGTTAATTAGCTTTAATACTAGGATCATAATATCAGGACAATTTTCCATTCGGTGTTATTGCTTCCTCTTGTTTTGCTTTAAGCACGCGCGCACACACACACACGCATTTATATATATATATATATATATATATATATATATATATATATATATATATATATATATATATATATATATATATATATATATATATATATATATATATATATATATATATATATATATATATATATATATATATATATATATATATATATATATATATATATATATATATATATATATATATATATATATATATATATATATATTGTGAGCTTTACGAGTCAACGGATTAAATGGACTTTTGCAGACAAAATACGACAGAAATTTGTTAACATTTTTAAATAAACAGCAGTATAAGGAATGATCTAGTACAAAATAGTAATAGTATGCAAAAGCTCAATACACTAGAATACAACAATACAACAGAGGGGAGTACTATCACACCTCAACTAGAGATCTCCTTAACACAGATGTTCTCTGAAGGACTCTCTGAATGTGACTGAATTTAACTAACGAGTATGAACACCCTTTAGAGAGCCAAATAACTCTCTTTGTAAGGAAATTTATGGAAGATATTAGATCCTAAAAATCGTCTAAACCGGCCCCAACATAGAGAATTGGCAATCTTGACGACATATTCGGTGTCAAAAATTAGCCAGAAACATCGCCATTGAGTCAATATCTCTCACAATTTGGCGGGATACCATAGAAATATTATGTAAATCTTATGTCCACTTTGAGAAGTTATTTGAACAAACAGTACAGTTCAGCCGATTCGTATCACTGATGGGGGCTACTATTGGATCAAAAAAGGATGTCTACAAACATTGTTTTGAGGGTCAATCCTCTGGGACATTTTGATCAATGATGTCATAAATTATTATGAAAATTCTCAAGTAAAACTACTTGCCTATGTGGATGACACTATAACCACAATTCCAAGCAACAGCCGTCGTTTACTTGAAACGGGTAAAATTTATTAGATATAAACAATAAACTTGAAGAAATCCAGTTGAATATAGTAGAAGAAAAATCATGTTAAATGGTTATAATTATTGACCTATCCATAAGGTACTTTGTTTTGAAGGTTATTGTTGACAGATGACTCAATCTGAATCTATACCTCAGTACTTTAAATTGTAGTATAAGTCCCTCGATCATAGTTGGTTATAGTTTTAGAAATACCAATTAGGTCATCTTCCTAGTTTTATTACTTGACTTTTACTAAATAGTTTTCGCGAAAAGTATTTTTTGTGCTTTGTATACTTTGTTCCTAGAAGTTAATGTTAATAGTAATAAAAGACTATTGTCAATACAACATTTAAAAAAATTGAATTGTTATAAAAACATGGCAAGTCAGATATAGTTGTACTATGGGGATACTCCTCATGGATGTAACTATTCAAACAAAAATCAATAACTTCAATTTGAAATATAATGAAAATTAATTTGACACATCAGTACATCTATTTCCTTTGATTTTAATAGAATATAAATATCAAAATTGTAATACTGATTTTCTCTTTACGGCCCTAATTTTCAGTTAGATGCGTATCTTGATGGAATGTATTCAATAGACACAAAGGTTTTGGCTATATATACAAATGGTAGTGAAACGGACACAGGGCCTTCAGGTCATTTAAGCTTATATTTCTTAAAAATGTCAAGATAATATCAGTTTTCGAACGCAGGATGACGAAACAATTGAAGAAGAGGATGAAATACAGTCAAGATCCGACAAAGAAAGTAAGTGTGAAAAAGAAATTCTTAATCGAACTGATGGAAGTGATCAATAATCTGTGTTATCTTTCTGGTAAGGATCTAAAAATTGTATGTTACGCTAACTTGTTTGAAATAAATGAAGGAAATAAAAAAATATGTTTTATTTTAAATTTGCATTCAGTAAGTCGAGTGATTAATGATAATAACATGGATTTACGTACATCTATCTTTGGTTAAATTAATAAGCCAGAATTATCACTGGGATTTAAAAAATAGGTTATATAAACAGAAATATAATCCATCCCGTCTAAGAGCAGGCTCAAAATTATACAGTTATTTTAAGGCCAAGAGAAATTTCCATCCTTGCGGTAAAA
>CM063498.1:20306546-20594046 GCA_032207245.1 Pardosa pseudoannulata | reverse complement strand
AAATCTGTTATAATGAAAATTTTAAATCTGGAAAGTGCTTTGTACTTTTTAGAACGTTATTTTTTTTTTCCTTTTCTCCCTCTAGCTGTATGATAATCAGACTGATAGGATGATCCATACGGTTTTGATTTTTCATTTATTTCTGAAAAGTATCGCAAAAAAATTATATGAACATTTTCTGAACAAAATACTATTATTAAATAAGCTGATAATTATCTGTATATGGTCAGACTGATAGAAGGATCTCTTATGATATTAAAATCTGAGTTTGAATCCTTCTAATCATGTAATTGTCTAAACCTGTTACAAAATCCTTTTAAATTAATAAGTACCTGTACAATGTAACGAAAATTTGACTAAATTCTCCAAACTAAACACTAGGTATCGCGAACATTTTTTTTTTCACTTTTATTACCTCACTTATTTTCTGTTTTAAAACTAGAACATTTCGTTTTAAATTCGAATTTTAGGTGACTAAATCCAAAATTATCATATTTTAGCTTTAATTTTTCATTTACTTCTGAAATGTATCGGAAAACAATGGTATGAACATTATCCGAATAAAATACTATCATCAAATAATCTGATAATTGGCTGTATATGGTCAGACTGATAGAAGGATCTCTTACGATACCAAAATGTATGAGTTTGAATACTGCTAATCATGTAATTGTCTAAACCCGTTACAAAATCCTTTTAAATTAATATGTACATGTACAATCTAGCGAAAATTTGACTACAATTCTCCAAACTAAACACTACGTATCGCGAACATTTATTTTTTCGTTTTGTGTTATCTCACTTATTTTCTGTTTTGAAACCAGAACTTTCCGTTTTAAAATCGAATTTTAGGTGACTAAATTCAATATCATCAGGTTTTAGTTTTGATTTTTCATTTACTTCTGAAATGTATCGGAAAACACTGATATGAGCATTATCTGAATAAAAGACGGTCATCAAATAAGCTGATAATTTACCCCACCACAACCAGGTGTAGCGCAGTGAAATGATGATGAAACCCCAGAACTGATAATTTCAAGTAATGCCTCGCTTTCCAAAAGGAGGGGATTTCCCTCATTTCATTCACGTGCCTGAATTGGTGTCGAAACATTAGTTTGGCAACGACATTCCCTATTTTATTTAGGGGAATGACGTTGCAATGCATTATCTCGTAGAAAACGAAACTTGTAAATGATATGCATTCTATCAAAATTTTATCAAATCATAGAGTAAATTTAAAAACTCTCGTTTGTGTTTAATTACAATTTTAAATTCTAAGAGGTAAAATTCATTAGTTTAGTTTGTTGTTCTCATTTTGAAAAAGTATTTCAGATTTCATTAATAATTTTGATGATGTTTGAATTTAATAAAATGCTTTTTCATTAAAGCGAATTTTTTTTTTCTATAGAATGCTTTTAAATTTATAGTTAATAATATGTTTTCAGTTTTATGTAATCAATAAAATTCTTCAATTTAATTAAGAAATCGAAAAATCAATAATTTAATTAGAACCATATCAAATTTAGAATTATTCTTAAAATTGATTAAACAGAGAAATTGAGCTCGATCTCTCGGTTTAAATTGAGTTTAACTTTTAGCATTCGTTATTATACAAACATATATATAATATATATATATGTGTGTGTGTGTGTGTGTGTGTGTGTGTGTGTGTGTGTGTGTGTGTGTGTATTCCCAATGTGGACACCAAAATTTATGGATTAATACAAATGAAATTCAGTGCAAAAGAGAATATTGATTTAAACTTATAGCTGTGAAATATTACCTTTCATTTGAATTGCACTGCAAAAATTTCATTTATCTTGAGAACAGACAGCGCCATCTGTTGACTTTATGTGGAGTGAAATCGTCACTCTTTTCCCCAAAGACATCTCTACCAGCAATACGCTATTTAATTTGTGACTCCTCATTTTGTGTAAAAATTTATAGTGACTTCTGGATAGAAAAATATAACTTTTTTAGGAATATAATTTTATTTTTATAATATATTTTTATTAATTTATTTTACAGATTCATCATACTTATTGGAGAAAAGTCATATTTTTTATTGCAAAATAAAATTATTTCATTTTGACGACTCACAAAAAATTCTATTACTGCCAGAGTAATTGTACTATTGATCTACATAACAGTGACACCCAAAAATTTTAATAGAATTTTTTTAATTTCTTTGGATTGAAGAACAGATTTCTCATACACACAGAAATAAAATCACGAATTCAAGAATTAAGACTTATTATACTTTTTAATACAATGTAAAGGAACTATTGTAATCATAAAAAATTCTGTGTTCAGATTTTATTCGAATTACTTATTTCGGCCATGCCTGAATGAGCGAAATGAGTAAGTACATTATAAGTACCACTGACCACTTATGTACCACGACATATGTTCACCATATCGGGGCATGGGATATTTAAAAGCGACTCAGTGATGCATGGTCTAAAATCGGCAGCACATAATGAATGGTTTAGGCACTAATTTATGGAACCGGAGTCCGAGGGTTCGAATCCCCCTGTGGCATGATTGTTCGTAGACGTGCGGAATAGGCTTCAAGGAATAGCTTCAGTTGTCATTAGCCCTTGTATTGCAAAAAAGTAGACCGTAGCGCTCCAAACCAAACCAAAAAAGGTTGGGTAGAATACTAGTTCCGGGTGCCGGCATGTTTTTGGCTCTATTTTTGTATAAGTGATCGCCAAATTGTCGCCAAGTGATGTTTACAATTTGTCGTTTTCTATTAATTTTATATCCAATTTCAAAGCATATTATGAACAAAAAAAAGGTTTGAAATTTTGTTAATATAAATACAAATTTAAAAAAAAAAAATAGAGCAAGGTTTGCCAGAAAACTGAATTCTAGAATTTGGCGACATCACCCACGCTTGGCGTGCCCACTGATTTCGGTTCGACGGAACCCCCAAACTGGGATACGGCCAAAGGTTGTGAAGCACTGGCTAAACTATCTAACAAACATACTAACTAAACTATCTAAATAACTATCTGTATAACTAAAGATCTCAGTATAAAAAATTTAGCACTGCAATCTCCGCCAAATGGTAGTCTTTTCACAAAACATGGCTACCTTGAGAAACGAAATTTACTTTGGCTGTTGAAGAAAATGTACAAAAGATAATTCTAATAACACATCATATAAAATAAAAGTAAAAAATATAATAATAGGCATTCAAGGAAGTTATGTGTTGTCTACATCATATTTTCCTATAAAAGCTTCCTATGAATGTAGCCACAAAAAAAATATCAAATTGAATATTTTCACCTGCTGCAAATCAATACCAATGTTGTGAAACGTAAAATATCCAGTTAAAAATTCTGCGAGTGGCAACTCTCCAATTAAGCTTTTATTTCTCTATAAGTCGTGATGAAAGTTTTTATGCATATTATCTCGAAAATGGCAGAATTCTATCAATATCATTTCCTGAATAATGAACGTCACAATAATCCGCTGAAATTAAATGAAGGATAATTTGACATTTTTTCCCTAGAATCATAAATAATTACTCAACATTTTTGGTGGAAATGCAATACGAATTTTTCCGGTTTTTCTTTTATATTTGATTTTATTTCGGGGTTATCAGTATCACTGAAAAACATTCTTCTCTGTTAATATTTCATGAAACTAGCATATAGCCCGTCATATGATGGAATCAGTAAAATTTTTAATTTTCCAGAATTGTAAAGTACTCTATGAGGCAGGTAAATAAATGGTTTGCTTTTGCCTGAGAATTGTCTTGCAACAAAAAATAATCGATGATTAAATTTAAAATTATCCCATATGTAAATAATCTATTATTATTATTTAAGACAAATATAAAAGAAAATTATTTAAGTCATATCTAAGTTCGGTGATAAAACAAGTTAGGTGATTTAAACAATTAACATACGAAATGATTAAAGGCGATGGTTAAAAGAATGACGACATAATGCTAGAAAAAAAAATGTTTTTTTACGCATTTATTACGTGATAAATTGATAAATTTAATCGCCTGCTCTTAACCGGGGAAAATAGGGCTTGAAATAATGGCATTAACTGCTCGAAAATAAGGGGAAGGGGAGATTTTGAACTCTTTAAAGAAAATAGCATTTTTTGCTGTGATATGAAGCATATTTATGGCAATTTATTTTAAAATCGGATAGATTGTTTAGGAGAAGATAAACTTCGCTCGCTTTAAATTTTGCTAACCCTAACTCATCAAGAATCCAATATGGATTATGCCTCAATCCATTCCAGGTTCAACCGCTTCAAAGTTCGAGGACAGAAGGACAGATAACTTAGGCTATTATTATATAGGGAATTGATAAATGAAAATATACTACAATTTACTTTACTTCGGTATTGCATATAATTAATAACCGTTTGTTTTTGCTTTAAATGTTGGCTATCTTCTCCATATTGATTTTCCATTCAAACATAATTATCTAATTCAGATTTGCATTTAAGCTAATAAAATCTTAAACCTCTGTCAAACGAACCTGTATAAATACCTGTCCATACCACATCTGCTGATGAGAATGTTACCATATGGCTTTAAATTCAGATTCTGAACTGCATTAGTTGCATCATCAATACATTTATCCATTATCCCATGCTCTATTTACCCAAAGATGTTTCGTTCTGGACTGAAGCGCAGTGGTGTACCTTTTAGCTACACTGCAGCTAATGACGCTGGAACCTACTGCTGAAAACCTAAAGACGATCCTAAAAACGATTCCAGCAGCTACGTACATCCCTGCCAGCATTGTCATTCGAACTCACGAATGTTTAACGGTCACATGAAGGAAGTTAACAGGTTTGGTTTGAAGAACTGCGGTTTACTGTTTTACAATACGACGGCTAATGAGACCTAGGTAGGAAGTCAATGTATTTAGTGTGATTAAAAGACAATTCATATAGATTTTCTTGTCTAAGATCTCTTCAGCCTAAACGTTAATATTTTTTTCCTATCTAATACTGTCTGTTGATCACAAAGATTGCTATCCCCTTTTGAAAGGTTGCTTTGGAAACTGGACATCTTAGATGTCGTGTTGGCGGTTTTTTTTTTTTCAATAATAAAAATTCTCCGTTACAAGAGTAACTTTTGAGTTGTTTATGTACATAAAATGAGTCTATATTTTTTTATCTACTATCTTATTAAATAGACACCACAGAAGAGTGATCTGTTACATCGAATTCTGGAGCGTACTTTGATAAAATTCTTAACTCAAAACCAGAAAACACTCTACCCCTTGCCTCACTGCATATTGGACTGTGTCAATTGCATGCTAATTCTGTAATCTTGTCTAGTATTTCCTTATTATAATTTGATATGATATATATTTACGAAGGGCGGCATTTGGTAGTTACTGTAAAGAGATCGCTATGCCGTAGAATTGACTCCTCAATTTTGATAGGTCTCTGGAGAGGAAAGGGTTTCTTATTGCATACCTATATCACATCTGAAGACCTCTAAGTGAAAGGACATCGATACCCACATATCTATCCTTCAAAATTTTCTTTGAACAAACAGAGAGATATTTTTAGCTCTTGCCAAGGCTCAATTCTGGCACAATGGGATTCTGGATATCTCTGTACTCTAAGCTATCAGATTATAATTGTTAAATATATGCTTTTCTCTATAATGTCTCCTAGGGCCGCGGTAGCCTGGTTGGTAGAGCGTCAGTCTCGTAACCGAAAGGTGGCTAGTTCTGTCCTCGTTTCGGCCGAAGACCGCCGTATTGCTAATAGCAGTTGTGGCACGTTAAATATGTCGTGACAGCAAAGTCCTCCAAGTTCCCATAACAAATTATACCTCTGGGGGTACTGAATCAGAGATGAGTCGGTCTCTGGTTTGGATCTAAATTCTGACTTGCAGATGGATGAACGAGTGTATGAAAGAGTTTGACCGGCCCCTAAAAAGGTTGTATCGTGTGAGTTCAAGCTAAGTCGTACTTTCACCTTAACGGTACTAGTTAACAACTAAAGGCTCACACTTCTGCCTTAATTAGAAATAGCTGCTCTCATTCGGGCTTGGTATGACCAAGTGGCATTAGACCCATTCACCCACAGTGCTCATTATGGAAATACACTACAGAGTATGTTTCACATATGGTAAAGCCTTATGTCTCCTAGATTGCTTCGTGATGTAGAGTATGGTACTGCATTTGGAGGTTTATCTTCTGATAAGAAATTCTAAACTGTAAGGTTTTTCACAAGATGCAAATCTAATCTTCTCATTTAACCTTTAAAGCTAAAGGTCATTTTTCCTTCTTGATATTATCTCTCTCGAAGACAAGCTCTAAAATAAGAAATTCTTCACTGGGTAGGAAACGAATGTGTTCCCCATAGTCATGAATGTTCTCTCGTTTGATAGGTGGATTATTTGGAGAGGTTCCTTCATTCAATAGCCGTTCTCCTTTCGAATTACATCTAATTTGAGGAGTAAATAGGATGCATACTTAAAGTTTACATTTTTAGAATTCTAATTGTAATTAGCGGGGAAATACACCATCAGCTATTTACTTATTATGTAAATTTATCACCAGCTGGAATGACGGTATTGTGGACATATTTGTATAACCGAAAAAGGCAAGATTGACTTAAACAGTTCTTCATGCTAAACTTCTTCATTAAATGAGTTGATTACTTTTCTGCTGGGATATCAAAGCTTACTTTTTACCAGAAACAAATTGGTCATTTTTTTTGGCAGATATAGACTAAATTCAAATTAGTCGTGGAATGTTGCAGTATATCTAGATATCTTCTTACTCGCTCATTATCACTAAGCACTTTGTCCTTTTAGAGTAATAATGCGATTATTTGGAAAACACCTCATGAATAATCTATATGTACAAAAAGTATTTTTAATAACTTTCATTTGACAAGAAATGCAATAAAAATGCACTAAAATTTAAAAATTTTTATTGAGCTTTTAGTTATGCCGTTTTCAAGTAGATGGCGATATTAGTTTAAAATCTCTACAATTGGGATTTTAAGTAAGCTAAACAGCTTTTTTTTCATTTATCAAACCAATATTTTTTGCAATTAAAGTTTTTATGATTAAATATTTATTGTCATCAGATATAAATCTATATGCAAAATTTCAGATCTTTAGTTAGTCAAAAAGATAGTTCAAAATTGAGATCTGACGTCCAAGTGAAGTTAAGTAAAATCAATTACAAAGAAAGTTGTACGATCATCAAAATCAATCTACAAGATCATGTATTTGAATGATGACCGAATGCGTAGAGAGCTGATCTTTGGTATAGGAGAATGCAGGTTCGGATCCCACAGCTGGTACTCGTGGCCCTTCGAAATCGTCTTTAGGCAGTAGGTTCCGGTCTCCCTAGTTTTTGTGAAGCAAAATAGTAGACAGTAGCGCTCAAAAAAAAAACCTATAAACCAAACCATGTAACCTAAACTCATCTAATGACCTCACCGAACCGATAACAAATGTAAAAGGTTTCATCCAAAATGGAATCGTCTGAAGAATAACGTTAAAATGGCTGTGGAGGTTAATTCATTCGGTACCCGTAGCGATTGGTTTGGTTTGGAGTGCTAAGAGTTAATGAGACAAGGACCTACTGCTTAAAGCCGCCAATTCCGAACGGCTATCCGTGCCACAGTTTGATTAAAAACCACAAACTCCGATACAGAAGATCAGCGTCTTAACCATTTGGCCATCAATCTGTAAATGATCTAAATTTTCGAATTTTTTTAATTGAAAAAAGGGTTGTGTGTCATACACGTGTGCGCCCTATACACGAGTAAATACGATAAGACAAAAATTTCTGATCAAGAATTCTGCTTCCTCCTTAAAATATCTTCACAGTGTAATGTTTCCAACGTAAGCAGAGTTCAGTGTACTTTACGGCTGTGTATTAGCGCACACTTCAAAAATATACAAAGACTTCAGGCAGACTGTTTATCATAAGCTGCAGTCGGTTACTCTAAAATGTACACAGACTTATTGATCACTTTAATCCCCTTCTTTGCATCCGATCTGAGCCCATATATAACGCCACGCGCAATCTTCTCACGGAAGCCTCTGTCTTCCCTAAGACAATTCACGGAACTTCAAGGAAGCGGCTAATTAATCTTTCACCTATTTATTTCTCTTAAATAATTTTGCTTCTTCCACGGGACAGGGTGTATGACTGGAACCGTCACTGCTGTGATGACTACTGGCCAAAAGGCTAATGGCCACGCGGAAAAAGGAAACGATCGCGTTAGGTTTCTAATTTTATCAATTTATCAAGTTTGAATTTGTTTTTATTTTCTTCTCATTTATCTGTCAAAATGCAATCTTCCGATCGAAGGCTATTGTCGATGGCGCCTGACAATGAGGAATGCGTATTTAATGTGTTATTAAATACAATTAATTGATTCAGCTAGGTGACGTTTTTGACGTTGAATTAAGACAAAGCACTCTCTGTTTAAAATGTCAATAACAATAATAATGAATCCAAGTGCTTTATTTGTTGGATTTTTCTCATATATTAAGTCAAAAACGAGTTATAGCACGCAAAGATAATTCCATTTTGCCTATTCTGTTTAAATTACATACTTATCAACACTCTCAACTAATTTAAATAACTTGTGAAAAAAAATTTTACTGTGATCTCGAAAAATAAAAATAAATTATAGCTAAATAGAAAGTGCAACAACTTTTAAAAAGATTTTAATTCCGGGAAGGTTAAAAACTGTTTATTAATATTTTTTTATTTAGACTTCTTTGATACAAGCTAATTGAAATTTGCTTCTTCAGTGCGTATTGTTATTGTATAAAAGAAAGAATTAACCAGAACAGTAAGTGAGGATTGAAAAAAAGAAATGAAATGAAGAAATACGAACCAGCACAACGTAATTTAAAAAAGAAAACTTTCTCAAGACGGGAATTTTTATTCGTTTAAAAAAGGTTTTCATTGTTTTTATTCAGTATATCATCCTAAGAACAAGAAGCAGGCTGTACTAAAAGATCACTGCAGCATGCTGTACAGAGTTGTTATATATTTGTATCTATTACTATATATCTTAGAGTTATTATATATCTACTTATTAGCACATTAGTATCCTATTTGAAAACAGCTAAATAAAACTTTGTAAAATTTTTATGCTTTCTAGAAACGATTTTTCATTTTCATTTTCCATTAAAAGTAGATACCAATGTGTATAAATAGTTCATCAGATTTCAAGTGTCTGAAATCATACATATATTTTTTTTCATTTGTATAAATTTTACAATCCTTGCTCATGACATATTTAAAGACAATTCAATAAAAGTTTGCAGAATCTTTATGCTATCTACAGATGATATTTTTTTAATAGGAAGTAGATAGAAATTTGTATAAAAAGTTCACCAGATTTCAAGTAACTGTTATCATTTATAATTTTTTTTCATTTGTATTAATTTTACAAGTCATACACAGGATTTATTTGAAAAGAGTCATATAAAAGTTTGTAGAATTTTTATGCTTTCTAGAGATGATTTTTCATTTTTTAGTTAATAGGAAGTAGATAGCAATGAGTATAAAAAGTTCACCAGATTTCAAGTATCTGTTATCATTTATAATTTTTTTCATTTTTATCAATTTTACAAATCATACACAGGATTTATTTGAAGACAGTCATATAAAAGTTTGTAGAATTTTTATGCTTCTAGAGACAATCTTTAATTATTTTAGTTAAAACTAGATATCAATGAGTATAAACAGTTTACCAGATTTCAAGTATCTGTTATCATTTATAATTTTTTTCATTTGTATCAATTTTACAAATCATACACAGGATTTATTTGAAGACAGTCATATAAAAGTTTGTAGAATTTTTATGCTTCTAGAGACAATTTTTAATTTTTTTTAGTTAAAACTAGATATCAGTGAGTATAAACAGTTTACCAGATTTCAAGTATTTGTTATAATTTATAATTTCTTTCATTTGTTTCAATTTTACAAGTCATACACAGGATTTATTTGAAGACAGTGATATAAAAGTTTGTAGAATTTTTATGCTTCTAGAGACAATTTTTAATTTTTTTTAGTTAAAACTAGATATCAATGAGTATAAACAGTTTACCAGATTTCAAGTATCTGTTATCATTTATAATTTTTTTCATTAGTATCAATTTTACAAATCACAAACAGGACTTATTTGAAGACAGTCATATAAAAGTTTGTAGAATTTTTATGCTTTCTAGAGACAATTTTTAATTTTTTTTAGTTAAAACTAGATATCAATGAGTATAAACAGTTTACCAGATTTCAAGTATCTGTTATCATTTATAATTGTTTTTTGTTTGTATCGATTTTATAAGCCTTGTACATGAATTGGCATTTTTAGCAAGTACATCAACTTGAATCATATCAAATAGATATATCTGTTATAATTTTTTTTCATGTAATAGCAAATAAATTTCTTATCGCAAAATTTCTTTTTTACGATTGACTTTGTAAAGGATATTTGAAATTTCAGCTCTCGAGTAGTGAGGAAAGACTGTATTATACAAAATTGCTTAAACTTCATAGATTTTTACTCTCGTAAATCCATAACTTTGATTCGGGTAGCAGTTAGTTGATTGAGTTCATCAATGAGTATTTCTCCTTCCCAGCTCACTAATGTCTTCTATTCGAAAAAGAAAAGAACAGATAAAGATCCAGGCATCTGAAGCCAAACTATGTATTTTTAGAGCCCCTTTATAGAATTGGTGTTTCCAGCTATTTTTAATTGGGTTCAAACACTAGGTCATGAACAAGTAGAACCATAGATAACAGCTAAATATTGAGGATAGGACCCAATATATTCCCAATCCTATAAGTGCGAGGGAATTTTACTAGGACCGTGCGACATCCCACACGTTAAGAACTTCTACAGAGTGACCCCAGGAACAATCTTCTGACTTTAAACACTTCTACTGGCCACCAAAATCCCCAACCATGAACATTATTGATCATATCTGGAATGCCTTGAAACGTGCTATTCAGAAGAGATATCCGCCACCACGTACTGTTTGGAATTTATTGACAGCCCTGCAGGATCCATGGTCGTTACACCCCATTGGCTTTACAAAGAGGTTTTGTTAAAGCCCAGGGAAGGGCGACACTCTGTCTGGGTTTTTGACACTACACTGTAAAGGATTGTCGCTTCGACCACACCTTGAGATGTCTAACGGGAATCCGAAGGACAGACGCGACAACGAAATGTCAGACAGTAAGGCGCCCCAGAAGAAGCTAATCAGAGGCTACCAGGATGCCGACGTGGAAAGAAAAAGTCAATGGTAAGAGGCTATAGGTGACGTCAGGCGGCTCAAGTTTTTCACCGGAGAGGCCCCAGAAAAAGAGAACGGACAGAGGTTCGATTTGCGGCGGTTGGTTTTTTTGGAGAGCTTTTCTCCAGCCTTTTTGTGGGAATCAAGGAGGCCCAGTTGTACCAATGTACAACGGTATCTGTTGGCACCTGTCCGCAGATAGTTTTTTTAGGTTCGCCTTGAACCTGGGACTTTTAGGCCCGCACCAGCCCACCTGAGCTCTGTGATTTCCATTTGGTAAATTTGTACATATTCCATTTTAATCAAGAATAAACGTTGTTATTGTTTCTAAGCTGTACGTCGTGTCATAACCACTTCGACACCCACACGCTAGCCGAGGATCCCGTGACGTTACAATGCCGTGTCGTTTTGAGGCACTTCTGCATGCTCGCGGGGGCCCTATACGATATTAGGCTGGTGTACCAGTTTTTTGGGGGGTGTTGAGGACGATAATAAAGTGGACTGTATTTAAAACTTAACAAAAACTTTAATTAAGAAAAATATGGCAGGGTCATACAAGAGCATGGGCTCTGACAATAAAAATATATATCAGGAGATATATAAGAGCAATGGGCTCTAAAGAAGCAATCTCAGGGGAGACGCGGATAACGGTTCGACCTTCCTAGGGGTCCGAACGCTCACACTCTGGTTACAATACAAAAAAAAAAAGAAGAAGAAAGGGACGCGCTGGACACAACCATTGCGCTTAAGGGGTGGGGGGAACGTCCATATGTACCGAACAGGGGGTTTTCAGTGTAGAACAGAAAACTGGCCTAATATGATATCAAAACAGACAGAATGTCTAGTCTAACATACTGGATACGTTATCAATCATGAAACCTATAATTATGCATAGGTGAATTTTGATTTAATATGTTAGAGCTTCAAGTAAATAAGATACGTAAGAAGTTCTTCTTTCTTGTTAAGTAAAATGAAAACTTGAGGTCATATCACAACAATAAATGAACGGGAAAATCAAACGAACGTCCCATTGGAACAGATATTAAAATTTGACATCTAACACTAATTGACGCTGCAAGCTGGCATATCCAAAGAAATAGGCCATCAATTGTCTGTCGTGTATTTTAGAGTTAGATACATGAGAAGAAGTGAATGTGATGAGCTGGAAGAGAAAGGGTTAACAACACACTCGGTAGTGTAAAAAACAATTAACTTCACTTTAAATTATCATCTAAAGCACAGTCTCCATTTTGTTTCAGAGCACGTATGACCTTTGGATGGTATGGAAGGCATTACTTTGTTAACGACTCTTCGAGTTTCTGTGTTCAAACTCATAAATTAAAAAGTTTGTGTGTGCTTTGAATTACAGAATTAAATTTTCCGAAATAAAAATTGTTTTTGAATTTTATATATTCATCTGGGATCCGTTCTTCCGAATTAAAAGTTCCCTTAAGATAAAAAGTATAAATATTTGAATAATCCATTTAAAAAATTAGTCGATGATAGACAACTATTTTATCTAAAGATTCTTTTTTTTATTTAGAGACGTACAATAGGAGTTAAGTGTTTTATATAAACTTTAAAAAATGTTAAGTATATACATGTAATATATCAAAACTATTACCCCTAAAACAGATATTCAAATTTCTGCTTTTTACCCCTTTCATTTTTAAATTTTAATTTCCCATCCCTGAAATGTCAGATAAAGGAGTGTTCTCTGACTTAAATTCTTTTTATCCTCTTTTCAAAACTAATGCCGGAATAAATACTAATTTTCTGACTACTGGTCACATTTTTTAGTTCAGTTGTTCAGATATCTGAGAAAAACGGTATTGCAACTGAAATTATTCATTGCTCATCCATATTAATTCTCACGATAACAAACTCACATGACTTGCTTTCTATGGGGCCACAAATGTGTATATTCTTCGGGCATTCCATGCAAAGCTGTTGCATTGTAAATATGATCGGTAGACCGATACGTTTTTGATTCTCCATAAATGTGAAGTTGCACGATTTTTAGATTTCGTTTTTCTGATGCCATGACTGCAATTCAAATAATAGTTGTTTTTGCCCAACAAGACCAGGCAAATAAAATAATAAGGGCTAATCGCGTGTAAGTCTTCTTTTATGTATACCTAAAATTGTTAGTTTATCCCTTCTGTTTTAATGTGCTGAAAATGCAGTGATATAAAAGGATATCGGTTTATCAATCAACTTAAGCCTGGTAATCGAATATCGCTTCTGCATCGAAACAGGTAATACAGCCGAACAGGGCACAAAGTGAAACATGCCTTACCTTCCTGGTTATCCTACAGGTGATAAAGAGGGTCAATTTACTTCTGTAGGGATGCTTGCGGAAACAACCGTTGCAGGTGAAAATCCGTAACACTACCACCTATTTCTCTCAATTCCATTCAAAAGTATATGTATAAATTATGGCCTATGACTTCTTCTAGTGGCAACACCCGGGAAGAAGAAGCGTCTTAGGATATCTGACAATCGTCTTGATGGAATGGTAGCTCTATTCCTGGTCAAACTGTGAAATAGAAGCCACTTTTTGTGCCCGAAATCATCGGCCTCATTCCCTTTAATTTCACAACGGAGTGGGATCCATTGCAAAACTACTGTTTTATTGTGATTCGATAATCATGCCAGAAGATTAACTCCATGCATGATGAAGATTAACTCAGCCAGTGTGCAAGTATTACGCGTACAAGTGTGTGTGTATATATATATATATATATTTATTTATTTATTTATATTTATATATTTGTTGATATACACTTATATTTATATGATAAATATATTGTAACAACGACAGTCACACCTGGACAGACCTGATAGCACACCACACACACACACACACACACACATATATATATATATATATATATATATATATATATATATATATTGTGTGTGTGTGTGTGTGTGTGTGTGTAAGTATATATACATATATAAACATATATACATATATACATATATTTACATACACATATACATATATATACATATAGATATATACATACACATGCAGATATATATATATATACATATATATACACATGGGCGTAATTTAGGGGGGGCAAGGGGGGCAATTGCCCCCCCAGAAATTTTAGAGGAGGGGCAAACTTGTAATTTTGCCCCTCCAGAATTTTAGGTTTAATTCATAAATGAAATTTTTGATTCGACGTTTTAATGAATTTTGAAATTATTTTGTTTTTTAGTATGCTTAAGATGTATTCTAATTACGGTTATCATCCTTTCCTGTGAATTTTTCAAAGGAAATATGGGTATTTGAACTTGTTATTTTGCACCTCTAGATTTTTAGGGTATATTAAATTTTTGATTCGACATTTTAATGAATTTTGAAATTATTTTGTTTTTATTAGTATACTTAAAATGTATTCTAATTACAGTTATCATCCTTTCCTGCGAATTTTTCAAAGGAAGTATACGTACTAGAACTTTATTGTAATTTTGCCCCTCTAGATTTTTAGGGTATATTAAATTTTTGATTCGACATTTTGATGAATTTTGAAAAATATTTTTTTTTCAGTATGCTTAAGATGTATTCTAATTTCGGTTACCATCCTTCCCTGTGAATTATTTAAAGGAAGTATAGGTTTCCGAGCTTGTAGTTTTGCCCCTCTAGATTTTTAGGGTATATTAAATTTTTGATTCGACATTTTAATGAATTTTGAAAATATTTTTTTTCAGTATGCTTAAGACGTATTCTAATTACGGTTACCATCCTTCCCTGGGAATTTTTTAAAGGAAGTATAGGTACTCGACCTTGTAGTTTTGCCCCTCTATATTTTTATTGTATATTAAATTTTTGGATTTGACATTGTAATGAATTGTAAAGTTAGTCTGTTTTTATTAGTAATGTTGATATTTATAATAATTATGGTTATCGTTCTCCCTTGCGAATTTTTTAAAGCAAGTATGGGTAATTGTATTTTATTTACAATACAGACCTATACAGGAAAGGCATACATAAACATGGACACCTCGAGTGACGGAAATGACCTCTAAGGGAAATAAATGGACACAATATGGTCTGGGGTGAACATGGAATTCGGTCATTAGTCTCTAAACTAGTTTTTTTTTCTCTTGAAAAGAGAATTGAAAATCTGGTCGGCACAAGTATCGCCCCTTGAACTCTACTACTCGTGGGATCGTTTGCATGACTGGGTTAGTTATTCTAACCAAGACATTAAATAAGTGTCATATAATAATCTTAAACTGGAAAAGCCTAATAATCCAAAAGTTGTAAGCATAAGGAATTCATACAAATCTCTCACCGTACCTAGTTCATTATCAGCCTAACGAACGATTTATATAATAAAATTTTAAGTGAAAAATTTAACTAGGCGGAAGGCCAGGGAATCCAGTTAACCCATCAATCGTATAAGTGACTAAGTAGTTGCATATGGAAACGATACTGTCCGCCCTTGACTATTTCAGATTTCCAACTTGGATAGGATTTAAAATTGTTAGATTGGTGTATAGAGTTCCGTTGGGAAATATCACGCAAATTAGTAAGTACTTTTAATTTTTTTTTTCTTTAGTTTTACTTTTTGTGTGTATGTATATGCATAGCAAATTTTGAAGCAAGTATAGGTACTCGAATAACTATATGCTTCTCGACTTTTTAAAAACCTTTTTTTAGGAATAATCACATGCCATCGAAAAAGGCATTACATCGAAAAGGCATACACTATTCTTCTTAAAAAACTACAAGATTCTCTAACAGTTTTCTTGTTTGAGGAACATAGTCAAGAGTAATCAGGGGATTCCTCCCCCCCCCCTTTGAAATTCCAAAATTTAAAAAAAAAAACTGTTTCGTGGAGAGACAGATTCTATGTTAGAAAATAGTTTCAACTTATTACGTTAGACTAGATTTTTGTATATAGCTAAATGAGCTATTTCATGATTGAAAACAAACAGTTTTTATTTTATACACGTATAAATTATTTTTGTAATAATAAAATTTTAAATTCTACATAAAAGGAAGTATTAGATACCTAGAATAATTTTGGTTGGTTTTCTGAATCGTTTGGAGCACCATATTCCACTGCTTCTTAACATGATTATAAAACCTAGTCCTGAGACCAGGACCTATTACTTATAGCCGATTCCGAACGGCTACGAACATCTATTACAGCAGCGAGATTCAAATCAACGAATACCGGTAACAAACAGCAGCAAACAACCCATTCGACCAACAACAACTTCGAAAACAAGTTTTAAATTTGAAAGAAAGTTAATTTGCAATCAATTATAAGTAATAAAAGGGGCATGCATAATGTAGTGTGTGTAAACATCTTCCTGAAGTTACCTTTATGATTTTAATCAAAATATGTTACTGAGTATTAACTTTATACTATACTTAGAGATGGGTCATTAATAATCTTCTTATGAAAAACTATTGTAGCACAGATAAACATCTTTATTTTTTGTAAACCTTTTAAAAGCCTTTCAACTGAAATTGAAATGAAATATCCCGATTGCATCAATATGAATAAATTATTTCTTCGAAAAAATGTTGCTTGCAAGAATTTTAAAGATAAAGTTAAGATATAAATATTTAAATATCCCGATTGCATCAATATGAATAAATTATTGCTTCCCAAAAATGTTGCTTGCAAGAATTTTAAAGATAAAGTTAAGATATAAATATTTTATTTATATTTTTACATATTTATTTAAGTCTTATGTGGGGATTTCATTTGGTTTGGAGGGCTATGGTATACTATTTTGTTACACAAGATCTGGTGTGACTGGAACATACTGCCTTCCAAACGGATACGTACATCCACATCAGCAGTGGAATTTGAACCTACGAAGATCAGCACCCTACCGATTCGGTCATCGTTCAGCCATATTGATTTAAATATGTTTATTTAGTAATACTCAGCAGTTTTAATAATCTAACAATATTAAATATTTAAAAATGTATTTACATTCTCTTATTTTTGTGTTGAAGTGTTAGAAATAAAAAAATAATACCAGTGCAGAAGCTGAAATCATTTGGTTTGCAGTGCTATGTCTACTTTTTTGCAACACGAGGGCTAATGAGACGGGGACCTACTGCTTAAAGCTACTGCTTAGACCTACTGCGATTCCGAACGACTACGAACATCCGTGCCACAGTGGGATTTGAACCCACGAACACTGGCACCGAAGTACAGCACCTTAACCATTCGGCCAGCGCTCGGCACTGAAATCATTTAGATATCTAGCTAGGTAGGATAGTTAGCAAAGTATAGGCTTGGTATAGTCAGTCCTTTCAGATTTTACTCCAGGTAAAAACCAACAACCACCAGGACCTTCCATATATAAGGGAGTAGAAAATTGATTTTAGGAACGATTGCGGGTAAAATGAGTGCTTCTTTCCGGTCATTTATTGTGCTACTCAGATATAAAGCTGGGGACTTTTTCTGACCGGAAAGTTGTGATACATAATGACTAGCCGAGCGATGACCGAATGGTTAGGGTGCTGGCCTTCGGAACCGGAGTTTGTGGGTTCAAATCCTACTATGGCATGGATGTTCGTAGCCGTTCTGAATCGGCTATAAGCAGTAGGTACCGGTCTCATTAGCCCTCGTGTTGCAAAAAGTAGACCGTAGCACTCCAAAATCAAAACATAATGACTTTGATGAGTTAAACAGTATTCGAATAGTGAGTTTTTGCAAGTATCCAAGGTGAGCATACTCATAATATAAGGTAAAAAAAAAATTGAACTTGTTCATTTTCATCACTTTTTCTTCAGTTATACTTCTGTTTTTAAAATTAGAATTTAATGTCATGTATAGTTTATATCTTTTCAATGTTTATTTTATTATTAAATCCATTGAGCAAATACTTTATTAAACATTCCAAACCTTTAAAATTGTTCCGTATATCATTTTTTTATTGTAAAACTACATTTGTGCTATGATAATCATTACTTATTAGGAGTATACATGCATAACAAAACCTGTAGTTTTAGTGAAGTATTATTCAAAAATAACAGTGTCTTTTCTCTGGTCCCCCTATGAAAATAATTTCTGGCTACAGCCTTGTTTTGCTTTATCGTCTTATGTGATTGTGAATCTATGTTATGTATTTTGCCATGTCCCTTGGATAGTTGTTTATTAAAACCCATCCTGAAAGTATGGCTATGCAAGGGTTGGAAGTTCTCGTTTAAATAAATGAGACCAAGTTTTCACCCAAGTTTCTTCTGATATTGCAATAAATTTTTCTCTTTTAATTTTCAAATTTCAAAATGCTTTTCGTGTTTTTTGTAAAATATGTCTCTAATTTGTAGGTGTGTATGGGGAGAGGGGGTTGCTCATTAAAACTGTATATCATAAAAGGGCACTTTTTTTTTCTAAATTTTCATTTTTCAGACTAAGTTTGTAGGTACATCTGTTGACTATATAAATAATTTGCCCCCCACCTTGCTCCTCCTAAATTATACCCTTGATGCTAAATAAGTTAAGGAGAAAAAGGCAAACAATTAGAAATTTACTAAGGAAAATAAGAAAACCATATCTAATTATATAACCATATCTAATGCAACATTTTGAGTCAAAGGTATAAATAATGCTTTAATACAAATTTCGGAACAACATAAAAAGTAATTAGATATTCAAATTAGATATGGAAATTCGAAATACTATAACTAATTTAGATGAATTAGAAGAAGTAATTTCAAGCCAGGATCTATCTCACAGATAAATTATTGAGCTGTAAATCAAATAATAATAAATGTCGAATGAGTATGAAAATAATATTTTTGGGGGAATTCAGTGATAAAAGAAGTTATGCATGTTATAATAAAGTAAACATTCTTTTACCAAAATTGAAAATTGATTTTATTTTATTAAAAAATTCAGGAATTTTGAGACTACTTTAACAGTTACATTTACAAAGTCAATAAATTTATTTAATTATCTATAAAATTTTTTGAAAGGTTTGACATTAATATCAATTTAAGGTTTAAATGTAACTGAAAATATACCTAAATAAAGTTATCTCCCAACCCCATGACGGAAGCTAGCATTTCAAAGTACGTCATTAATTTGAACAGATTTGATCAAAATATCAATGATCAGTTAAAAGAAATGATTAAAAAAGTGTAAATGGGGAGGATAACTTTATGGTTTTTTTAAATGATCTTATAAACATGAACGATATATCATTCGAATAAGCGTTGTTAGATCAGATTCGATCAACTATTTTTGAAGTTTAATCAGCACCAAAACTGCACCAAAATCAACCTCAAATGTGTCCAAAATCATAAAATTACCCCCCCCCCCCAAATAATACACACACATTAGAACAATTTAAGTGTCATTCAAAAGAGTATCATTAGATCTGATTTAAATAACAATTTTTGGCGCTTTATATACACCAGAAGTGGCTAAAATTGTACCCAAAGGTGCTTCAAAACAATAAATTATCGTCCAACCAAATAGGGACAGTTATTCCGACAATGGGGAGCTCCCATGTTATTATAGAACAATTTTTCTGTCATTCCAATAAACATCATTATTCATTAAATACCAGAGTATTCCCAAATGTTTAGCAGGGCGGTAGAGTGCTGATCTTTGATACTGGAGTTCTCGGGTTCGAATCCCACTGATGGCATGGATGTTCGTAGCCGTTAGGAATCGGCTTTAAGCAGTAAGTATCGATCTCCCTAGTCCTAGTTTGCAAAACAGTAGACCGTAGCGCTTCAAAACCAAACCAAACCTCAAATGTGCGCCAAAATATCCATCTTGTAATTTCAAATACTCCTAACTATTAGTTTTATAATATGTAAAAACTTCAAAATATATTGAAATCTAAATGTTATTGTCACACTTGTGAACGACTCACTGATATTTAAATTCATTCGAAAAGTAAAACAGTACTTACATTTTAATCATAACGCGTGCTTGATTGAAGAGGAAAGAAATGAAGATAAATTATTTTACATAAATATGTAGCATTATGCATTCAAGAAAATAAATTATGTCTATATGGAAAAAATCAATTTGTGTCTAAAACCAGCTTAATTTAATTTTACTCTGTTGAATTTTATTTTTACTTAGTTGTTTTACTGGGTATTTACCGTTTAATCTTACCTCCCTTCGATGGCGACAGATATGTTTTCAAGCTTAAAGAAACAGAACATTTTTCGGCAGAATAAATGAAAAGATCTATCATGTATTGGCATTTGCAAATGATTTTGCACTTTTGTTAAGATTTTGCCATTATAACTAAATAAACAATAACAAAATAATAGTTAAAAAAGGGTTAAATATTACCGTATTAGGATTACCGAATATTCAATATTGAAAACTTTTGCCCCCCCCTCCCAGTTGAAACTGCCAAGTTACGCCTATGTATATACATATATATATACATATACATATATATATATATATATACATAATATATATATATATATATGTGTGTGTGTGTGTGTGTGTGTGTGTGTGTATCTGTAATTTTTCAATATCATAAAATGACTCAGAGAAAAATAAATATTTAGCATTTTATTTAACTCACGTATGCAGAATGGAAATTCAAAATGCAGATTGGAAATTTGAGAGATTATACTCCTTTTCAAGGAATGTCAGCAACACGTATATAATGGATGCAGGGTTAAAACCTTTCATTATTTTATAAAGACTGCCATTTCAGGAAAAACATTCTTTTATGGTTTTTTGATGAAATCCATCAAATCTGGAAGGCCTGAGAAACGTACCACTGCGTACACCACACCCAGTCACGGCACCGACTCTGAACTGCCTACCTAAGCGCTCTAGACTATTTTTTGCCTTTGGTGACGACAAAACCCTTAACGATAAATCACTTTCCATTACAAGGAGTCAGTTGCAAAAGAATAAAGACTCACGAAAGATTTTCACCAACCTTATCTCTCTGTCCTATCTCGAAGCTTAATTTGAATTAATGGGCTCTTCAACTTAACATGTGTAGCTACATTAAGTACCTCAACTCTTCCGTTTCGATAACGATTAACACCTGACAATAAATCCTTTTCAGAAAAGGGTTACTTTGATAACGACTAGTGAACTGCTGGAGTTACATTAATCTACATGGCAAATTCTTTCTTTTTTTCCAGGATAAGATCTGTCAAAAAAATAAAGACTTCTCTTTGCATCATTTTCTATTATCCAATGACGTTCTACGTCTAATAAACTGCGATCCTACGCAACATACTACCCTACAGTACAAATCAGACTTTATCGTCGAAAGTTGCCAATACACTGTCCAAAACGTAATATTTTCTTCCATAACTCTGCATTTATATTACCACTTATTGTCTAACTCTTCTTCTAATCTGCCGTTGGTTCCTCTGTGAGTGTCTCTGAAGCACGTGATGGATAAAGTCAATGAGCTCCGCAGCAATAACTCTTCCGATCCTTTGACTTTTTTCCCTTTTTTCTATGAAGTTAAAGACTTATAAATCTGATCTTTAATAACAACAATTTGAGAATTCCAAACGAAAGATTTTCCTTCCTTCGTATCTTTTATAATGCGATGCACGTATCTCCAGGATCTAAATACAGGAATAAAAAAAAAATGGAAAGATTACTAAAGCGTCGCTAGTAGTATGTGGATGTTATTTATTATCCTCAGATGCCTGGGTGTAGGGAACTCGTAATTCCTTGACACCACCGCGGGTAATGCAGTGAAAGAACAATTTCGTTCTAAGATTTAGCAATTTGTGAATGATTTCCTAATTAGTCCAAACATTATCTTGTATTTACAAATCACTAATCGTGTGATTCTTTGTACCGTACGTTAAGATGTAGATGGTCATTACATATATGTGAACCCTAACCATTGTTTGGATTGGAATGTTTGTAGCAAATTCTTAGAAAATTACCTTGTTGTTAGTTTCGTTAAAGGCACATTTGAAAAATTTCCCACGTACCACTGTTATAAGCTGCAATCCCTTCAGTTAAAAAAATTCTTATGAATAACTAAACGATTAATTTTATCTGTTGTCAACGTAAAACAGTTATAACATGTGTTAATGGAGAGTTTTATTCCTGTTGTACCTTAACAAGGTTCCGAAGCTATGCCGTTACATTTCCCAATATATATGGTGTGAGGGGAAACTCAACAGAGACAAATGTCATATCATAAAATTAATCTCTTTTCAGACGCTAAGTCAGAAGTATTTTCATCTTGTTGCATCATCAATTAGCAATCTAGACAAGTGTTGTATTTATGTATTATTTATGTAACACCATTTTTTTATATTTTTTTCTTCTACTTTATATTGGCTTATATTAATATTCATTTTTTTATTGAATGCAAGGCCTGTTATTTTAATAAATACCGTTTTGAAACACGACAGCTGCATTGATTTTGATGCTTTTCTGTGCATGCTCATTGAAAATCTGTATCTATTTGGTACCCATAAACACTATTCGGAAGAATTCTAGCCTATTTTAAATTCTGTTTGGGGTTGTTCACAATGCCTCAGACATTCAGAAATTTCAATCCACTTTAAAACATGCTCTGTTGTTCGTTTAATGTAAAAGATGTGAAGAAGGCTGAAATTCCTTGACAAGTTCAATGAAATATATGGAAAAAACATCTTCAGAATAAAATGATAAGAAAGCGTGTTACACCACTTAAAGACAGCAACACAATTATAAATTATAAGGAGTCAATCGGGCAATCTTATGCAATTATTGGAGATTACATGAGCAGAAGGGAGATGTCAGTATTCGAGAGAGGCTTTACAAGATTTCATTTTTACTAAATGAGTTTTCTCAAGTTTCAACATATATCCTTTATGAAATGGGGCGCAACGCTTAAATTATCACACGTTTGTCTCACTCTAGGAACTGAAAATATTTACCATGGGGCTCAAAATCAAACGTTTAACTAAGGCTTAGCCAGGAAGAAGATTCTTTTGAGGATGAAACTCAAAAACTAGTTCTACGGTACAACAAGTGCAATGATATTGGTGAAAATAATGTTAAAAAACAAATTAAAATACATACTTTCATGTGAAAATAAAACCGATAAAAAAGGATTGTGGTGTGTTTTTAATTTTTAAAGGTACCTACGTAAAAACACACATCGTATATTTCTGTTATTAAAAGTACCTTCAAATGCTTTAACAAATGAGGCTTAACAAATTTACATTTTGGGAGCGGGAAAGATACATGATTCTGAAAAGGGACCAGTTTTTAAAATAGAGTGTCTCTCTGTGACTTATGTCGATAAGTACTCAGTGTTATCCTTCTTACACACACATATGTAATGTAAAAATTTAAATACTTTAATCTTAGAATTAAAATTACTAACTCCTTTATTAAAACTCCACAAGTCCAAGATTTCTCTGTCTTTCTAGTAGCCTCTTGGAGTTGAACTCTTTGTAATAGATAAAATCTCCTTTCTCTTGGCGACACAAACTCGCAAACCTAATTTCGCTGAACTAAGATTTCTAAAGTTCTCACAACTTTCTTAAGGCGGCCCCTATAATTACTTCCTCACGCTGGTGGCACCAGTGATGCCAACCATATGATAATTATCGTATATGAAAAATAATATCAAAATTATGTGACATAATTCTGAAAAACTGTACGATAATTTCCTGATTTCTACGATAAAACAACATTAGACTAATGGAGAATTAAAAGAACGAGTAATTTAACTGTAACTCTATAAATATCAACAACAAAAAATATAGAATGTCTAATTAATTTTTTTATCACTTTTTCCCATCAAATAATTATTGTTGTAGATTTTAGAGCAGCTTAAGCAGCATATTTTGAGGTGCTTCTTCGTTAAATGAAAGTAAATAATCCTGACACAGAGGTTGAGAAATCCCATATGTACTGTGTAATAAAAGAAAGGAAAGTGTCAATTATAAAAAAATGTACATTTGTGAAATTGAATATGACCTAGTTACTAATGTTTCATATTTTTTGAAACGAATATAGAATAAAAAAATTTAAAAATTGTTATGTCCAGTGTTTTTATCTGTTAGTTATTTCAAATTATTTAAATCAGTCTAAAACATAAAATTGTTAAATACAAAATTACTGAATATTCACAATTATACTGGAAATATTTCTTTAATAATTACATAATTATGGATAATTAGAAGTAATTTTGCATTTTATTTGTTCTATTGCAGTTTTCACTAAAATATGGTATTTTTAGTAATTAAACCAATTATTAAATGATAATCGGTTTTATTACTGAATATTTCATATTTAAAAAAAACCACAGTAAATAATGAATTATAACATTATTAAAAAGTAATATATATATATATATATATATATATATATATATATATATATATATATATATATATATATATATATATATATATATATATATATATATATATATATATATATATATATATATATATATATATATATACACAATTTTATGCTTAGATCAGTAAAGAAAAATTACATGTCTGGTGTTTCATTTAAAGTAAAATACGGGTTGATAAGAAAACGTTTAATGAATCATATTAAAATATTTACATATTTTTTGCCCCCCCTCAAAAAAAAGTAGGGGGGAAAGAAATGTATAACGAGAAAAATATATCGTATAAGCGCCATCTATTAACACTGTTTTTAACTATTACAAAAATGTACCATAATTTATAAGCCAATGCCATAATTTTAGGACCTAGAATCCATAATTTTGCCTTTGAAGGTTGGCAACACTGGGTGGCACCCCTAAGGTTATAAGAGACCGCATGGTAAATTTTCGTGAGAGTTGACTGTTGAACCAAATAAAGCTGCTCCTAATTTTCCTTTGAAAAATCTTGTCATTCTCTTGACCACCACAACATCAATTCGGTCCCGATTACTGAGGTCCATGGCTGAGGCATAACGTTTCATATATATATACACATTTATATATATATATATATATATATAGTTGTATGCATTTATATTTATGTATGTGCATGTGTGTGGGAGAATAATGTGTAAAACTAACTTTCATTTAAGCAATGAATATTCCTATTTCACATCCAAATTAGCTTTCAATCCGAAAACCAACCTTTTCTACCTTATCCATCTAAAACGTTTCTCAGAAAATCTATCTACTTATTTCTTAATCGAATAAAATTTTATGTCAGCGGGATATTGACAATTGGCCTTGATCCGGATTGAAAGGTTGTTAGCATCCAAACGCGACTAGTATAAATGAATCTAGTTTTGAAAAAAAGAAACAAAGAAAGAAAACCCGTTGCATTTTAGCACCAGGCTGTGTTTCAATTAAGAGGTGATCGAACAAAGTAACTTAATATGGGTGGATAAAGAAGAAAATTCCAGTTCTTCCTTCTTTTGGAAGGAGTTTCCTAAACGTAAATATTTGGCCGCAACTGGCAAATCTGTAGGTTTTTTATGTTTCCATTGAAGACACAATTGATGTGACTGTTTATCTCGTTTTGCCTCAGTAATTTCTAAAAAACTCGATTTCTTTTAAATGACATTCTTAACACTTTCATTGTTAAGCAATCGAGAGTTCTTTGACTTACACAAAAATTTATAACAAAACAATTGAGCAAATTCTCTTCCCAAAGAAAGGAGAATAAGAGTGAAGTCTAGAGTGCACGAATGAATAAACATTAGTATGCACTATGCATTGATTATTTTAAATGAAATCAGTATTGTGTGCTTGTGTATACAAACATATATATAAACATACACTATAAAAATGAATTGTAAAGGTTTTATCGGCATTTCTCTTCTCATCCGTAAGTCGTAAATATATACTTTCAATTTAAAAAACATTTTCAGATAGGATTCATTTTATGGTATTTTTAAATTTAAAAATCTATTTTTTCGAAAAATACAAAATCTAAATTTTTATGCAGTCTCCTGATTTTTCTCATTGTTAAAAATTAAACTCTTCATAACTGTAACACAACATGTTTCCTTTCTCTAGGACAAAAATTGACCGAAATATTTGAATTCGAAATTTCAAAATTTTTCTCTTTCATTAGTGGATCGGTTAACAGATCAATTACAGTAAAAAACTCAATCAAGTTGCAACGTTCTTGTACAGCAATGGAGGAAGAGGAGATGGATAAACGGAGATTGTGTAGAAAGTAAAAAGTATATACACTGTAATTTACATCAAAAAGACAATTTTTTATATTCTATTATATTTTATTTTAGTGTTGTCTTATGCTAGGTTTGTATTTATTGCTATATTCTCGCAAAATGTTTGACTTACTTGTTTGTGTGTGTGTATGTGTGTGTGTGAGAGAGAGAGAGAGAAAGAGTAATTGAGTCTACGAAGAATTTTTTTGATATTCATTTCAGTCCACAAATCTGCCGAAAAATTTTTCTTAATAACATATCTTATTTGGTACTTTCGATCTATCATCTAATACCTCTTTATCTTGTTTTCGACTGTTCATGGAATAATAATAATATTAATAATAATAAGCAATATAGGTGTTATGATTTTTTTTTTTCGAATTTTCTCTCGGTCATGACATGAGCCCGTTTCGCGTGATATCGCAGACATAATTCTTTCAATCTATTGCACCACGCTCTGAAAGAGCAAAATCTGAAACTCCCCTTACCCCCAGGCCGTGTGAGTCACGCCGAAGGAGCGTTGGGAACAAAACGAAGATGCTTCATCGGATGTGGATGACGGTTAGGAGGAGATCGACATCAATTTCACGCGCCATAAACGATTCGAAAATAGGTTTTTATGGAACCCAATTTCCGAGCATCTCCCTCTCTCACTCTTTATTTCATATATGTATATATTCGTGGAAGAAATTTGGGCCCGTCTGGAGCCCGGATAATCTGAAATTCCATAGATAGCATTTCGTGATCAAACTATTATTTAATGATGATCTGGACATGGCCCGGTGGTGCACTGACCTGAAGTACTTATTCGTAAAGCAGGTGGTGCTTTAATTCATTTTGCTTCGAAGTGGCATAAAAAACGAGTAATTGCTCATCTTTTATGGGAATATGCACCTAAATATAAGATACAAAATCTTTTTCAGAAGTGTTTGGGGATTCAATCACGAATGAATCCCATTTCCAAACAAGATCAAATCACCACCGTTGAATAAACTATTGGCTCGTTTATTTCTTATCAGCATTGCAATGTAGGTATTTTCGTAAGAATATCCAAATTTAATGCAGTGTTTCTCTAATATCTATGATTGATTCTAAGGAAAGTGTGCAAGTTTTTCTCTAATGCATCAGGAATTTTGCGTTTTGACATACGCTGATTCCGAACAAGTAGGTTATCTACTTTACAATGGTAACATAATATATATATGATCTACCTTACTCCCTACATTGGAACAATTTCGACAGCCAAGACACCTCCGGAAATCAAATCAAAACCATAGAAGTACGCTACACTAAACACTATACTCCTCGACGCAACAGCCCCTAGGTAGTCAGGGCCTAGGGCGCCAATCTGCGTTTACGTAACCAAGTGCCCTGGGGTGCGAAGCATAAGTTCCGGTTGGGTGGTCAGTCTTACGCGGAACCCTCAGTGTTTAATTCTCAAGCACTCTTGGTCCTCAGTTCATCTACTTACTGAAGGGATGAAAGGCTGAGTCAACTTTGCACAGCCCGGGGTTCGAACCTCGGACCTGTGTCACCCCAACTGGCTTCACACTAAACACTATGTGATATGAAAGGCATAAGAAAATATTTAATGACATTTGTTTCTGTAGTACTTTATATATAAATGTCACAAACGTTGTCGAACAAGTAAGACAAGTAAGATTATTTAATACCGTAGAATGAAGATTCAATTTTTAGAAATGGTATGGGCGTCATGTGTAGGCTTAAAGCTTGAGATTCCGGTATAATTATCGATAGTCTGGCAAAATCTAAATTCCAAACTAAACCATACAACACTATTATGGTATAGTGACACTGAAATCTACTTTCCAACCTCTTTGGGAATAACCAGAGAAGTGCTAAACTCAAATCAGAACCATTGAAGTGTGCTACACTAAACACTATGGGATGTAAAAGGCATAAAAAAGTATCTAATAACAATTTTATTTATTACTTTATATATAAATGTAGCAAACTTTCTTGGCAAAATGACAAGTCGAACGAGTACGATAAGTAAGATTATCTAATACCGTAGCATGAAGATTGAGTTCTCAGAGATGGTTTGGGTGTCATGTGTAGACTTAATTCTTAAGATTCCGGTATAATTATCGATAGTCTGACAAAATCTAAATTCCAAACTAAACCATACAACACTGTCATGGTATAATGACACTAAAATCTACTCTCTAACCTCTCTAGGAATAACCAGAGAAATGCTAAACTTTAAGAATGATCTTTCAAGCATGGACTCCTGATAACGAGTTAAACCCTCATCTCAACTGATCTAGAAGGATGCTAGTTTCTTTCTTAATAAACTTTAGTATAAATTTGGTTTTCCACTCAAAAATTTCTGCAAGGAAGCAATACACCTAGTGGTCCTGGCACACCAGGTGTTCACAATCCTGGGAATGACCAGAATGGGAAGAAATACGTTATATGACTGTGGTATTTTTATTTGCTTTATGTAAAGTTTGAGTTCTCCCAATCCATGCGGAACAACGCAGCTGAATTTTGAGGGTTTGAAGCCCATTGATGACTTTTACATTTGCAACTGTTCAAGGTCGAAATTACTCAGTAAAATAGGCCTTATGTTGCAAAATAATTGACAACCCTGAAAAGCCAACCAACTCCCCCCCCCCAATGTAGCCATTGAAGAAAAGCATTGCATCCATGTAGAACTCTTAGGAGCGGGGAAAAGCAAGATTTATATTACATTTAACGACAAGAGAAAATTCAACACCCCTTAGTTGTTTGGGACTTACTCATTATCAAGAGAAAAGATTCATTGGGCTTTAACAAACAGCTTTAAAGATTAGCGCAATTTTTTATTTTCATTTGGAGCCACATTGGATTTTTACCAATTTTAATGATAACACGTTTTATGAATATTATTTTTAAAAAAATAGGAAAACGTTAACTATCAATTCATTGACTGCACTCAGGCAAAATTTTCGTGGGTGACTATTATATTGCCCTACATTATGTAATACCGTTCAGTTACAATTTTGAAATATCTGACTTTTTGGGGAGGGATTTGAATGCAGATATATAAATTAATGATTACATATTCTTAATATTGGGTAACTATTTGAGTATGTATAAATATATTAAAAACATCGTACCTGTGCAAAATTAAACTAACGCTGGAGAAAAATATTACTAAACTCTAGGCTTCGAAATACACAAATTTGAAAACCGCAATACTATGTAATAGGAGGTTCAAGCGAATAACGTGAGGAGAAAATTATGTAATATTGTATGATTGCTGTGTACGGAAGCTCTAGGCAACGGAAGTAGGTTATATTTGTATTGCGTTGTAAGAATAACCGCAATGTATACGTCCTATAAAATTAAGTGATCCATCAAAGTAGAAGCTAACTACTTGGGCTACCTTTTACATAGCATTTATCAAAGCAGATAAGTAGAAGGCATTAGTTCTCGTGTTCAGTAGTCTGTTATTCTTACCTTTACTTGGAGAATTCATGTGCCTTATGGCAATACTTTTCAATATCTGGGATCAAGTCTCTGGAGATTAAATTACCAGCAGAATCAATTAGGCCATGCTTTTATGAATAATAAAAATACAAGTGTATTATTTATAAAAGAACTCCAGACAACTAACATTTCTCTGTAAGTAGGCGTAAATGGGAATCCACTGGAATCCACACTCCTATGATGATTTGCAACTTTGTAAGCTCTGCATACGATGTTGTAAATAAATCGCCAATTTTGACTGTTCCACCATAGATATGCATATTTCTGTTATGCTTGTCTATATATAGATTCGATTAGCGACGGAATCAATCAGGCCGATTTTTATTTTTTAAATTCTTTCTTGGGTTATAAAACTAAAAGTTTGTTATTTGCAGAACTCCAGACAGCCAACATTTCTCTGTCAGCAGAAGCCAGTGTGACTGCATTGTCAACAAGCTGATTCTTTCCTCTGAATATAAGTAACATATACGGTGTTGCGAAAAGGTTTCCAATTTGCACTCTTCTACCAGAGGTATGCAAATCTCTATTATACTTGTTTTAGATCTAGATTGGGTTACTGGCTGAATCAATCAGAGCAGTTTTCTTAATGATTTCGTATGTATTAAAAATCAAAGCTAAATACTCATAAAAGAACTCCAAACCTCCAGCATTTCAGTCTAAGCAGGTGCCAATGTAAATCATTTGGGATTCACATTCCAACGATTCGCTCTCCTGTATGTAAATCATACATACAATACGGAGAAAACGTCTCCAATTTTGACTTTTTCCCCATATACATATCTCTATATTCTTGTCTATATCCAGTCTTTATGATATTAAATGTGAATATTTTTTAAACAAGTATTCATAAATAAAGGCCAACTAGCTTGTACATAATATTTAGTAATTAATTTTTTATATAAATAAGTATATAAGGGAGTGATTAGTGATATACGATTCTAATATCTGTGTATGTGTTTGATTAATATATATATATATATATATATATATATATATATATATATATATATATATATATATATATATATATATATATATATATATATATATATATATATATATATATATATATTATATATATATATATATATATATATATATATATATATATATATATATATATATATATATACATGTATATTTGAGTATGATGGAAGCTATATGTGTAAATAAATAAATTATATATAAGCACAATCATATATATGTATATATATATATATATATATATATATATATATAAATATATATGTATAATATATATATATATATGTGTATATTCATATATATGTATATATATATATATATATATATATATATTGTATATATATATATATATATATATACATGTATGTTTGAGTATGATTGAGGTTATATATGTAAATAAATAAATAAATTTTATATAAACACATTATATATGAATATGAATATACATATTATATATGAATACATATAATATGTTATATATATATATATATATATATATATATATATGTATATATATATATATATATATATATGTATATGTATGTATGTATGTATATAGGTGTATATATATGTATATATATGTATATGCAGAGGCGTAACTTGGCAGTTTCAACTGGGGGGGCAAAAATTTTCAGTAATGAATATTCGATAATCCTAAAACGGTAATGTTTTAACCCTTTTTTAACTAATAATAGTTAAAAAAAAGGTGTTAAACATTAACGTGTATTATTGTTTATTTAATTATAATGTCAAAATCTTAACAAATCTATAAAATCGATGCAAATTACAAAATATGATAGTTCCTTTCATTTATTCTTCCGAAAAATGTTCTCACCAAGCTTGCAAATATATCTATCGCGATCGAAGGGAGATCAGATTAAGCGGTAAATACCTCATAAATCAACTAAGTAAAAAAAAAATTCATTTAAGTAAAATTGAATTAAGCTGTTTTTTTCAATTAAAGCAGAAATTGATTTTTACAAAATATATAGACATAATTTATTTTCTTGAATGCATAATACTACATATCTATCTCAAATAGTTTGTCTTCTTAATCTTTCTCCTCTTTAATCAAACACAAGTTATCATTAAAATGTAAGTATTGTTTTACTTTTCAAATGAGTTTAAATATCAGTGTTTCGTTCACCAACGGAAGACTAATATTAAAATTTCAGTATATTCTAAAGTTCTTACATATTAGAAAACTAATAATTAGGATTATTCGAAATTATAACGTGGATTGAACTTTAAAATTTCGGTGAACATTTGGGGTTTGGTTTGGTTTGAATTTGGAGCTCTACGGTTTACTGTTTTGCTCACGAGGGCTAATGAAACCGGGACCTACTGCTTAAAGCCGATTCTGAACAGCTACGAACATTCATACCCTCAGCGGGATTCGAACCCACGAACTCCGGCACCGAAAAGCAGCATTGGGCCATCTTTCGTCTGCACATTTGGGGACACTCTGGTATTTATTGTATCTCATCTAACAATGCTCATTCGAATGACGGTAAAATTATCCCTAAATTCTGACATAAGAGCCCCTTCCCCAATTGTCGGAATAATTGCCCCTATTCGGGAGAGGGGATAAATTTATTGTTTTGAGCCTCTTTTGGTACTGATCAAACGCCAAAAATGGTTGTTTAAAACTGATCTAATGATGTTCTTTCGAATGATTCTGAAATTGTCCTAAAATTCCAACATGTGGAGGGGGATGAAAATTTTGATTTTGGGACACCTTTGGGGGTGATTTGGGGCATTTTCGGTGTTGATTAAACCCCAAAAATGGTTGATCTAATCTGATCTAATGACTCTTATTCGAATGATATATTGTTCATGTTTATGAAATCATTTTAAAAATCCATAAGGTTATTTCCCCGCTCCTTAGAGATCTTTAAAAATTTTTTTAATTGATCAAACGATGAAATATGTTGATCAAATCTGATCAAAAATGATCAAACGAATGACGTACTTTGAAATGTTAGTTTTCGTCAAGGGGGGAGGAATTAACTTTATCAGGGTTTATTTTCAGTTACATTTAAATATTGAATTGACATTAATGCCAAACCTATCAAAATTACATTTTAAAAATTTCTTAAATTAGGTGTTTAAAAAAATCAATATTTTGAAATCTTTTGTTAATTTTTAAAATGTTCCATGTACATTAATTTCTTCCTTCTAATTTTACCATTTTTAATTCTTATAAATATTTTTGAACATCTAAGAGGTATTATTTTGCAGATAAACTGAATAGTTAATTTAAGAGGAATATTTCTTAATTGCACGCTGAATTTTCATGACGTATATCTAAATTTAAAATTAGTTTTAATAACTGTAGTACATTCAAAATTTAAATTGGATAACTCCGATTTTTTAAAACAAAATAGAAGTATTTGCTAAACATTTTTTAAAAAATCTTTAACAAGTTAGGTCGCTAGGACGAGGAGCATTTTAAACATTAAAAAATATTCGTAAAAATAACTGATTTTTAAACACATCGGATTTTAAATTAAGAAATTGTGATTAATTTACTAATACTTCAATTTATACGCATACAAAGTTTCATAACTCAGAGTTGATATTTAAATATAAATTTTCGTAATATCCACCATTATAATACAATTTTAATGACATCCAACAAACATAAATTATAAAGATATATATGAAAAAATTAATAGACAAAATTTAAGATATCAATAAAACATAATATGTATACAAAAATGGTATATATACCACGAAAATGATTTCAGTTCAATTAAAATGCTAAAACTGTAAAAGTATTAACAGCATTTTAGTATTTAAAACATTAAATTCCAAAGAGATATTTTGCACTAAAATTTTATTTTTTATAAACTAGGAAGCAAAACTTCATTATGAATGTATATTTTGAAATTTTTTCGTTAATTAAATATTATAATAATTCAGAAATGACTGACTATTTCAACATGCTCAAACTTTTTTCAATGAACAAAATCATTTCTAGCATAAACTTTCAAATTTTTATATACATATTTCAATATGTCTCCTTCATATTAATTTAACGATACGAATTTTGTTAATCGAAATTTATGATAAATATTATCCAAAAACTACAGACTATTCCAATAGATAGATATTTTTTTTCTTTCACTGATAAAAATCATTTTTAGCACAAAAACTATACAAGTTGATGATTACTTATGCGATTAAATGAAATAATACAGATTAAATAATACAAAGAATGGAATCTTAATCAAACAAAATACGTCCGTTTTTGGCATGAAAATTTAAGGAATTTATAAATTTTTTAAAGGTTTTCTTATGGGACCTAGTTTAAAATTAAAGATTTCAAGAACCCAATTTTTAAGGATCTCGCTGATTGAAGTAGTTTTTAAAAACTTTTGATGACTTTTTAATTCAGGTTTTTTTCCAAAATATATAATACTTGTACGCCTATATAGATACACAAACATTAAAGCTAAACATGAAAACTAAAAAAAATATATATATTAAAAAATACTTACCAGTTCGCTTGATGTTTGCCATTTCAGCGGAAATCTATCGCTTTAATCAAACATATCTAATCGTATCACACGTACCTAATTTGAAAATCTGAAATTCTCGAAGGCGGCAATATCTTTTTTAAAGCACAACTACTCTTATCATCTAAACGAATGATGGACTCCCTTGACCTAGTCCTCTTGTTAAGTCTGTCACTTAAAATTTTATTGTATAAATCGTTCTTTAGTCTGATAATGAAGTACAGCTGCAAGAGGAATAACCCCTACAAGCTAGGGTGAAATATATGTACGAATTCTCTATACTTAAGACTTAAATCATACCTTTTCTGTTTAACATGACGTTTATTTAATGGATTAGTAATATACCTAGCCCAGTCTTACAAACGATTCCAGGAATAGTACAGCCTTAGGTTACACGAAACTTATGCCCACCAGATGTGCAATTCCTTCTCCAAGGAGAAAAATCTATCCAAAACAAGATATTTTAGGGGAAATGGCTCTTTAATCAGTTTTGCTCCAATGACCGAATAACATGCGCACCCCATATTGTGTCCATTTATCTTCCTTTCTGGACTTCCTGGGCATTTTCAACACCCGAAGTGTTTAGTTTCCCATAGTGTTTTAGTGAATACCCTCCACAAACATACACAGACATTTCTCGAACCCATTTAGACCCTTCAATTCATCGGTCATTATTAAAATGAATATCAAAGATTGCGGAACTTAGCACACCCCGTATCTTGACCACTCACGGTGGCGAAAGCCTGTAGCCCAGCAAGATATTTCTGAACGAAACGTCTTTTACTAAGAACACTGTTGTCTACAGTCAAGCAGAGGGTTCATTTTCTTTAAACGACACGATCTTATAGAATTTTAGAATTTCGGGGGGAGGGAGGCACCTGTCCCCTTGACTACGGCTTAAAACAAGAAATCTGTTGGTTTCTTTTTTATTCCTTTTTCGGTAGCATATATTTACTCCTCAAAAAAGATCTTCAAAAAATCGAGAAGCATACAGTTATTAGAGCACCTATATTCCCTTTAATAAATTAGAAAAACCCTAAAAATCGTCAGGGGAGAAACAAGTTTGAATTCTTATACTTGTTTTAAAAATGTCAAACGAAAGGAGGATAACCTTAATTAAAATAAATCTTAAGCACACTAATAAAAACAGGATAACTGAAACATTCATTAAAATGTCAAAAATTCAACGTGTGAATAAAACCCAAAACATTTGGAGGGGCAAAACTACAAGTTCGAATACCTATACTTCCTTTAAAAATGTCTCAGAAAAGGAGGATAACCGTAATTACAATAAGTCTTCACACTAATAAAAACAGATTAACTTCAACATTCGTTAAAATGTAAATCAAAATTTTAATATATGCATAAAACTCTAAAAATCTGGAGGGGCAAAACTACAATTTCGAATACCTACACTTGTTTTCAAAATGTCTCAGAAAAGGGCGATAACCGTAATTAGAATAAATCTTCAGCACACTAATAAAAACAGATTAATTTAAACATTCATTAAAATGTTGAAATCAGGAGGGGCAAAACTACAATTTCGAATACCTACACTTGTTTTAAAAATGTCTCAGAAAAGGGCGATAACCGTAATTAGAATAAGTCTTCAGCACACTAATAAAAACAAATTAATCTACACATTCATTAAAATGTTGAAATCTGGAGGGGCAAAACTACAATTTCGAATACCTACACTTGTTTTCAAAATGTCTCAGAAAAGGGCGATAACCGTAATTAGAATAAATCTTCAGCACACTAATAAAAACAGATTAATTTAAACATTCATTAAAATGTTGAAATCAGGAGGGGCAAAACTACAATTTCGAATACCTACACTTGCGTAATATATGTAAATAAATAAATAAATTTTATATAAACACAATCATATATATGAATACATATAATATGTATATATATATATATGTATTATATATATTATATATATGTGTGTGATGTATATGTATGTATGTCTGTATATATGTATATGCATATATATGTATACATATATATATACATATATATATGCATATATATATAATATAAGTGTATGTATATATATATATATATATATATATATGTATGTATATGGCATATATAATATATATACATGTATATGTATATAATATACATATATATGTATTTATATATGTATATATATGTATAAAAAGTATGTATGTGTGTATATAATGTTATATATATATAATATAAGTGTATGTATATATATATATATATATATATGGAAGACAAACGAGTTGAGTAGCATACAATAGTAAAATCTAATCGTCCAATGAATTCCAATCTGAATTTCATGAGCATGCTTGAAACAACTCAGAAATACCAAATTCTAACTAGAAAATTTTTATTTGAAAGCAATAAGCGAGGCACACGCATACTGGGCAGTTTAATATATCAAATCAGCAATTTTTTTTTCAATTCCGGCATACATTTGTCTTTCAACGTCTGGGATTTTCCCACCCATTAATATTCAGCTTCGCAAATGTCCTTCCTTGAAAAGCCATGAGCGATATGAGCATTTCGTATTAAACATGCCCGCTCCCTCCAGCGTCCCGCATTTTTAAAGTCTCTATCCATCCAGCACACTATTTGAGAGTCACGAAACCCGTTGACCCTTGGTCAAGCGGCGGGCCACAAAGTGAGACCTTAGATAGTAATTACGCTTTTTGACACCTGCCATAAAGTAAAAGAGCGGGGGCTAAAGTGAAAAAAATTCCGCCTTCCGCGGTGCATTGTCCCCTTGGAGATGTCTAGTTTGCGCGGGTTGAATAACTTGTAATGATCCTGGTTGTTCTCTCTCCAAGTTGTGGGGGGATTCGTACATTTATCTCTTTTAAAACTACCGCCAGCATCTTTATGTCTCATAAAGAGCCTCTTCAGGCATCGCTGGACTTTAAATACATTATTTAAAATACCTTACACACGATGTTGTGTAAAGTGCGTGGCCATATGCACAGAACACTTCTTTTTTTTTCTTCTTCTGTTCTTGGCATTGCATTACAATGTTTGTTTTATTGCGTGCTTTAAAACAATGATCGGAGTGGAATGAAAGCGAAAGCAGAGAAGTGGCTCGTAAATATTTTAACAATTTAAAATCCCCGTTTGAATATACCCAAAGTGTGTGTATTGTTTAATGTTGTTCGATATTTCTCTACTCATTAGAAAATTGTTTATTTTTCTGTTGTGAAAAAAGATATTTAAAAGCATTCATTTTACACTGATATAAATAAATAACAGGAAGTATTGGGAAGAATAGTCAGCGTCATTTGTATTACTGGATATCTTGAAAACACAACTTCTAATTAACGAAGGTCTTAGTTCGGATTGGAGCTCTACGGTCTACTTTTTTCTTTCACTAGATCAAACTAGACCGGGACCTACTGTTTAAAACCGAATTTGAAAGACTACGGATCTACATGCCAACTATGACATTCGAACCCATGAACTCTGGTATCATTCTGGAAGTGTCGAACGATGACCGAATGGTTAGGGTGCTGGCCTTTGGAACCTCAGTTCATGTGTTCGAATCCCACAGTAACATGGATGTCCGTAGCTTTTTGGAATCGGCTTTAAGCAGTAGGTCCCGGCCTCATTAGCCTTTATGCTAAAAAATGTAGACTATAGCAAACCAAACCAAACCTAATCACTCTGGCACTCTGGAAGAGCAGTTCACTACGTGGTCGGTCATTATTCGGTACTATTAACCCGAAAACGTTTTACAAAACGTTATTTTTTGTTACTTTTAAAGTTCCCATATAATAATCATTTTTCTTGTAAGCTGTGCATAGTTAAAGGTTCTTCCTATAAATCTTTATATATATAATTCTTCTGTCTGTGTGTTTGTAATAGAACTCCTCCTAAATGGCTGGACTGATTTTGAAGAAATTTTGTGTATCGCTTGAAACGCTTCACTGCCAACGTATCTGTAGCGCAGTGGTCAGCGCAACACTCTTCAGCACGAGAAATCCTATGATTGAATCCCAGTACAGGCGATGTGGGAATTTCAACTTAATCTAGCTATGTTTCTGATGACTGTACGCGTGGTGGCTTCAAGTATCTTTAAAATAATTTTTTCCTTACTTTTCCATGAAAACGGTCCAATTTATAATTTACTGAAACACAATTTTGGATTTACAGCGTTAAAACAGGACAACGTCTGTCGGGTTGTCAAGTAATTTTATATAATTCGCTTCTTCACTCTGTATTCAGAAATCTTTAAGAATAAAATTTTTCCCTATAGAAAGTCGAACGATGGGGAATGGGTATGGTCTCTTCGGTGCCAGAATTCGTGGATTCGAAGAGTAGTTTTTTAGCTTTTAAGCTATGCATGATTGAAGGTTATGTATATAAACTAGCATATAGCCCGTCATATGACGGGATCCGTAAAATGTTGAATTTCTAGAATTGTAAAGTACCCTATGAGGCAGGAAGAAAAATGGTTTGTTTTTTAACTGAAAATTATCTGGTACACTCTCAATAATTTGTTTATCTTCATACTCCTCTAAAGTCTCCCGATACTGCGATTGTAGTTTAGAATCACGTTGAATTCATTTAGAAATATAATTCTAAGTTGAAATTATCCTTCTTCCGAATTTTTTTTCCATTAATGGATGTAAAGAAATAAAACTATCATTTCCACTACACCCTGGAGGTAAATAGAATTTGTTGTTAATACCGGTGATAGAATTTTCCCCGCAACAAAAAAGAATCAATGATTAAATTTAACATTATCACATATGTATCTAATCTATTATTTAAGCCAAATATAATAGAAAACTATTTGCGTAATATCTGAGTTCAGTGATAATACGTATGAAAATAATGCAGACAATATTTAAATAATTTAAAATAAGAAATGATTAAATGAGATGGTTAAAGGAACGACGTCATAATGCTAGAAAAAATGTTATTTTTACCTGTTTATTATGAGATAAATTGATAAATTTAATCACCTGCTCTTAGCCGGGGAAAATAGGGTTTGAATTAATAGCCTTAAAAGCTCGAAAAGGGGAGAAGGCGTGGATTTCCAACTTTTTAAAGACGACAGTATTTTTCGTTATGATATGAATCATATGAATCATATTTATATCAATTTATTTTAGAATCGTTTGTATTTAGATAAATATTTTGAATAATCCTAACTCATCGAAAAGGAGAATTCTATTTTGGTTTTAAGAGACGACAGATATTCTTTATATGAATCATTTAAACAATTCTTCACAACTTTTTACAAACAAATCCTTGAAAGAAAAGCCTTTCTTCAGGAGTGAAGGATATTATACAACAATGGAATTATAAAACATTTTTCTTCATTTTAATGGGAAAACTGAGGCCGACCAGCCTTCCTTACAAGGGCAGGAATGTTAACATCGATGTTTGTCGTTGCCAGGTGAAGAAAGTCTAACAATGAACTGTCAGAGAGAGAGCTCCAAATAATACCTTGATAAACTTCATCACCGAAAAAGCCCTTTCGCATAAATATGTGCTCCCAAACATAGAAGTTATTTTCAGTCCTAAGTCACCCAGATTTGAAAACCGTTTAGTTGGAAGCAACTTGAAGAACTCGGGCCCCCTTTCGGTTCTTGTGTGAAAGAACAGGTCAGCCTGGAGATCACAGAGCACTAATTATAGGTTATCCGGTTGTTCTTCAATACTTGCTTTGACTGGGTTACTAAACAGACCCACGTCATTCTTGATGCTCTCAAAATCTGAAAATCTTGAGTTGAATTCATCAAAAATAGTCTGCAACTCAGGGCAAAATCCAGCACTTATCACGCTCTGACTCCAAACGACTGCAGCTGGCGAAGTGAGATAAGTTATTTTTTCCCAAAGTTTTATGGAAAATTTTTAGCTTGTTTCTAAACCTACTGATGTGTCATAAGGCCAGACACCAATTGGCTTCTTCCTTGTAGTTTTAAGTTCACATCGTTGAGGTGAACAGTAATATCAGTTAGAAATGCCAAGTGACGCGAAAAATCCATGTTTAAAAGTTCTTGTTGCAAGGTTTTCTGATGGAAAAAACTGGTGAAGAAAAAAAAAAGGATTTTAAAAGGGATTTTATAAAAAGAAGGGATTTCTTAATAAGAAGTTGGCGGGCCTCACAATATGTGTTGGCGGGCCGTATGGGGCCCGCAGGCCCCCAGTTGGACAGCCCTGGATTAGAGGATGCTTTTTAGTACCAGAATTCATGGATATTTGTAGCCGTTCAAAATCGGCTTTAAAGCAGTAATTCTCGTTCTCATTAACACTTATGTAGCAAAAAAGTAAGACATACTCTCCAAACTCTACAGGGAAGCTCCAACGCTCTTGTTTATATATTTCTTTTAGTATTATAAGATAATACATACTTCTTCTAATTATTAGACATATCCGGTATGAATAGCTAGTTTGCTACTGCATGTAGTTTAAAAATATTTTACGTTCCGTTATGCATTTTAACAACAAGTTGATTTTCTCAAAAACGTAAAATAATAAAACAAAATTCTTCATTAAAATGGTGTTTGTTCCCTCTTAAAGTCATATCTCAAAAAAAAGTACATGACAAGCCAAGAATATTTTTACATAAAATCAAAAATGTTGCCTTTATGTTTAGGAAATATTATCTAATGTGTTTATGTAGTGTAGTCATTCTGAAGAGTTTGTGAATGAGTAAATAAAATATTCGAATCTAAAACTTTCATCAGAATTTGATAAAATCTATCATCGATAATATTAAAGCGAAAATTGCTTTATCGGAATTGAATTAGATTAAAAGAGACGCCAACTTATCTGATAATTTCGTTTGGCTTGGTTTGTTTCTAGCATTGTGTTCAACTTTTTGCTACACAAGGGTTAATTATATCCTTATCTCCTGAAAATCGAAAGCAGGCAGAAACAGACAAATCATGTTTTAAAGGAACAAAAAAAATTATAGTTAAGATCAACAAATAGAATGAGCTTAAAATTATAGAGGTAAAAAAGAAAATAAACATTTTATTATTTGATCTTTATTAGATTCCACTTTTGAAAGTAATCCTATTTTCATATATCACACATCGATTTAACAGTTTTGATATAAGTATTTCCCACTTTCTAACTGTCTATAACAATGCAAGATTATCCTTACGACCAATACATTGCAACCGTCATAGAGGTTAGCCATTTTTTCACTTACTTCCTGTAGAAAAAAAATGACGCTTAATTATTACCCTGTAAAATGTATCCAAAAATTAGTTTACAATAAATAATTACAGTATGATTTCAAAAGATCTATATTTAACATCAAGTAATAAAAAATAACATTTGTTGATTAATTACATCATCGAATATTTTTTAATTAAAAAAATGTTTCCTATGAAATATTCTTGTAGACCACCTCAAACTTTGAACTCAGAGTTTTTCCCTGTACCATCAAATGTACGGGACTTCATACAAAGAGTGATCAATACATTTCGACAAAGCTGTGATTGTGTGTTACGATCAAAGGTAGTCATTTTTTGTTTGGCACACAAATAACAATTATCGGTAATTTTGAGTTGTGAGAGAGATAATAATAGTAATTGATGCGAGGGCAAAAAAAAAAAAAAAAAAAAAAATCCGTTTGCGGTTTGCAGTTACTCACGACTCTAGTCACCCCGAAAACTAATACTAGAAGAAAAGAATTTAATGAGTTTTATAAAGAAAAGAATTTTCTTGGAACGATAAAGCCTAATAACAATGACTTCTGAAGCTATTCTTATAATAAAAGACATAAGCTCTCAGATAGTAACACTCCCCTATAGTACCCAGAACTCTCTACCACATATATTTTACAAGAGTAGAAGTTAATTGATCTTCAAAAACCTCTAATTTCCTCAAGCATTATGTATTTGCCATGTATGAATAAAAATGCAAGCCTATGCTATTTTAGAAGGATACTTAGTTATTACTCCTTTCTCAAGCAAACTGTAGAAAGTTCAAATGAGAAAAAACTAATGTTACCCCAAACTAACAAATGAGAAAATAATTTGAGTAGTTAGTTGTCAACCATTTTAACTCTGTAGTAATTACCAACGGTGCAGATATGTAAAATACACAAAAGTTAATATCATTTTGTCGATTTTTAAAATACTGTTTTCTATAAAAAATATATCTTTACCATAAGCTACCGTGGTTCTGACTTCGATGATTGAAATATGTATTTTAATAGTTTCGAAAATATTTTTTCAACTCTAGGTTGTTGAGTTAAGCACCTTTTTCCCATCACCTATGCACGGGTGTTTTTCTCTAAGATTCACTTTTCCATTAAAATATGTTTTCACATTCATCGCCATATAATTTTAAAAACTTAAAATAATATTATGTCCACACGGAAGATGTATTTTTGGTTTTAACTTGTAGGGATGCTTTATAAAGTGTTATTTTTTGTATTGTTTTGTATAATTGTTTAATTGTTTTGTATAATTGCGTATCTCCGGGAAGCTGAGACAAACAAAGTAGAAATAGAGTGCAGTAGATTGTTGTCCTATGGGAAATACCAGGTTATACAAATTTTAAGTGTAAAGCTTCTAAACAAACAAAAAATCCCACCTTCAAAGAGTGAATGAATTAGTTTGGATGGTAAAAATTACCAAGTGGTGAGTATAGCTAAATATCAAATAATTATATTCAGGGAATATTGATCAACACTGCTAAAAAATTTATATTTAGGTTCATCGGGGAATATTAACCAACATTGCTAAAATAATTATATTCAGGATATCGGGATATATTGACAAAAAATTATATTCAGTGATAGTAAATATTGACTAACATGGCTAAAACAAATGATATTGAGTTATAGAGGGGAATATTGACTAACATTGATAAAAAAATTATATTCAGGTGTGTCAGAGAATATTGACCGATATGGCTAAAAAAACTATAATCATGGATATCGGGGAAAATTGACCAACATTGCTAAAAAATGATATTCAGGTTTATTGGGGAATATTGACCAATATTGTTAAAATATGATATAAATATCGGAAATATTGGCCAACATTACTAAAAAAATAATATTCAGGAAATATAAACAATAAATAGGGTTATATCAAGGAATTTTGACTAACATTGCTAAAAATGGTAGTCTGGTATATCGGGGAATATTGACTAACATCGTTATAAAATTATATTCAGGGATATCGGGAATATCGACCAACATTACAAAAAAAATTATATTCATGGATATCGAGGAATATTGACCAATATTGCTAAAAATGATATTTAGGTATATCGGGGAATATTGACCAACATTACTAAAAAGTGATATACAGGGAATAAAAACAATAAATCGGATTATACCGAGGAATATTGACTAACATTGCTGAAAAATTATATTCAGGTATATCGAGGAATAGTGATCAACATTGTTAAAAAATTACATTCAGGGATATCGGGAATATTGACCAACATTGTTAAAAAATTAAAATTCAGGTATATCGGGAAATATTGACCAACACTGTTAAAAAATTAAATTCAGGTAAATAGTAAAATATTGGCAAACATTGCTAAATATCAAAAAATTATGTTTAGGGATATCATTTATGGGGGAGGGGATCATTTGATGTAAGCCGATATTTTAATTTTTATGTTAAAAAAAAGTTTTTAGCTATTTAAGTAAAAAATATATTCACATTTCGGGTTTTTTTTATTTATTTTATCTCTAAATGAACAGCAAAAGTATAGAGTAGAAATTATACTTTGACTCACTGTATATGCAAAATGAGCATGAAACAATATAGAAATAAATATTAATGATTATTACAAGGAATTTTTTTTCACAGACAGCTGATCGCGAAGAAAACAAAATCACGCAATTACAACATCAAGGTTGTATTTTCCCTCACGGTTTGGTGATATTCTATGCTGGGGTAGAAAAAGTTCCAGATCATTCTTTGTATTTTCTTGCATATAAAATACTACATCCTACTGTCTAAATACATTCGGTGAAAATTGACTAGATTAGATGATGAAATTTCTGATCAACTTGGTTTAAATATTTAATCTAACTTGAATAAATATCTAGATTGTTTTCTTGAAGTTTCTAAGTTGTTTAAAATTTCTACTGTGCTTAAATGAAAATAGAATTCAGTCCTCTTATGGTATCATTATATTTTAAAAATAGAAGTACATTTTTAGTCAAGTTGTATATTTATTGTTCTTTTATTATACAAAAATTTTCACAGAAATAAGTGTTATCATTTATATATACAGTTTAAGCTTCTCTAAAAACAAAAATATTATAAAATTAACTGTACTGTATAACTTTGTTCTTTAACATGTATACATCTTTGAGAATATTTGAGTTATATCTTTGAGAGCAAACTTTATTTAGGTGTTACACATGTTCATCATTTTACTATTATTTAAATTAAACATTTTGCTAGTATTTGAACCAAGGATTTTTTTTCCTTATTTGATCACAGCATTTCGTTTTAATTTTATACCAATATTTTTCATATACCAATATTTTTCATATACCAATATTTATCAAGGGTATTTATAATAATGAATTTATGTATGTATCAAACATAATTTTACATTACAAAAAATAAAAAGATTGTAAAAGAAATTTTTTAAATGTAAGGCATTGTCTGGGTTCTAATATTTGTCTAAAGAATATAGTTATTAGAGAAGAAGTCATGCAGTGTAGTTTCGTACTTATTGTTTACGTACCTATTGTATTAAAAAAACTTATAAGATTTATATTAAAAGTATTTAAAAAATATCAATGTTGAATAAACGTAGTTATTAAAATAAATGTGACAAATAAGAATGAAACAAAAATCCATAATTTGTACAAAGTTGTCAATTTTAGAAAGCATAAAAGCTTAATATTATATCTTTAGGACTTGATTCATTTCTCTTAACGTGTTGGTGTAGATCAAACGAGAATTTTCAAATAAATTTTACTACTTATTCCCTTTTCCTAAAAGAGACATTTTAAGTAGCTTTTGCTAAAAGTATGACGGTTTCTTATCCCAACTTCTATCTGACACCACAACATTTCTATAACGTTTAAATCTGGTGGCTCAGTGGGATGGGACGTAATGACTTTAAGGATAGTACCAGCCGCAAGGTGGGTATTCATAGCAAAATGTTTCGTATCATTTTTCTGATAATATTGAAAAGTGGTTGGAATTTAAAGATTTTTATCAAAGGTTTCATTCATATTTGAACCTTTGAAAGGCGTAATGTTTTATTTAAAAAGAATGAATTTCAAAATTTCTACATTAAAAATTAAATTGGGTATATATATATGAAACATAACGTAGCATGCCATGCTTCAGAGATGTAACGTGGTCAAAGGGGTATGGTCGTCGGCGTAAAGAATACGATTTATCAGGAGAAGTTTTGTAGCATCTTTATTTAGCAGCGTCCAACAGCAAAATCCAACAAAAAATGGTCGTGCAGCCTTTTATAACTTTGGGGAACTCCAAAGACGTGAGAAAAGGAATGTGCTTAATCAGCAAAGTAGATTGCCTAGATAATTTCGCCAACAGGAAAACGATTTTTCTAATACAAAAGAGTTTAACGCCAAGAGGCTACTAAGAAGATGTTGAAATTGCGGATTTGGTGGTTTTTTAATATAGGAGTAAGTAATTTTAGTTTAAGACTAAAGTATTAAATTTTTACATTACATATATATATATATATTATTTAATGTTCTTTTGTATAAAATATGGTTAAATATTTTAACTTTGGAGTAATGTAATGCCAACTTTTTAGGTCTAGTCTAGAAATAAAAATGCTTCGCGTATTTATCTACCTAAAAAGTCAACTTTAATTCTCGGGTTAAATTTCGCTGTTAGCATGGATGTTCAGAGTTGACTTTTAGCAGTAGATCCTTGTCTAATTAGCTCTCGCTTTGCAAAATGTCTGGTCGTACCACTCTAGATAAATGAAACTAAAACCAATAAATTTTACCATGTTAAAAAGTAGACATAAACATTGGGATCTATCGTTGGTTTTCTAAACACGTATTGGGCCTATACTTTTTGTAACCATACACTCCCATACTATCACTCTAACTTCTCTATGGTCTTATATGATAGATTTTGTTCTATACCTTGGTTTCGCAACACTATTATCTTTCTATTCGGTAAAAACAAATTTAACTTTGACTCATCATGCAAAAAATATGCTAGTCCAAAATTTAAATGTCTCTTTGCTGTACTCCGTTGTAAAAGCTAACTTTTTTATTCTACTTACCTTTTTTACAAAAGAATTATTTCTCACACCTGTGCTGCAAAATATTTTCTTTAAATAATATGTATAGTTTCAGTGTGAGTTCTTTTATTTAAAAATGCTTTACTTTCGATTGATAATTTAGAAAGACTTACAGCTGGATACAATCAAACTATCATTACGAGAATCAAAAAGTCTCCTTCCAATCATTTGAGATTTGTTCTCTAATACTTGCCCAACTTCTAATACTTACCACTAAATTGGCTATATTCCCAGTTTTCCGTAGATATTTTCCTAATTTAAAATTCTGAATATTGAGCTCTCTTTCCCTTTCATATATTTGTCTATGTTGGCATTCCATGAAGAAAAATTAAAACTACGAAAGTTTCAACGCATCTTAGCATTTTCAATGCATATTTCGTACTGCTTTCACCGCGGGTCTACTCTGTACTAGTTTAATTTTGATATTCGAACTGGCAGAGTTCTGAAAATTAATTATTGAAAATAATCATAACTTTAATATCAGACATTTTGACTAGGCATCTTGCATGCAATATAACTAAAACACCACTTTTAAAAACAATTTCTGAGATTTATGCATAATTTTCATATGTATGAAAATATGAGTTACTTTAATTAAATTATATTACTCAATTTTTTTCAGGTTTTTTTTAAATAAATGAAGAATTTATTCAAGAAAACTTATTGGAGAGTGATTAGAACAAAGGGTTCTTAATAAGACTTAGTTTCATTGTTTCAATAAGTCTAATTAATTATTAAAAATAATCATAAATTTCATATTGGACATTTTGACTAGGCTTCTTTCATACAAAATTACTAAAACACCACTTTTTAAAACAATTTCTGAGATTTATGCAAATTTTTCATGTGTATGAAAATATGAGTTTAACTTTAATTAAATTATATAACTCAATTTTTTCATGCTTTTTAAAAAATAAATAAATAAGTAAGTAAGGCAAGAACTTATTTAAAAAAACTTATTGGAGAGTGGTTCGAGCAAATTGTTTTCAGTAAGACTTAGTTTCATTGTTTCAGTTTGTAATATATGAATACATTTTAAAAATCTGAAACCGCAAAAGATTTACAAGTTTAAATTGTATATGAATGGGACATATGATACAACTAATTTAATTCGCTATATTTTTTTATGTATGGTTAAAGTAAAGGCATCAAAATGTTCAGAAATGTTTATACATTAATATATAAAAAATAATTTTAAACTTTTGAAGATTTCATAGTCCTGGGGATTCTTAAACGATATACCGTTCATACTAAGCAACAAAGATGTAGGACATAAACAAACATCTCAATCCACATATATCTTAAGTGAAAGTCTTTGACATTGTGGTTCTTAATAATTCTAATTATATAATCTCTTCATCCCCAGGTCATTGTCTCGAACATCGCTCAGCAAATTACCCTTACGAATATTCGTGATCCGTTACATTCTTCAAATAACCTTCCATTATGGTTGAGCGTTGCAGAGGTCAATTAGAATAAAATGAACCAGGGAGGTATGGTGGAAAAGCAAAAAAATGAGCATGTGTTTTGTAAGTGTGTTTTCCCAAGACATACGAGGCGCCTACAGTCCAGTCTGCGGTAGGGACAATAACAGATGCCCAAGTCACGACCGAGTCTTGTCACAGAGGTGGGACGAGTGAACCTGCTTGGCACAAAAGAACTTTCATCGCCAGAACTCTTCATTGCCCTGTCTCTTAAGAGTGTAAATCACCTATAAAAAGAGTTGCTGCGAGAACCATAAAGTCGATATAAAAGCATACATTACCTCTCTCGCTTACCCGAGATGTCTATCAGGAGCCAAGAAACAATAGGATGTAAGTGACAAAAATGAAAATTTTGAGTTAACGATTGCAAAAGATGGGAGAAACAACTATTCCATATTTTAAAACATACAGATGACTGGACTATAAATAAAATATGTATATGAAAAACTTTTGAAATGTTTTATAGGATCTGAACTTTGAACTAGTATTACACAAGTTTTACTTTTGTCACTTACATCCCTTTACATTTCTTTGCTTCATACGAAAATCTTAGTGTAAGCAATACTAAAATAGTTTAAAATGTTTCAACGAACTTTTATCTCCAGTAACAACTTCTAATTATACACCTGGACCTCATATAGGGCTTCAAATTTCGTTCTTGATAACACTTGTTAGCAAAAGTTGATGTCTCAGATTTCTTAACATTAGATTTACCAAAGCAGTCAAAATGGCTGGGTTTTAAATTGCAATTCATTGTATATTTAAAATGCTGGTAAATCTAGAGTTAAAGAAGTGAATACATAAATAAAGCATAGTTTTGTGATTTATTTTTGTCTATTTACTGTCAGTTTGGTTTATTTTTTTTAGCTACACATGCATTTGCAGACTTCTCCTTAATCATACAGATATCTTCTTCGACTCCTTACATTTTTCTAAGGCTATATGGAACTATATTGAATAAACTACATGACCTAGAAGATCATTTTAAGCATTCTTTTAATACCCGAATCATTTCTGTAGATTACATATCGATACATATTTTAAATTTAAGTTATTATGTACTGCACAGAATAAAATAAATATTAAGTTTAAGCAACTTACTACAGTAAGTCACTTTAGTGATCGGCTATCATTTTAAACATCATAAGATACTATTTGTGAAAAAAGAAAAAAAACTTCGTGAAAGAAAATTTATTATCTATTGCATGTAAAATAAGTACTGTAAGAAGAAGAAGATTTATTATATACTAACTGCGTCCCGCCACGCTTTGCTGTGGCACAGTGTAGTTAAACGGATATGAAAGACGAAAGCGCATGTCTTTAATATGTTTAATTTAATAACACTGCGTCTGGTGGGATTCGAACCACTGCTTTTATTCCTCGATTCTAAAATCTTTACCACCCAGCTAAACACACAGCAGCCAATCAAATTGCCGGGAGACACAAACACAGATTTTAAACATTATAGATAAACGGTGTGGATAAAAACATAACCGGACTGTAGTACAACGTTATGCCAAAATTTCAAGCCAATCGGTGTAATATATTTTCAGAGATTTTGTATTATGAACAAACATTTACATTTTTATTTATATAGATAAAGTAATTTGTCATGATATCAGTCTATATAACTCCCAAAAAAGTAAATTTATGTACTTTGTACAAATAATCATAAAGTATCGATCGAAATGAAAATTTTATAAATAATAGAAATTTCTTGGAAATTTTGTAGATTATTTATAAGATTGCTCTCTATTTATTCTCAAAAGTCAAGCTGATTCTAAGAAAACATAAAAATTCTATAAGCTATTTTTAGAGGTATCTAACATGAGACGCTAGCCCTTAAAGGGGTACACCAGCTACATCCTTTTGTATTTCGCTGCTCCATACAAAAAAATCTTAATTTATAGTTATATGAAAATAATTTTTAAAAATATTTCAGCAACCTTTTGCCTTCAGTAACAACTTCTTTTATACATCTCGACCTCATATGTGACTTTAAATTTGATTTGAGTTCATGATAACACTTGGTAGCAAAAGGGGATGCCTCAGATACTTTAAAGAAGTGAATACAGAAATAAAACTTGTTTTTGTTATTGATTATTTTCTATTTTATGTCAGTATGGTACATTTTATCATCCCCTTACCTGTATATAAACGTGTATGAAAAAATCGTGCCAGAAATGGAAATATTTGTTGCGTTATTATCATCAAAATGTAAGAAATAAATTATTTTTGAAACAAAATTTTAAACGATAGAACCATTATTTTCAATATTTTTACATATGTGGAAAATATTAATGAATTACAGAAATTTTTGCTCAAATTACAGCAAAATAAATCAAATGATAGGATTTTCTGAATTAAATACAATAAACTAATACAACTATATTATTATCTGTATCAACTGCCATGAATTCCATGTCCTCAGATTTCCTTGAATTTCACAAATCCTTTATAGTAGCCGATAAATAGTTACAAATGGTGTGAAAATGCCGAACTTTTTGATGGAAAGTGTCTTTATTGGTAAAATGGCAAATTAAATATTATGTTTGGATGAACCGATTTCTGGTTTCATGGAATTGAAATACCGTTTTTTCTCTTGTCCGAATCAGATCGGGCATTCCAAAATTGGATTATTTGAGTTGCCTGAACTGAGTTCCAACGTCACAGGCAAGGGATTAAGATTCCAACGTGAATTTTGTCAGAAAGTCTCAAGATTGCAGTTGCCGGGTAGGTATGGCCAGATCCTGGCAAGTTTAGACCTAATACATATGTCGTCCTGGTATTTGGGCTTCACAAGCAAGGTTTGGTTTGGAGCGCTACGGTCTACTGTTTTGCACACGAGGGCTAATGAGGCCGGGACCTACTGCTTAAAGCCGATTCCGAACGGCTACGAGCATCCATGCCATAGTGGGATTCGAACCCACGAACTCCGGTACCGACGGTCAGCGCTCTAACCAATCGACCACCGTTCGGCGCTTCACAAGCAAGGGCTTAAATATACATGCTTTTGCACCCTTCTACTTAGCCACCAGATTTATTCGTCATAGCATACTCATAGTAATTTTTCTAAACGGAATCACATTATTATTTCTTACATAATCTAGAATATCATTTTAATTGTATCAGTTCACATAGCATTTTAACTTTAACGAACAAAATGTTTGAAGAAGTAAATATTCAGGAAAAAAAATTATAATTCATAGTATGATAGTAGATGAAATTTATTAAAATGATATGGTAGTCCTCAGAAATGACTTTCTGATTCCTATGCTTTTAGCAATTCGCTAGACACTTTCACAGGAATCGTCGGATAAATAATTATATCTCATGTATATTTAATGTTGATATTTCAACTAATCCGGGTCGTTGAGACAAGTCGCAATAAAAAATACCGCATGAAGTTATATCACGCAGTAGTCGATGTCAGAACCGTAACGCTTAATTCATTGCTGTGTACAAACCCTGAGGATATATCATATCCGTTTACTAACTATCATTATAGATACTTACAATAACACGGTTGCATCAAATTCTACCATTCCTTAACCCCTTTCAATATCATTATTTTCTTGATAAATTTGCACCCAATGGCTTCTGCACTTTACATGCTACTGAATTTTGGAGCATTAGTCCAAATATGCTATTATAGATAAAACATACTATTAATGGAGGGTGGTCTAATATTATTTCATGATCCCTCTACTGGGAGTTGATATTAAGTAATACCGCTAATCGATTTCCCGAAATTGTTTTTTAAATTTAAAAAAAGTTTTTATCATCCTCGGAACTATTTCAGCCAAATTGGAATCAAAAAGATAACAGCGTCCATTTTCGTTAGGTCATATCGAGCAGCTAGATTATGAAAATGGCAATTACTGGTAATTTCTTATATCTAGATATATTATGATTAGAAACCCGCAAAGTAATTTCATGGTTCTTTTAGTCCTACAGAATATAAAAACATTAAAATCAATTAACTTGAGATTCTTATTCGTTCATAGAATTTTAAAAAGTATCGGGCAAAAGTTCATAGATTCGAACTGCCTGTTCAATATCGTTTTTATCAGTTTAAGATGACAGGGATAAGATTTACCGTCTCGTTCATCTCAAATTCGTATAACGCTCTAATATTAAAAAAATAAATAAATAAAATTAAAATTAAAATTAAAATTGGTGGACATCATATGATTTTCTTTCACGCCCATTTTACACATTTTTTGCTCCGTTCATTTAAATTTATTTTATTTAAATGTTAAATACGATCCTTCAGTTCTTTACAAAGTGGACAATCACACAATTGTTAAATTAGATTTTAATATTTTTTTTCAATATTTACTCAACAATGCGTAGAATTGGGTTTAATCAATGCTTAGAATTTTAGATTGGGTTAATCAATGCTTAGTATATATTTAGGGGTAATTGTGGGGGAAAATATCCCTGGAAAATTTTACGGACTTACAAAAGGGATACAAAATCAAGTATTGTTGAGCGATATTTTTTAGTCATTGGGGAGAGGAGGGAGTTAAATCACTTTTAGAAAATCCTCTGTATAATAATAGCTTAAGTTATCTGTCCGTTCGTCCTCGAATTTATGAAGTGGTTGGACCTGCAATGCATAGAGTCATACATATAAGCAATTTGTCGCAACGTCACGAACTACTATAATGCCCTTCCCATTCATTTTCATGTTTACAACAGCCAATAGACAAACAATAATCTGCCCTTCCGTTTGGAACTAAAGCCAGAATTGTCATAATTTGATAATTTGCCCTACTGCTTGAAATCGCCTTATTGGATTCTTGATGCGTTAGGTATAGCAAAATTGAAAGCAAGTTAAAAAACGCTCTAAATCTACCCCTTCCGCCTTTTCGATCGCTTAGTGCCATTATTTCAAGCCCTATTTTCCCCGGTTATGATCAGGCGATTAAATTCATCAATTTGTCACCTGATAAGTAGATGAAAATAACATTTTTTTCTAGCATTATGACTTCATTCCTTTAACCATCTCATGTAATCATTTCATATTTAAAATTATTTAAATATTATTTTCATACGTTTTATAACTCAACTTAGATACTACGTAAATAATTTTCTCTTATATTTGGCTTAAATAATAGATTAGGTACATATGTGATAATTTTACATTTAATCGTCGACTATTTTTTGTTGCAATGAAAATTTTATCACAGGTGTTAACAATAAGGCGATTTCATGCAGCTAGGCACATTTCAATTTATGACAATTCTGGCTTTAGTTTTAAACGAAAAGGCAGTTTATTGGCTGTTGTAAACATGAAAATGAATGGGAAGGGTACTGTAGTAGTTCGTGACGTTGCGACAAATTGCTCTATAAATTCTGATCATAAAAGTCTAGGAGTTTATTTCACGAACTAATATATATCTAGAGTTTGAGTTATATATTTTTTTAAATTAAGAAGTTCGTTTGTTTGTTTTTTTTTATGCATAACCATACGGTTTGCAATCGATTCTCTAAATTTTGGACATCATTCATATATAATGCCAAATAATCACTGTCGATATTAAAACTTCTGCTGTTCAATCTATCGCGTAATATGACAAGATAAATGAAAGTTGGCAACTAACATGCGGTCAGTAAAAATAAACAAATTATTGAGCGTGTACCAGAAAATTCTCAGCCAGAAAACAAACTGTTTTTTTTTTACCTACCTCATAGGGTACTTTACAATTATGGAAAATTAAAAATTTTACTTATCCCGTCATATGACGAGCTATATGCTAGTAATAAAATAAAAAGTGCCTTAAAGATATGAAAGTATGCTAATCACGTTTAAAAAGATTTAATTTTACTCTAAAATCTTAAATAAAAGCGGAATGTCTTTAAGGTATCATTCTACGTTCGGAGAACTTTTTTCTTTAAACATAGAAACTAGTTCATATTTTTACATTTTTAGATTTAATTTTTATATTATCATAGAGAATTGCACTTAAAAAATTATTCTTGGCGAAGTTTTTATGAAATTTCTAATAAAATAAAAAAATTAGTAAAAAAAATTGGGTTTTTTCAAAAGGTCTAATTTTTTAATAATTTAAATTATTTCAATATTTTTATGCAACATATGGACTGGACTAGTGAATCACCTAAAATCTTTGCTTAATTTACATTTGGTAAAAAATTTTGGTCTTTCAAAATCATACTCATTGAATTTTTAACGAATTTTTATTACCTTTATATCTATCTATGAGTGTAGCATCATTAAAAATTATCCAAATTTAAAGATTTTAATTCATTCACTGGTAAGTACTATCAAAAGCATTCATAATAATTTTCAACAAAATATTTTAAGAACTTTTTGAGAAATCACATTTCAATTTTCAACATTTTATTAAAAATATTGTTCTGAGAAACACGCATTTGAAGATTATGAAAGCAATTTTAACTATTAAAAAATTAAAATACATGTTTAAAATTCCCCACACTTTCTTGCTTCAAAACTTTCTAATTTCCAAGTTTCTAATTATTAAAAATACTAGAAAAATGTTTAAACTAATCTTCATGAAAATATTAAAATTTTTGTCTAAAAAATGCTCTTTAAAAGGCTTTAAATCACAACTTCCGGTTCCGAAATCGCTACTTCCGGTTTGTTTTGACAGCTGTCACTGATGCTTAAACAGCTGTAACTTTTCTTTAAAATACCGTAGAGACAAAACAAAAACAGATTTAGAAGCCTAAAAGTTGAAATTTTACAATAGAGAAATTTAAAAAAAAATTATGAAGTTTGGCAAAAAATGACGTTTTTAACGCAGACGGATACCTTAAATTACCGGAATTACTTCTTTAAAGAAAGACAAGAATTCAATTTGTTATGTTAACGAATAACCTAGCAGAAGACCCCAATGCTCAGCCTGCTACCACCAGGCATCATTTGAGAAACTAGAGGACATTGTTAGCATGAACCCATTTTACGTGCCCCAGTCACCCTTACCGAACACGGGCAACACCTTGTAGTCTCTAGGAAGCGTTGCTGGAGCCTCGAACCCGCAACTTACGAGATCGTTTCTTTTGCAAACTGAGCTACCGTAGCTCTATATTTACATCTTGAAAACAGAAAGATTTTTGCTATGGTACGGTTCAATAACTCTTGACTTTATATCCATTGTTGAAAAATGTAAAAACCTTTCATTACTTCCTCCTATAATTCTTAAAAAGCGTAGTCAAAATCTTTAATCAAACCAAATAATGAATTTGTCCTTGGTGAGGTAATACTGAAACCACAAGTTTATTGTCTTTACTAGAATTAAAGAAATACAGTAGACCATTCTCATTGTCTTAAGAGAATTAAATTTTTATTTTGTGAGTTTTGATTTTGTCATGGAGTGTTTATTTTCCTTGATCTGTCTTTTTTTGAAGGTAATTTAGTTAGTATAAGAAGTCGATTGGACAATGCCCAATACAAATTTAATTATCTTTTGAGCATGTTGGCTGATACGAAAAGAAGTGTTATGGAACTAATTAAAAGATAAACATAAGAACTTTACTTTTATAAAAGTATAATAAAAGAGATAAATCAAAACAAACTCTAAATCAACAAGAGATTGTACAGTTAACAAGACTCAGCCAAAATACTTTTATTCGTGCAAAAATGTATAAAAAAGTAAAAGAATTCTTTTTACTTGAATAAAACAATTGATTAGCTTTCTACCTTCATTTGGAAATTAAAAGCCATAATACACATTAATTATTTTAAAATAAATTAGTATTTTAAAGCAATGTTACATTACCTTGAGAAAAACTTGTGACAAACAAAAAATAACATATAAAAAAATTAAAATTCACATTAAAAAATTCACGTTAAAAAAATTCACATTTTATGTATAAAAATGATTAATATGTATAAAAATTAATATTAATATGAATGTATTAATATGTATAAAAATGATTAATATGTGTGAAAATTAATATTTATATGAATGTATTAATATGTATAAAAAATCACCTTTTATTTCCATTGTTTGACATTTTCTCCAGAAATGAACCCTTACTATTGAAATTATAACATTCTGTTGTTTTATTTGTATCAAAATACATCATCAACTATTTTAAAGCAAATTAGTATTTTAAAGCAATGTTACATCGCCTTGAGAAAAATTAGTGACAAACACAAAAGAACATATGTAAAAAAAAAATTCACATTTCCTTTTTTTGACAGATTCTCCATAAATCAACACGTGCTAAAGAAAATACAACATTCTGAAGTTTTAATTATGTTTAACTTTTTTTTATAATTTTTCAAGTCAATCAACAGTACATTTTATATGTAAATTCTGATATGTATTATTTGATAGTATTCTTTTGGGTGTAAGCAAATAATTTCCAATACTTTTAGCGTGCCGACCATCAAGATAGGTTGAGAAATACTGTTGTAGCTAATGGTCATATTTATTGTGTAGATCATAAATGAAGTGTTAGTTACAGGAATTGAACCATGAAACAATTGATATAACATCGAAATTTTCGGTCAGAAATTCGTTGAAAGGTAAGACTTTTCTCGACCTTGGAAAAAAATCCTAATATCAATGATCTATCGGGATAATGCCTGAGGCTCGACCGAATATTTTTTTTATCAAATAATGTTACCCACGACTGAAGAATAAACTTCAAGAACATTTACCCCCCACTGTTTTTTTAAGAATAGTTCTCCGGCTTGGGCATCTTGTACAGACAAGTTTCTCGATCAAGTCAGTATTGCTGCAGGAGGTCAATAGTCTATATTTTTTTAGTATAAAAAAGGGAGAGAATTCCGTGAGCAGGTACGACATGTGGGGAACCTTAACGTTTAGACAGCACGCACAGCTTCCACTTAATAGGCCTATAATGTAACATTCGGGAAAAGAAAAGAATTTCAATACATTTAGAAAACAATGTTTATAGGTAAGTGGTTTATTAGGGATTCAGTTATAAGCCAGAAAGTCATTTGAATAAAGGTTGTTGTTCTTCTTTTTAACAGACATAGTCTTTCGTGTTAACAACGGGTAGAATCCTTTGATCCTTTTCTCTTTCTTTATATAAATCTTCATTATCTTCATTCAAAGAGCGGCGCCAGAATGGGGAATTCATTGATTAGAATACTGTGATCAAAATTGGCATTTAGAGGGGGAAATGAAGTTTAACTAGCACATAAGGGTTATGATTACCTTATTATGTTGTATAAGTTTGTAAAAAGTGAAAACTATTATTACTGAAATTTCTCTAATCTAATAAGGGTGAATGACAAAAACTTTTAAAGCAAACATGCAAAAGATTCATTAGCAGTATCTATTTTTTTTCTTCAAAAATTGTAAAACAAACAGAAAGTGTTGCTTGAAAAAAAAGTAACTACTACGTATTATCTTTACGAAGTAACAAAGAAATGTGTAATCATTGTAATATAACATAACTTTTTTAAAAAAGGCTTTTTTTTTTGCATTTAAAATTAGAGTAACCTTGGAGAGCAAGAATATATAATTTTTAACTTATTCTTTATACGCTTTTAACTTCCCGTATAATAGAAATAGTACAGTGAATACTATTGGACTCCTCTTGTTTCTAATATGTTTAATTGAGGCTAATTAGCTAAGTAATAAATACTTAAGTTCTAGAATTCAAGTAAGTTTATGTCTTACTGTTTACATGGACGTTTGGATCCATCCAGTCTGGTGTTGAACTCGACAATAAATTCTTCAACACAAGCGATGATTATGTTTGGTAAGGAGTTCTGTATGGTACCTTTTGCTATATGAGGGCTAAAAATTTGTAACAACATTGATGCAACTACATATGAGTTCACCGATATCTTGTACCGTTGTATTGTTATCGTCGGCGACAGGCAAAATTAATATTCTTTATGTGTAAATATTTCGTTACATAAAGTGCATATTGCAATATAAAGGTAAGATGCAGAACTATATTTTACAACTGTTCTAAATACAGAACTTCAGCTAATCATTTTTGAGTTATAAATTACGGAAGAAAACTTATATTTAGACGGTTTTGTGACGTGACTTATAATAAAAATTCTTTCTACATGTCTAATGATTTGGATAGGTTTTTACGGCTCTATGGTGTAGTTTTTTCCTACACAAGGACTAATGACCGGAACCTACTGATTAAAGCTAACTATAAATGGATAAGAAAATCCATACCAGCAGCGGTACTTGAACCTGTGTACTCTGGTACCGAAAGACCTTACTATTCGGCAATGAGGCTTAACAGAACTGGTACTTATTTCATAAAAGCATAGGTCTAATTAGCGTAGGAGCCATTTTTAAGGCTGAGTTTTTTATGGTCGGGTTGAAATTCATATACCGCAATTCAGCGCCTTATCCAACTGGCCATCACCTGGTTTATAACTGTTTAAAATCGGCGTTATGCCCTAGATTTGGGTTTAAATTTCAAGAAAGCTACTTAATAGCACAACATTAACAACAGAACTCTTATAGAAATATCTTTAAAAATACACTATACATTTGACTAAATCAGATTTATTTATATAGCACTTAAGAAATGTTTCTGGCAGAACGATGGCCTGATGGTTAGGATTCTGGCCTTCGGAACCGGATTTCGTGGGTTCGGATCCCACTTTGGCATTGATGTTCGTAGACATTCGGAATCGGATTTAAGCTGTAGGTCCCGGTCTCATTATCCCTCGTGTTGCAAACAAGTAAACTGTAGCACGCCAAGCCAAACGTTTCTGTATCCATCTTACAACTGTTTTTCTTTCCGTAGAACACACACCTGTCTTTTCGTCACCCAGCAGCATATGCAGTTTCTTCAATTTAAATTCCGTAAAAAAAACTTTAGGAAATGATGGATGTTATAAAAACAACACGATGAAATTTTCACCTCCCTTTTATTCTTCCTTTTCTGATTTTTACTTTCTTATACGAAGTAAAGAAAGTATTGTAATCATGAAAAGTTTCAGTGCTCATATATTAATGGAAATACTCATTTTGATCACACCTTAATCAATTTTGACAAGTTTAAGTGTCACGTGCTGAAAATCGTCTTAATGTTAAAAGCTGGAAATAACTTTAATGTGCAGTAAATCATTTTTAATTAAACATATATGTTTCCTGCTTTTTCTTACTTTAAAATAAATTTTAAAAAATTATCTTACAAACGTAAGAGTAGTAGCTAAGTTCGTCAAAAACAGGATAACGTTCTAGAGTTAAAAGTTTCTCTTGTAGTTATTTCTGTGTAATGTGTAACATCTTATCAGAGAAGAACATATCTCTCCGTCAGAGATTCAGTTCATTTGGACTACTTCCGACCAATTTTATCGTTTTTGAACTGTTAAACTTTCAAACTCGAATTAATCTGTTTTATCATAACTCAAACTTCTACGTTTACTAACTTGATTTTATCGCTTGTATCATACCTCGAACTTTTGTGTGAGTGTGTGTGTCGTTGGGGGGGGGGAGAGATAATAGAATGATGCATTAAGAACTACATTACATTTTCAAGATTTGATAAATAAGCTATAATACAGAAAAAAGATAAAATTTACAATCTCTGAATATTTGATTGCATTTTAAAGTTTTTCTCCCTTTCTTCTTAGAGAAAAATTCACTCATAAATAGATTATAGACTTCTTTTATTTCAAGTTAAATATTTATTCTTTTTTTCTTTTTCAGAAAGCTGACTTTGAAAATATCAGCAAGAGATACTACAGATTAATCACGACATAGTAAAAAAATATTGGGCACAGAAAGAGACCAAGCGGAACTGCAACTGTGAATGGTTATCTGTAAGAAGAAGATATTGAACGTGTGATGTCACTAACGAGCTCGTACATCAGCCCCACAGAATACTCATGAGGTGTGAGATGGCTTCAAGAGGCCATTCAGAGAACAAGAAGACTCAAAGAGTACCAATGGCTCCCAGACGAGCCATTTCATGTCAACAACCCCCTCCAAACACCCCTCAGGAGTCACAATCGGAGCTTCTGGAAAAATGAAAATTGCAGTCACAATCGTAATTTATTACCCTCCTTCACAGTTTGAAATGCGACGCTTGTTCAGCTGTACGAAGTGACCACATTTCTTATTAGACGAAACAATTAAGTTATTACATACCCTAATTTGACTAAGGGTGCTTTCATTTTCTTATCAATCAGTCTGCATGAAACTTCTGTGCAGATGTTTTTATTGCCATTTTTGCCGTACATAATGGCCGAACGATGGCCGAATGGTTAGGGTGCTGGCCTTCGGAATCGGAGTTCGTGGGTTTGAATCCTACTATGGCATGAATGTTCGTAGCCGTTCGGAATCGGCTTTAAGTAGTAGGTCCCGGTCTCATTAGCCCTCATGTTGCAAAAAGTAGACCGTAGCACTCCAAACCAAACCAAACCAAACCAAACTTGCCGTACATCATAACTTATTAGCACATTGTATGCGGGACACATACTAGTACGTTTTCTGGCGATTGATACTTGAGCGAGGGTCACGTACTAGTACTGATTAGTGTAACAACATGGCTTGTTTGTGGGTACAAAAATAACGGTATACACAGGAAAACGAAGCCGAATGTTCTTGTCTACTACATAGATTCTGGAAACATTTAGACAAATTAAAAGTAGTTTTTACATAATTAGTTTTATGATTGCTCTTTTCATTTTTTTACAATGTAAAAATGTTTTAACATAATTCGAAAAAATTAAAACTATATACTACTTACTATAAACTATACTACTGTTTATATATTTCAATATAAAATACGAAAAGTTGGTTAAAACATTAAATAATTTTCGATCTATTGAGATTTAACTGAATAACTAAATTTACGCTCAAAACACCAGTTCCCGATGCAATTCCGCTACGATATGTAGTAAGTAACTACGATATGAATTACTAACCAAATTTCTTTACATTAAAAACCCTTTTTTGTCGAAATATACAATTCAATGTTTACGGAATAAAATGAAATTTTAACGAACTTGGAGCCACGAATACTTAACCACGAGTTTTGTGTGTGTGTGTGTGTGTGTGTGTGTGTGTGTGTGTGTGCGAGCGTGTGTTTGTGTAATGGATAATTTGGCCCATCACAAAGGGAATCGATCTTTACTTGGTTACAGTCATAAATAAAAAGGTAGTCGAGTGAGACAAACACTTTTTGATGAAGAGAAATAGAGTTAAACCATCATTTTTCACAGGCTTCTGGGGTGAAAAACCCTTACATCTGAATTTATAGGTGTGTGTGCCAGCCAATTAAGTTTCTTGATCGCCAGTAAAGTAATGGTGCCTGTGATGCGGTTTAAGCGTCACTAGTTATATAAAGCATTTATGTAAGAAGACCTTTGGTGTTTTCGAAGTAACCAAGTTGATAGAAAGAACAAAGACAATCGGCCAGTTTGCCAAAAAAGGATAAAATCGCCCTAAAATTATTTTAAGATAGACATAATTACGTTGGTTAATTTTTAGGGTAAAAATATCATTGTATATATACATTAATTTATATACACACAAATGTATGATATATTCTACATTTATCCGTATACAATGCGCCGAACGATGGCCGATTGGTTAGGGTGCTGGAAGTCGGTACCGGAGTTCGTGGGTTCGAATCCCACTGAGGCATGGTTGTTCGTAGCCGTTCGGAATCGGCTTTAAGCTGTAGGTCCCGGTCTCATTAGCCCTCGTGTTGCAAAAAAAGTAGACCGTAGCACTCCAAACCAAACCGTATATAATGCTCAAGTTTTGTCATGTCTTTTTTTATTTTCTATATATTTTAAGTATTTTTAAATATATTTTCCATACATGCAAAGATACATATATATTTGTACATTACAACATAAAGTCACCAGTTTTATTTCATTCATTTTTACGCGACCTTGAAACATAATCACAATTTCTTTTTATTTACGCAATAATTTTTTTCAACTTGGCAGCATCACTAGCAGCACTTTAATGACGTTTATGTTTTCAAGAGACTTCCCTGGGTTTAAATTGGCCCATCAAATAACCCGAAAGGGTCTTTGTCGAGTCCATCTCACTAATAAAAGAAATATCGAAACAACCGCTGCTTAAATATATCCATTTTTTTTTCTCACCTTTTCGTTGCAAAACTGACGAAACTGTCAGCAGTTATTATTCCTCTAGGTGTAAAACAAGACTACGCATGGCAAGGAATTGTGACGCGAGCTTCCTGTTCTTGTCATTAGATAATTACTGACAGCAATAAAGAACGGCCTTGTAACGGCTCGAAATTTACTTTTCATATTTAATTAGAGTCTTTATTACTTAAAATTTTTACTACGTAATTATTTCTATCCTCTTTTCAGTATTACCTTTTTTTATAAGTCCCAAATGTAAAACGATTTCTTTTTACAAAGTAAAAAACTTTCTCTTACAGTTCAGGATTGTGTTATACATACGTAACTTATTATTTACACTACGATGCTATTGTTATCATTTTGACAGATTTTACTTTCTATCTTTTCACTATGCATCCAAGATTTTTTTCATCAGAAATCAAGTACGACAGCGAAGTTTTAGAAACGTTTAGCAAAGGGAAAATTTAATGAAAGTTATCGAGATCTGTGATGATGCATATTTAAAATACAGGATGCATAGTAAAATATTCAACTGGCCGTTAGTAGTAGGGATGTGCTACTAAATTTTAAAAAAATTCAATAAGATGACATTACTTTTCTGCTATTTTTAAACTAGCATATAGCCCTTCATATGACGGGATCAGTACAAAACTTTACTGACCGTATGTTAATGGCCAACTTTAATTTATCTTGTCATATCACATGATAGGATGAACAGCAGAGGTTTTAATATTGACAGTGATTATTTGGCGGTATATATGAATGATGTCCAAAATTTGGCGAATCGATTGCAAACAGTGTAGGTATGTATAAAAATCAAACACATAAACGAACAAACTTAATTTTCTTCATCTTAATTTCAAAGATATATACCTTAAGCGCTAGATATTTATTAATCCGTAAAATAGACTCCTAGACTTTTATGAAAAGAATTTGTTGTTAATACTGGTGATAAATTTTTCATTGCAACCAAAAATTATGGATGATTAAACTTAAAATTATCACATATGTACCTAATCTATTATTTAAACCAAATATAAAAGAAAATTACTTACGTAATATCTAAGTTCAGTGATAAAACATGTGAAAATAATGCAGATGATATTTAAATATTCAAAATAAGAAATGGTTAAATGAAATGGTTATATTAATGACATCATAATGCTAAAAATATGTTATTTTATATATTTATTTGTGATAAATAGATAAATTTAATAGCCTGCCCTTGGTTGGTTGGTTGATTGAAGTTTAATGGCGCTAAATCCTCTAGGGACAAATTGCGCCAAACAAGATGAAAAAATAAACTAAAGACGAAATAAAAATATCTTGATAAAAGAAAAAATTACAGGTTCAAGAACAGATTAAACTAACTATAAAAAAAATACCTTTCAACAAAAAACACACAAAAAAATTGAGTTATATACAGATTAACAAGAATTGAAAATTGAGTGAATTGAAAATTGAAAGATTAAAAATTGAAACACAATCAAAAATCAAATTTCAGTATAAAAGCCAGTTTGACGAAGAAAGGGGAACAAGTTTGGGTGTGGAGTTTCCCCGATGATTAAATTAAGATTAGGCGATGAATTACCAAAAAATTTTATATACATTGATTTTAAACGATTACAAGAGGTTAAAATATGTGCGACAGTATAAGGTGTCTTGCAATACACACACTGTGCAGGAGATTCACCTAGCAAAAATAATAGCCTGCCCTTAAAATTGGGCTTGATATAATGGCATTAAACGCTCGAAGAAGGGGGAAGGATTGGATTTCGAATGTTTTAAAGACGACGCTTTGAATTTTGCTGACCCTGACTCATCAAGAATCCAATATGGATGCCTCTATCAATTCCAGTTCCAACCGCTTCATAAATTCGAGGACAGACGGAGAGATAACTTACGCTATTATTATATAGGTGATTTAAAAATTTAATTTTGAGAAAATTAGAATTTGATCTTTATATGTTTCCCCGTCTCTTATCATTTTATTTAGTAAAAATTAAAACTCGTCTTCAGAACCATAACACAAAAAGTTCCTCTTTGCTGTGCCAAAAATTGACCGAGATATTTAAACTCAAATTTCAAGATTTTTTTTGTCCCTCATTCATGGATCGGTTAATAGATTAATTACGTAATTTGACATTGAAATCAGATTGCAACGTCTCTTTTACGTCAAAAAGAGAAATGGGATTAAAAGTTTTCTTTACTGGAAAATATAGAGTGTATCTATTTTACAATGGATACACTCGCTATTTATAATCCGGAAACACTTTACCCCTTATGTCAGTTTTATTAAAAACAATATTACGCTTTTCATATTCCTATATTCCAGAACCCTGTAGTAAAGGAAATAAAAGGTGTATTTCCACATCCTATTATTTAACTGTTGTGCAAAAAGGACAATTGGATAAAATTAATTATGTAATGCTTAAAAACAAGGAGGAAATAAATAATTCACGTTATATATGCACTGAAATACAAAAATGCAGTAAAATATATCTTCGTTGTGCATCCTAGAGTTAGCGGGAGTGTGCCAAACATTTAATACATTTTCCGTAAAAATAAAATGTTATTCAATGATAAAAATATCCATGTCAGTAGTGGGTTTGAATTTCGTTGATTTCGTAAATATTTGCATCCGGTCATAATCGCATTTAAACAATAGCTCCCTACCTAATGACCTCCAAAATTGCAAAAAAATCTGGAACAAATGTATTATAGACGCTAGTTCCGTCCGCTATGTTTTGTTTTTTTTCTTTTTTTCGACAAACAGAAAAACGCGTGTTTTGAAAAATCGCCAAGTAGAAAAACATGTTGGCGGTACGCGTTTTCTGAAAGATCACCAAATGGCGGAGGTCACATGGCATATTTGACACAAAACTAAACTTTAAAAGCAAAAATACATGAAAAGATATCGTTTAAAAATTTCAAAAATAAGAACCGAAATAACTTCAACCGTCATAACTAAATTAACTAAATCCTAGGAAATAAGAACAAAGCAAAAATGTTCCAAACCAAAACATCTTGTTTGATTTAGAATATCCTGATACTTTTTAACAATTTCAAAAACAGTAAGAACCGAAATAACTACACCCGTCATAACTAAATTAACTAAATCCCAGAAAATTAAATTAGCCCTCGTGTTGCAAAAAGTAGACCGTAGCACTCCAAAACCAAACCAAACTAAACCCAGAAAATTAAAACAAAATAAAAATGTTCCAAACCAAAACATCTTGTTTGATTTAGAATATCCTGATGCTTTTTAACGATGGCCGAATGGTAGAGCGCTGCTCTTCGGAACCGGAGTTGGCGGGTTCGAATCCCGCTGCTGGCATGGATGTTCGTAGCCGTTCGGAATCGGCTTTAAACTGTAGGTCCCGGTCTCATTAGCCCTCGTGTGCAAAACAGTAGACCGTAGCGCTCCAAACCAAAACCAAACCAAACCTGATGCTTTTTAACAATTTCAAAAATAGTAAGAAACGAAATAGCTACACCCATCATAACTAAATTAACTAAATCCCAGAAAATAATAACAAAACAAAAATGTTCCAAACCAAAGCATTTTGTTTGATTTAGAATAACCTGATACTTTTTAGCAATTTCACGAATGGGGTCCAAGAACACATTAGAGCTGCCATGCCCCACACCAAAATCAGGGCAAACACACCAACCCACTCATAGCCTCGTAAAATCGCCAAACAATCGCCAAATTTGGCGACAAAAAAAACACGGCGTCTATAATGCATCTGTACCAAAAATCTTATTGTAGGCTTCAAATAAATCAAACCAACTATTTAACAAGTACAGCCGGATCCAACTTCCTACGAAGCACCCTAAGCAAAACCATGTGTGACTAAGTGGTCTACGGAGCCGTTTATCTATGGTGCAGAGGTTAATTCTCATTTCCCCGCCTCCAGGTTTTAAAGGAAGCTCTTTAATACATATTCTTTTCTAACTTTACTCATTCCAGAAGATTTACAGCTGATTAAATTATTAGTTTTCATTCATGCTATATATACTTCCTCCTTAGCTTTTATTGTAGCATGAGTAACGAGGCGACGTAAATTAAATATGCTGGAAAAAAAAAGATCTCAATAAATGCAATGAATTATACCATATAGCTTTTCTCCATTTAGTTTGCATAACAAAGCAAAGCGTCGTATCCCCCAGCAAGACTTAATTCCTCAGAGTGTATTTTCACGGGATTGAGAAGCGACAGTGTGCCCTTAGTGAGAGGAAGTACTTTCAATCTACAACTTCTTTGAATCCCATCTAGTAGCCTGGGGCTTACAAAAATTAATTAATCAGTAGCAAAGCAGTAGAGGATATTGGCTGGAGGGTTTAATTTAGTTTTGAATATATTACACATCATAAATTACGAAAAGGAAAGAAAATGATAGGAAATAAAGCTTAATCCAATATTTTTTATGTTAATCTGGGTTAAATGGAGTACTGAAGATATGCAAGGTTAAATGTTTATAGCCAGAAGTTTGGTTTAGTTTAAAGTTTGCCTTGAAGAGCTACGGCCTTTGTTTTTGCACTATAAGGATTAATTACTAAGAGCTAATGCTGAAAGGGAATTCCAAATGACTACGAACAACCATGACTGCAGTGAAATTCGAACCCACAAATTCCAGTATCGAAGGTCTACACCCTACACATTAGACCACCGTTCGGCTTTGACTAATTGACGTTGGAGAACTATGATCAGGTTTAGTTTGGAGAGCTAAGGTCCACTGTTTTGATACAAGAAGATTAATGAAACCAGGACCTACTGCTTAAAGCTGATCCCAAACAGTTACAAACATACATGACAATATCGAAATTCGAACACATTAACTCCGAATTGCATCGCCCTTTATCATGGTTGGACCCTCTGTGGTCAGACCTTTGAAGTTTTAATAGACCGTAACCTACAGACTAAAATTGATCCAGAACAGCTGCAAATGCCCATGTGAGCAGTGCGATTCGAACCCATGTTCTTTCTATAAACTAAAATTCTTGAATTAGAAAATTTTCAAAACTAGGAAAAGTAATATTGAATATAAAAATGTCAATGGCGAATTCTTAAAACCATTTATTCATTTTACATTCTTTCCAGTTTTGTTTATTTTTATTAAAACTCAATCAAAAACAGTTATTAAATCGGTATTAAAACCAGTTATTAAACAGCAGACTCTTAAAAATTTCTGGGATTAATTATAGGGTTTCCAATTACCTTCACTAACAAGGAAAAAATGTTCAATGAAAAATTATATGCACTGTTTTATCGACTATGCTGAAATAAGGACTTTTAGTGTTAATAGATTAAGTAACCAAATATTTTTCACTATTTCTTTCAAATGATGAATCTTCTTTGTGATTGGATGCAGATCTTCAATTTGTTAGAAAATTCATTTCACATTTTCCATTCATCTAGTTCGAGGAGGGGGCAGCCTATCAACCATGGAGGGCCATTTCGAGTCATGGAACATAAGTCTTAGGCCGCATGCATCTTATAGAGACGTTTTCCGGGGAAAAGGGCTGAACTATGGCCAAATGATAGTGAGCTGCTGGGTTTCGAATTCCACTCCAGACGTGAACGATTCCGAATGTCTAAGAACAATGCAGCAGTGTGATTCGAACCCACGAACACCGGTCATCACTTTATCCATTCGTGATCGTGGGGAGAAATACTATTCTTTCAGAGATCTGAAGGTAGAAAGTTGTAAAGAATCGCATAAACTTATTTATATACAGAGTTTTCAATCATGCAGAGTTTACAAGCTAATAACAGTATTATATGTGACCTGTACAAATAGCAAAATAAGATGGTTTGTAAAACATTTTCTCAGTAATAATGCCGAACAATAACTGAAATGGCTATTGTGCTGCTATTCGGCTCCAGAGTTTATGGGTTCGAATCTCATAGCTGTCATGTAGGTTTGTAACCGTTCGGAATCGGCTTTAAGTAGTAGGCCCTGGTTTCATTAGCCCTCGGGTAACAAAAAAAGAACACCTCAGCGCTCCAAACTAAACCGGGGAAAAGTTAAGGGCCGGTCTCACAAAAATCGTTTAACGGCTAATCAGGATTAACCCAGGGCGCCAACCAATGGTGGGATGCAAATCTCCGTTTAAACATAGATTAATCGTGGTTAGCTGTTAAATGACTTTGGTGAGACGGGTAATAAGAATTACACAGAGTTCATACTAATTCATTCTCCGAAATCGTTTCTTGTACTTATATGTTTCCAATACAAAAATATTTCATGGACATATACTTGTAATTTAAAAAATGGTCAAAATAAGATGAGTATTCCTTTTTAGGTATTTTTAAGATTTAAGTATTATTTAAAGATGGGCCAATCTCACCAAAGTCGTTTAATGGCTAACCGCGATTAATCTCTGTTTAAACGGAGATTTGCTTTCCGTCATTGGTTGTCGAAATGGGTTAATCGCGGTTAGCTGTTAAATGACTTTGGAGAGACTGGCCCTAAATTTTGCTAACCTTACAATATCTAAATTTTTATAAGTTCCCCTGTTTCCTATCATTATGTTTAGTAAAAATAAAACTCTTCCTAAGAACTGTAATTCAAAACGTTTAACTTCCCTGTGACACAAATTGACCGAGATATTTATGTGCTGATATTATATACTATATTTATGTTCATTCTATTGTATGTAGGAGGTAATCCCTTAAATTAATGAACCTATTCTGAAAGTTATTTTATTAATATAAAACTATATTATCCATGAGTGATACAAGATATATCTTATTTAGATTTAAAAAAAACGTATTCAGTTTGGTTGGTTGGTTGGTTGAAGTTTAGTGGCTCTAAATCATATAGCGACAAACTGCTCCAAAAATGATGTGGAAATAAACTAAAGACGAAATTTAGATAAACAATTTTGAGAAAAAATAAAAGGAAAGGTTCTAAAACGGATTAAAGTAACAATAAAAATAACCATTCAACACAAAACACTCTAAAATTGAGTTATGTACAAATAAACAAGAATTGAAAATTGAGAGAAGACTTAAGAATTTAAGTTATTAAAAAATTGATAATTTAAGAAATAAGTGAAAAAAATTGAAAATTGAAAAATTAAAAATTGAATAATAGAAAATAAGAAATAAATAAATCAGATTTCGAAGTAAAAGCCAGTACGACGAAGAAAGGGGAACAAGTTTCGATGTGGAGTTTCCCCGATGATTAAATTAAGATTCGGCGATATATTTCCAAAACATTTTATACACATATACGTATTCAGTTTGAAATTTCAACATTTGTAACTTATGTTGGAATTAAAAGAACTGATTTGATGGTTTATCAGCGTGCGTTGATCAAATGTTAGGCTACAGCTGAAAATAATGTGATACAAGATTCTTAGCCTCCAGTACATCTTTAAAAACTATATGATACTAGCATATATCCCGTCATATGACGAGATCAGTACAATTTTTAATTTTCCAGAATCGAAAAGTACCCTATGAGGCAGATAAAAAAGTGGTTTGTTTTTTGGCTGAGAATTATCTTGCAAAAAAAATAATCCATAATTAAATTTAAAATTATCACATATATACGTAATATCTACTATTTAAGCCAAATATGAAAGAAAATTATTTGTGTAATATCTAAGTTCAGTGATAAAACGTATGAAAATAATGCATACCATATTTAAATAATTTAAAATAAGAAATTATTAAATGAGACTAGCATATAGCCCTTCATATGACGGCATCGGTAATTTTTTTAATTTTCCAGAATTGTACAGTACTTAAAAGCAGGTAATAAATAGTTTGTATTTTGACTGAGAATTATTTGGTAGACGCTCAATAATTTGTTTATCATAGTACTCTTCTAAATTCTCCTGATACTATGAATGCAGTTTATAATCACGTTGAATTCATTTAGAAAGATAATTCAAAGTTTTCTGAGCTACGTCGAGATTATCGTTAAGTTCTTCCCAATTTTTTTGCGGTACAGATGCATTATAGACGCCGTGTTTTTTTCTCGCCAAACCTGGCGATTTTATGGGGCGATGACTAGGTTGCTGTATATGCCCTAACTTTAGTTGGGGGATATGGAAGTTCCGATATGTTCTTGCATCCTATTGGTGCACGTGATTTTGGACGTCATTACCCGACACTATATGAAAATTTGCTGTTCTAAATGCTCTTAGCTGTTCTTTTCGTTCCAGACGCGGAGTGGTAAGGTGTCACCTAGGTTAGGTAAGTAATTTAGTTATGGCGGGTGTTTCCAGAAATTTGCATCTTAGCTGCTCTTTTGGTTTACATTCGCCTAGATCAGGTTGTGTTTTTTTCTTATCATTTTCTGTGATTTAGTATTTTAGTTATGGTGGGTGTAGTTATTTAAGTTTTTACTATTTTTATTCTAAATCAAACAAGATGCTTTGGTTTGGAACATTTTGTTTTTGTTCTTATCATTTTCTGGGATTTAGTTAATTTAGTTATGACAAGTAAAGTTATTTCGGTTTTGAAATTGTTAAAAAGTATCAAAATATTCTAAACCAAACAAGATGCTTTGGTTTGGAACATTTTGTTTTTGTTCTTATCATTTTCTGGGATTTAGTTAATTTAGTTATGACGGGTGAAGTTATTTCGGTTTTGAAATAGTTAAAAAGTATCAGGATATTCTAAGTTAATTGGTTTGGAACATTTTTGTTTTGTTCTTATTTTCTGGGATTTAGTAATTTAATTATGGCAGGTGTAGTTATTTCGGTTCTTACTATTTTTGAAATTGTTAAAAAATATCAAATCCAAATCTGAGGGGTTTTTTTTTTCCGATTTTTCAAATTGCGCATTTTTCTGTTGGTCTCCAAAAAAAAAAAGGGGGGATGAGACCGGCGTCTATAATGCATCTGTTCCTTTTTTGTAATTAATGGAAATAAAGGAACGAAACTATTATTTCAACTACATCCTGGAGGTAGATTGAATTTGTTATTAATAAAGGTGAAAAAATTTTATTGCAGCAAAAAATAATCTATGATTCAATTTAAAATAATCAAATTTGTACCTAATCTATTATTTAAGCCAAATATAAAAGAAAATTATTTACGTAATATCTAAATCCACTGATAACATGTATGAAAATAATGCAGGTGATATTTAAATAATTTAAAATAAGAAATGATTACATGAGATGGTTAAAGGAATGACGTCATAATGGTAGGAAGCAATGTTATTTTTACCTATTTATCATGTGATAAATTTAATCGCCTGCTCTTAACTGGAGAAAATAGGGCTTGAAATAATGGTATTAACCGCTTGAAAAGAGGGGAAGGGGTGAATTTCGAACATTTTAAAGACCAAAGTATTTTTCGCTGTGATATGAAGCATATTTATACTAATTTATTTTAGAATCGGATCGATCGTTTAGGAGAAGATAAACTTTACTCGCTTTGAATTTTGCCTCTATCCATTCCAGGTCCAACCGCTTCATAAATTTGCGGACAGATAACTTAAGCTATTATTATATAGATGGTTAAAGGAATGACGTCATAATGCTTGGAAAACATGTTTTTGTATCTATTTATTATGAGATAAATTGATAAATTTAATCGCCTGCTCTTAATCGGGGAAAATAAGGCTTGAAATAATGGCATTAAACGCTTGAAAAGGGGGAAGGGGGGATTTCGAACGTTTTAAAGACGACAGTATATTTCGCCATGATATTAAACATATATATACCAATTTATTTTAGAATCAGATAGATAGTTTAGGAGAAGATAAACTTTACCTACTTTGAATTTTACTAACCCTGACTCATCAAGAATTCAATATGGCTGCCCCTATCCATTCCAGATCCAACCGCTTCATAAATTGAAGGACAGACAGACAGATAACTTAGACTATATTATATAGGGGATACTTAGATTTTTTGTTTAAGTCATAATAATGTTTTATGTGTTAAAATAAACTGAAAATTATTAGGTGGTCTTTTAGTAAAGATATAATGAAAGTTGTACCGAACAATTCTTTAGCCGGAAGTTAAGTAGCATTCCAAGTTCATATTATTCTCAAATCTTGGTATCCATATTCTGAAATTTTCAGCAGCTTAATATTTTCTACATTGTACTTTTGTTTTATAAAAAGCATGAGAACTGAATTTGCTTCAAATATACGTTAACCAAATGCATGGATATGTCGCCAAATGTTCTCTAAATAGTATATAGCCCGTCATATGACGGGATCAGTAATAAACTTTACTAGCCGTATGTTAGTTGCAAACTTTAATTTATCTTGTCATATTACATGATAGGATGGACAGAAGAGGTTTTAATGTTGACTGTGATTATTTGGCGGTATATATGAATGATGTACAAAATTGAGCGAATCGATTGCAAACCGCGTGAGTATGTATAAAAATCAAACACACAAACGAACAAACTTCTTAATTTTCAAAGATATATAAATTAAACGTTAGATATTTACTAGTACTCAAAATAGACTTCTAGTTTTTTATGAAAAGAATTTGTTGTTAATACCGGTGATAAAATTTTCATTGCAATAAAAAATAATCGATCATTAAATTTAAAATTCTATTTTTATTTAATCTATTCTATTACCTAATCTATTATTATTTAAGCCAAATATAAATGAAAATTATTTACGTGATATCTAAGTTCAGTGATAAAAAAATATGAAAATAATGCAGATCATATTTAAATATTTAAACTAGGAAATGATTAAATGAGATGGTTAAAGGAATAATGTCATAATGCTAGAAAAAAAAATGTTTTTTTTTTTTTTTACTTTTTTATTATGCGATAAATTGATAAATTTAATCGCCTGCTCTTAAAATGGGGCTTGATATAAGGGCATTAAACGATCGAAAAGTGGTGAAGGGGTGGATTTCGAACGTTTTGAAGACGACGCTTTTGTTAACCCTAACCCATCAAGAATCCAATATGAATGCCTCTATCTATTCCAGATCCAACCGCTTCATAAATTCGAGGACAGACGGACAGATAACTTAGGATATTTCTCTATAGAGGATAAAGTACTCTTTATGCGTAATAGTTTATTTGAAATTCAAAATAGCCGCAAAAGTGTTTTCAAAAGACATCAGTTATGTATTCCAGACTAAAGATTTGGCATAAAGGGTTTTAGATTATAGTCCTTACTCTGGAAGTTCCGGTTCGGTTCGAACGTTCGTTGTGACGTCCCTTTGACGTCAGCTTGCGGACATTTTGCGAGTAAACGATAAAGCTGACGTCAAAATGACGTCACAACGAATGTTCGAACTAAACCGCAATTTCCAGAGTAAGCCCATATGTTATTGTACCGAGGATCTGATGCATTCTAATAACTTAAAGGTGGATAACACAGATTTAATTATCTCATGTTCCTTCTTTTGACAATTACTTCGTCAGACTTAAGATTTATCGCTTATTTTTGCAATAATGTAAAAGTATTAATGAAATACCAAGTTTCTAGCTTTGTAATATGAACGTTTCCTAAAAACTTCATGGCAAATTTCTTAGGTCGAACTATGGCCGAAAAGTAGAGCACTGCTCTTTGGTATCGAAGTTCGCCGATTCTTGGCTCGTTCTCACTAGCCCTCACGTAGCAAAACTGTAGACCGAAGCACTCCAAACCAAATCAAACCAAATTTCTTAGTTATGATTTTCACCATAGTTTCTGTCCTTTGTATTTTTGTTACCATTTTTTATTATTATATGTACATTACATGAATATTAGGTGATAAGGATGTGAACAGGTTGAGAACAGTCAGCTGATGTCAACTGGATATGGAAATAAATGAAAGATATAGTTCAACGGGGATATTTTTACTGTCAGTTCCTCGTAATATCTTAAAAATCGGATCTCAAGAATCGCAGCTCAAAATCAGATCTAATTCTACGATGCTCTCTACAAAAAACCGAAAGATGGCCGAACAGTTAAAGCGCTGATCTTCGATACCGGAGTTCAAGGGTTCGAATCCTAATGGGGCATGGATGTTTGTAGCGGTTCGGAATCGGCTTTAAGCTGTAGGTCCCGTTCTCATTATCCTTCTTGTTGCAAAAAAAAAGTAGACCAAACCAAACTCTACAATAAAACGCAACCGTTCACTAAACTTGCATCGATTGTTGCAAGTATGTGGATTTATATAGCAGAGGAATATTTTTATGGTACTCATTTTTATATAATGAATGCTTTTATAGGAAAATAGCCAAAATACAAAATATTCACATTTTTACTTGGTGGCAGAGGGTTGAACAAAATTTCTTCCCGGCCCGCACACCTTAGGTTGTTCACCCTGCTTCGTTTTTCTGATTTAATGATCTCAAATAGGAAAAGAAACACTCCCACACGTAAAGATAAAATACTTAAAATGCTTCTTTTTGGAACTGAGAGAAATGACGGTTTTCATCCAGATTCAATTTTTAATAATTACTATACTTTATACTTGTTATACGTTAAAATAAAAAGTAATGGCATCCGAGCCATTGCCACGTGGAATTATATAAAAGCTTTCTGCAGGTAATTATTTTTACAATGTAAGTACACATTAGACTATCATTCTTTTAAAGGGATTTTAAAACCTTGAATTTTCATAAATAAAACTTTAAAAAGGAAGAAAAAAGTCTTTAAAAGGACTTTGAACCTTAAATTTTTATAAATGGAAATAAAGACATATAATTTCTGCTACTACAACAGATGATTAACAAAAACTGATAAATACATAAAACACAAATTAATTTGGATTTTTAATGTATCTCTAAAATGACCCAGGGATAGGACATGTGTAATTTTTTATTTGTAGATAAATAACAGGTGGTTAACATGTCCGCATATTATTTTAAATGTCACAAACAGATTGGATTTTGAAAACAAATCTCATTTGACATGTTTTAACTCAGTTGCTCCTAAACAAAGGACAGTATATCATTAAACGTAGTATATTCTAAAACATCCATATGGGTTCACTGCTCTGCAAAGTTTTTGAGAGTTCGTAGGATAATAGCGTAAAAGGTAATTACTGTTAACAACGTATTCTTAAAATATTCTTTGGAAACATCATTCCTATCTACTTTTTAATGAGGTACTATACATATATACGTGAGGTACTTAGTAATTAAATAAAAATACAAAAAACATAGTACTCTTTTACGTATACTCGTTCTTTTTTGAAATTCTTAACTTGAACTAAAACTTTAGTTTTTTTCATGCATGTAACTTTTATATATAGTGACTGTAAAAAGTGTACGTATTATTACTATTATGATATAAAGAACCTCATTTAACAAAAACTATAAAGGAAAATTTAAATCAAATTCATATTTAATATATATCACATTTTACTATTCCTATGTGAAATTTTAAAAAAAGTACAACAAGCAAAGTAAAATGTACTGAAAACATAAACAGTCTAACATTATGGGGTGTAAAAAGTATTCGTACATATATAAATCTTTTAGAAATAAACTTTAAAGTCAATATGTTATAAAACTGAAAAATACCCTACATTGTAGAGTATTTTTCCCTTTTTATAATGACTTTGAATATCTTTGGTTTTGATTGAATTAAGTTTCCTGTTGAGAAACTTTGCATAGAAACCTATTGATTCCTATGTGCATATATTAACTGATTATTATAAGCAATGTGCCTGAATATGAAGCCTTTTTTTTCAGATTTTCCAAAAATAATGTGTGAAAAAATTAAATTCAGTTGAATAAGGAAAAAATATCATCCAAGTTTTGGTATGTTGTGTAATAAAGTCGAATATATAAGACTGTGTGTTTTATATCATTATCATTGTTCAGGATCATTACTAACGCAATAAAATGCAATTATTTTCAAAATTTTAATCAGAAGGCTGATGATTGATCATAGTGCCATAAATGGTGATTAAATACCAATCTCCGAATCACTGATACAATTCCAACCAGCACACTTTCATCTTCATGTTTGTCTGTGGTAATTTTCTTGAGTGCATCTCTGTTCAGTTTTTCCCTCAGTTTTGCAGTAGAACGCAGTTTTTCTGAAAATGTCATTAAATGGCTGATTATTAATCATAATGTCATAAATGATGACTAAAATACCGATCTCTAAAGCGCTCATTCAACTCCACACCAGCATGCTGTCACCTCCATGTTTATTTGTCTGTAGTAACTTTCTTGGATGATCTCTCTTCCGTTCTTCCCTCAGTTTCCTATTAGAACGCAATTTTCTTTCAAGATATCAATAGAAAGCTGATAATTAATCCTAATGCCATAAATGATGAGCCGAACAATGGCCGATTGGTTAGAGTGCTGGCTTTCGGTACCGGAGTTCGTGGGTTCGAATCCCACAGTGGCATAGATGTTCGTAGCCGTTCGGAATTGGCTTTAAGATGTAGGTCTCAGTCTTATTAGCCCTCGTATTGCAAAAAGTAGACCGTAGAACTGCAAACCAAAAGCCTTAATTGATGGCTAAAATATCTAAGAAACACGGATAACCCTCCAAACCGGCAAGCTTCCACCTACATATTTCTCTGTCTGTGATAATTTTCTTGGGTGTATTTCTGTGTTCTGTTTTCCTACTCCTTCTCAGTGGAACACATTTTTTTCAAAGTGTTATTAGAAAATTGATGATTAATCATAATACCATAAATGGTGACTAAATTACCTATATCCGAAGCACTGATACATCTCCAAACCAGCATGTTTCCGCCTCCATGTTTCTCTGCTTGTGATAACTATATTAGGTACATTCTTGTGTTCCGTTTTCTCCCCACCTCTCGCCTGCTGTCTAACCCAAAAATATTAAATTTACCTTTGTCAGAAAAATAATGCGTTTCCAGAAATATTGATTTTCACTCACTCATTGCTTAGCAAATGATAATCGTAACTTCTTTCATAAATTGCACCAGACACATGATCATGAAAGCCTTGCTTTCTACATGTATCTAGCCCTTACAGATACTGAAGTTCCCTTAGCTCTCAATTCGTCTTCAAGCTTATCTTAGCTGAGAGAGATTTCCCAAAATCACGACGTACATCTCCAATGGATACCTTCACACATTAATGTTTGTGGCAATGAGATTGCGGATAGATTGGCTAAAGAGGGCAGTGAAGAAAATCTGCCCACTGGATCATCACTTACCCACAGGGAACTCTACTCCAATGAAAAATCTCGTCTCAATACTACCTGGAAAACTCCACCTACCCACCAGTGGTATACTGGAACAACACCTGGTGCCCTCCTGGAAATTAATTGTGATCGAAAATCCCATACTGCCTTAGCCAGACTCTCAACAGGCCACCTGAAATCTTTAACTTTCGAACACGGCACAAAAATTTTCCCGACCTGTACAAAATGCTGCAACCATCCAGCCTCACCAAAACATATTCTCGACTGTGTCGGACTAACCAGGGCAGATTTATTATCAGATCCCCTTATCTGCATTGACTTTCTGACTGTCAACAACCTTTTGGAGTTGATCTGACTATTGTCAGATCATGAGGATAAGCCACACACATCTTAGCACTTACCTTTGAATTTATCTTTAAAGATAGATCAAAATATTGTCTGTTTGCAGATGTCAGTACAGATGGTCATCCAGTTCAACCACTGTTTTTAATCGCTTTATTTAATTCAATTAGTGTGTCAGTTGGCATTTTTTAATCAATTTTTAACTACCTTTCGGATTGAAGATTTCCGATGATAACATAATATTCTGTTACAAAAATTAGATTGTAGGAAAAAATTCAGTTTGGTAAATGCAAAAAGCTTTTCAGAGTAATTAGAATCCTAATTGTTGAGATTTTAAACTAGTATCGCCTGACTAAAAACTCGAATACGACCACACACACACACATATATATATATATATGTATGTGTATATATATATATATATATATATATATATATATATATATGTGTGTGTGTGTGTGTGTGTGTGTGTTACTTTCTTGTAAAATTTAAAAGTTTTTCTTTCTTGTTCTTCAACCAATAAAATTTTACATTATACACAGTCAATATCGGTCTATCGATTACAGTTAAAATTTCGGGGTAGTTTCAGGGTTTCAGATTTTGAGAAGTTTTAAGATAAATTTTCTTCGCTTGCCTTTACGACCTATCTTCGATGTTTACTTTTCCTATCGCATTTAATATCACATGCAAAATATTCTATATAAACAACAAGTGACAAGTGCCTTCATCAATCATAGAAAATCTTAAGAGCAATCTCACGAAAAGGTATTTAAAATTCGCATTTCTTTTAATGTACGAATATTTAATGCACGCTCCAAAATCATTTCTGCCGAACGATGACCGAATGGGTAGGGTGCTTCTCTTTGATACCAGAATTCATGGGTTCTGATTCGACCTCTGTTGTTGCCAGGGCCACTTGGACAACATGTGCCAGAGGCTTCAAGAATTAAAGCAAAGATTTCGTTTGACGGGAATTGCAAAGGTGAAAGTACTTTAGCTCAACTGAGTCATCTAAATCTAGAAGCAGGGATCAAACAGAAGGCTCTCAAGGCTTGGCCTTACATACCTCTAAGGTATCATTTCAGAGCTTGAAGGACATTGTGACCACGAATCTATTTTACTTGCCCTTGTCACCATTGAGGAACGATACGGTTTGAGCCACGTACCCGTAACTCCCCAGTTACGAAATCGTTGCTTTAAGCTACGGCGACTCTATGAATCGACTACTGACATGGATGTTCGTAGCCGTTCGGAAATGGCTTTAAACGGTAAGTCCTGGTCTCATTAGCCCACAGGAAAGTTGCAGCGAAAAATGAAGTATAGTGAAGAACTAGGTAAATATTTTGAAAGAGTTGATGATAATAATAAATTTAACATGTGGAAGCTAAAGCAAATTTACGATATATCAAATTAGAACTATTCATTTATTTTCTCAACTTTTGTTAATTCGTATATAAGTATATATTACTTACTTTTGCTTACTTTATATAAGGATAAGATGAATAGATAAATTATTTTTAAAATAAAATTTGTACATTTCCTATGTGTAATTGGTGTAAAAGATATCATATTCATGTAAAAAAAATTCTATAATAATTATGGAAAATGTATAAAAATTAAGAAATAGGGAATATATATGCTTAAAATGTAACAACAGTAAAAACTATTTAAATTGATTTGAAACTGAATCTATTGATATCAGAAATCTTGAACATCCTGCAATATTGCAGTAGTATTTACAAACAGCAGAAATAATGTTCTAAACAAAGTTCGGTGGTGGATGGGGATATACCAGGCCACCATGGCATTTGCAACTATAAACTCCTTTTAGGGGTTGGTTGTGCCTTAGAAATAAATCGTCCGTCTCATTATCCCTTGTGTAGTAAGAATAAAATGTAGACCGTATCCCTCCAACCAACCAAAGTCTCCTCTATTTCTTAATTCCATCTTATTTAATGATTCACTATTTTTCCATTTTCTTCTACGTCGTTACGTAGTCGTAAAAAGTCTGATTTAGTTGTGCAGGAATTTTGAAATTAAATATCATTAGTATTCTCTTGAAAAGCTATGTCTTATCGTGAAATTACGTCTATAGGAATACTTTCTACACATGGATTTGGGGAACTTTAATGATAGGATCATTAAAGTTCCCCAAAACCCTGTAATCTTTGAAGTTGAAAAGGGTAAAATAATACTTCCTTCACTATTGCTTTTTTTTATTATAAAATAATGGCTTTCAGAGCCACTGAAATCAAACAAGTGAGAGTTTCCTGTGATTGTAAAAACAGTAGTTAAACACTGTCCCCTTAAAATATCTTTATTGCAAAAAAATAATTTTATGGTTACGCCAGGATTCTATCTTTTTATATTCTCTGGCGAAATTATGCAGATAGTTTATTGAGAATGTTAAGGAGTGTTCGTTTCGGAGAATTCTTGATTATTTATATTCTAATAGCGGTCAATCATTTTTGTCAGGGAAAGTGTTGCAGGGGGGGGCGGAAATTCCATGTCAAAGGCCAGATTGTCATTTAAAAAATACGAGTCATTTACATAATCACTCGATTTATGCGGGCGTAGTGAAGCGAAATGTGGGAGATGTACCATCCAGTTGCGCATTGGTGGTATTCGTTAATTTGCCATAAAGAGCCTGCTTCCAGGAAAGGTAGCCAAAGCAACGTTGTTTCTTTGAAAGAAGTCTAAACTGTTTACTTGGGGAAAGGAAACATTTCAGTTATTTAGCAAGAATCAATTAAACTTAACACAAATATTAAATACACTAACTTAATACTCGGTTTTACTTTACTTTTATTCATAAAAAATGAAGCTATAAACTGAATAACTCCTTGAATACTGTAGATAATACTGTTTTATACAATACTGGCAATACTACTTTTTTTCGCATAGTGTACATATTTCATAATTCTTTTTAAAATGTATTATTTCATATAACTAGACTAAATAATTTTAATAACATTAGAACTTTATATTAATGATATAGGAAACATTTTATTTTAAATTGAGCATAATTTTTTATTTTATACTAGCATATAGCTCGTCATATGACGGGATCAGCAAAATTTTCAATTTTCCAGAATTGTAAATTACCCTATGAGGCAAGTAAAAAAATGGTTTGTGTTTTGGATGAGAGTTATCTGGTACTGGCTCAATAATTTGTTTATCTTCATACTCCTCTAAAGTCTCCCGATACTGTGAATGCAGTTTAGAATCACGTTGAATTCATTTAGAAAGATAATTCAAAGTTTTCTTAGCTACGTCGAAATTATCGTTAAGTTTTTTCCAATTTTTTTGCCACAGTAATTAATGGAAGTAAAGGAATGAAACTATCATTTCCACTACACCCTGGAGGTAGATAGAATTTGTTTCTTAATACCGGGGATAAAATTTTCATTGCAACAAAAAATAATCGATGATTAAATTTAAAGTTATCACATATGTACCTAATCTATTATTTAAGACAAATGTAAAAGAAAATTGATTACCTGATACCTAAGTTCAGGGATAAAACGCATGAAAATAATGTAGATGATATTTAAATAATTTAAAATAAGAAATGATTAAAAGAGATGATTAAAGGAATCACGTCATAATGCTAGAAAAAAATGTTATTTTTACCTATTTATTATGTGATAAATGGATAAATTTAATCGCCTGCTCTTAACCGGGGAAAATAGGGCTTGAAATAATGGCATTAAACGCTCGAAAAGGGGGGAAAGGCGTGGATTTTCGAACTTTTTAAAGAGGACAGTATTTTTCGTTGGGATATGAAGCATATTTATACCAATTTATTTTAGAATCGGTTTGATGGTTTAGGAGAAGATAAACCTTACTCCTTTTGAATTTTGCTAATCCTAACTCATCAAGAATCCAATATGGATGCCTCTATCCATTCCAGGTCCAACCGCTTCATAAATTCGAGGACAGACAGACAGATAACTTAGGCTATTATTATATAGGGGATGAGTTTAAATAATTCTTCACAACTTTTTACATACAGATCCTTGAAAGAAAAGCATTTCTTCCTATAGAGAGTGAAAGGATTAGAGGATGCTCTTTAGCACCAGAATTCATGGATGTTTGTAGATGTTCGAAATCGGCTTTAAACAGTAAGTCTCGTTTTCATTTACACTTATGTAGCAAAAAAGTAAGGCATACTCTCCAAACCAAACTATTTACGTAATATCTAAGTTCAACTATAAAACTATGAAAATAATGCAGACGATATTTAAACAATTTAAAATAAGAAATGATTAAATGAGATGGTTAAAGAAACGACGTCTTAATGCTAGAAAAAATATTATTTTTACCTATTTATTATGGGATAAATTGATAATTTTAATCGCCTGCCCTTAACCGGGAAAATTAGGGCTTAAAATAATGGTATCAAGCGCTCGAAAAGGGGAATGGGGGGATTTCGAAGGTTTTAAAGAGACAGTATTTTCGCTGCGATATGAAGCATATTTATAACAATTTATTTTAGAATCGGATCGATAGTTTAGGAGAAGATAAACTTTACTCGCATTGAATTTTGCTAACCCTAACTCATCAAGAATCCAATATGGATGCCTCTGTCCATTCCAGGTCCAACTACTTCAAAAATTCGAGGACAGACGGACAGATAACTTAGACTATTATTTTTTAGGGAATTACCTCCTTATAAGGTCAACAGCCCCAATGAAGAATAAAATAAGGGGAAAGTAAAATGGTTTTGAATTTTGCTACAATGAGTAATAGTGTCTAAAATGTAACAATTATTTCGTTAGATTTAGGCGAAGCAATAAGTTTGTTCGGTATCGATCCCAAAGTTAGTACTTCATCTCCTTCATAATTAATGTCGAACCATTGTTAGAAGTACGTAATAAGGTGAAATGTTTAGTGTGTAGTAAAGCATTTTGCCCAATTTCTAGTCGTGCTCAGCTTCAGGGATTCATTTAATTTAAAGTTTACATTAAATTCTCAAAATAATAGAGATAGCTGCCTTGTTGTCACCTAGAAGTAATGAGAGACAATGTGTAAGAGACTACAGGTTTGGTTGCGTTGGGTTAAGAGGGCTACAATCTACTGTTTTGCTCACGAGTGATAATGATACTGGGGCTTACTGCTTAAAGTTGATTCCGAACGGCTATTAATATCCATGCCAGCAGCGGGATACGAACCCGAGAACTCCGGTACCAAAGAGCATTGCTCTACTATTCGACCATCGTTCGGAACAAAAGGCTACAGATCTCTGCAAGAAAGACAACGGTTACTAGGAATTTGGCTACGCCCCCCTGAATGAGCCTAATGGAAACAAATTCAAGCAAGTTATCAAATTAGCTAACATCTGAAATAGAAGATAATCATCATGAAATTTAATTATGTTATTACATCTGCTATGACCTTGATCTCGAATCAATTTCCCCTATCAAAAACTAGCCGAACGATGGCCGATTGGTTAGGTGGCCGGCCTTGGGTACCGGAGATCGTGGGTTTGAATCCCACAGTGGCATGGATGTTCGTAGCCGTTCGGAATCGGCTTTAAGCTGTAAGTCCCGGTCTCATTAACCCTCGTGTTGAAAAAAGTAGACGTAGCACTCCAAACCAAACCAAACCTATCAAAAACTGTCCTACACAGACAAGCAGATGAATTTATATTCATGTACGTGTATATGTGTAGAGAGAGAGAGAGAGACTTTATGAGGAATTCGAATCATCGATTTGTTCAGATGCCTATCCTATCAGATTCATTGAGCTACAACAGGGAAGCGTGTGGAGTAAATGCTTTCCCAGGTTATGGTTTGCATATTTAAATGTTTAATTCGATTAACTTTGCCCTGTGGTTGATTAAAAGAACTCTCTTCGTCCATACCGAATACATTTTTTTTCTAAATCGGAAGTGTTTTCATTCCTTTCTCCTATATCCCATAAGATACCACTTGTTAACAATGCCGAACGATGGTCTAATGGTTAGGGTGCTGATCTTCGGTACAGGAGTTTATGGGTTCGATTCCTACTGATGGCATGGATGTTCTCACCTATTCGTAATCGGCTTAAACCAATAGGTGTCGGTCTCATTACCCTTCGTGTTGCAAAAAAAAAAAAAAAAAAAAAGACCTTAGCACTCCAAACCAAATCCAACTTGTAATTAGAAGTGATTTTTCCATTGATAGCAGTGTCAAAATAGTCTGTTAAAGCAGTTTGCATGATAACCTCAGGCAGTAAAGTAGCAAGAAACCGTTTACTTTTCAAATTTCAGCCCTTTGACGATTAAGTCATTATGCTAAGTGCTGTCCAGTACTTTTCAACAATAGATTTACAATAATTTAATACAGGACATTCGTCTACGTGTTTAGAAGTCATACCTTGTCCAGAATGCTTGTCCACCGTCAGAATGTCTATTTGTATGTGGGAGGGGAGGGGTACCCAAACTCTCCAATATGAGAGATTAGGTGACTTCAAGATTTTTTCATCCAAGACTGGAAAAAAATTCTCTCGGCAATATATTGCAGGTTTACTTACACATAGCTATCTGAAAATTTAAAGATCACCTTGATAAAAAAAAAACCTATTTATAAAGCGATTCTACACGAATCACTTCGGTGATTATTTTTGACTCTAAGATCGATGTTTCAAATTCTTATCGCTCGCCACAATGTGCTGTTCACTAGAACGTGTTAACCCTATTAGGCTTTCCTTTTTTTGTCAAACGTTGTTACTATTGTTACATCTGCAAGACAACTTTATTAAAATTTATTTTAAAGCAAGGAGAGGTAAGCTGCTTTCATTTAAAGAATAGTTTATTGCACGTCATAGTTATTTTTAGCTTTTAAAAGTCTGTTATTTTAATCCCAAGATATCTCCTAGACAGGATATCATTCTAAGGATAGCATTCTAGGGCTAAGTGTAAAACGCTTGGGACATAGCGAACGCAATAGTTTAGACTTTGACTAGTTGTATAGTAAGAAATTAACTTAACTAAAGAAGGTCACTTATTTTAATCCTATCCTCAACTAGGTAATCATTTATTACCTATTTTAAAAAAAAAATATTTTTAAAAATGTAAAATTTCTAAGTAATGTTTAAACTACAGTCAAAGTAAAACTCATGCACGTGCTTTTCCTGTTCAGTTTTATATAAAAGTGAAAGACACGTAAATAAGTAAAACTATATTAGGAGACATTGATGTTACCTAGTAAAATATTAAACTGAAAATATTTTTTTCCTATTTTCTGAAATTGATAATTTTGTATAGTATATGAGTTTTATTTTTTTCTGCTTTTTCCATATCCATGTAAATTAGTGCTACAGTGTTTAAATATTCTGTAGTTCTTTATTCTAAAAATATTTATTCACATTTTTAGACAAAGATGTTATTTGTTATTTAATTAAGATATGTGTCAAGATTTTTACTTTACAAACCTCAACTTGAACAGTAAAATCTTAATGTATGAGTTTTACATTGACTGACTGTATTTTGTATTTTGGTGATTGTACATTCAGGAAGTTGAATTAAAAGAGAGTAAAACCTTAACTCCTGGTGGGGTTTGAGCTCCCTTAACTCCGACCACGTAACTAAACTTGAGAATGTATTTAGATAAGATGGTTTGTTTAAATGTACGTACTGGGTCAAAATTTAAATACGCATCTAACATTTTAATGTAAAAGCTATTTGTCTTTTGTCATCCATTTTTAATTATTATGTTGACACATGGAAAAATATACTGACTGATGTATTGAAACTATTATTTTTTACTATGCCTGTAGTGCCAATGTAAGTATTTTTAAGGTAACCAACCACTTTCGGAGCCAAAATTTTTAAATAAGGTTTTTATTAGTTATTGCAGTAATAAGTTATAAAACATAAAAAATTGTGAAAATAAACATATATATATATATATATATATATATATATATATATATATATAGTCTTAAAAAATTAGCAAAAATATTGAAAAAAAAACAAGCCTTTTTTTACTTTACGCCAACACTCCTAACTAAAATAAATATGCAAAACATATCGTTTTTACTTGGATAAATGTAGACATATATCCATTATGTATGCATTGAACCTCCAGAATGGTTGGTTGGTTGGTTGATTGAAGCTTAGTAGCGCTAAGTCCTCTAGGGACAAACTGCTCCAAACAAGATGTGGAAATAAACTAAAAACGAAATTCAGATTAAAAAAATTTGAAAAAAAAAATAAAATGAAAGGTTCTAAAACGGATTAAAGTAACAATAAAAATAAACATTCAACACTAAACACTATAAAGTTGAGTTATGTACAAATAAACAAGAATTGAAAATTGAGTGAAGAATTAATAATTTAAGTTATTAAAGAATTAAAAATTTAAGAAATAAGTGAAAAAATTGAAAATTGAAAGATTAAAAATTGAATAATAGAAAATTGGAAAAAAACGATCAAATTTCGAAATAAAAGCCAGTTCGACGAAGAAAGGGGAACAAGTTTGGATGTGGAGTTTCCCTAATGATTAAATTAAGATTCGGCGATGAATTTCCTAAAATTTTTATATACATTGATCTAAACACAGGACGTTTAAATATGTTCGACTGTGTAAGGTGACTTGCAATACGCCTTACACACCAGAACCTTCAGAATGAAAGTATTCTAAAGTATAAATGAGTCATAGCCAGTCGAGTAATTTAGAGCAAAAATGCAAGAAAAAATAATGAAGTTTAACATAAATGCCCGTAACTCATCACAAAATGAATATACTTATAATCCTGCGGTTCAATACATACATAACATCATTAAAAACATACAGTTAAATTGTCATTAATTTGGCACTTAGGTGATGAATAAACAGCTGTATCATTACTTCTAATGACTCTAGAAACAAACTGAAAACTGTTTTCGAAAGCTACAGGACTGATCTTTAAAATAAACGAATAATTTTTATTTATATATATATTTTACGAAAATCGCTATTTGAACATGGTCGGTTACCTTAACTTCATTTGTGTGTCAGCTGAATTTTTGTAATCAAATTTTAACTACCTCCCTGACTAGCTAGAAATGTGAATTTTTGTATATAGGTTCACTTCCAGTGACAATGAAATATTCAATCATAAAAAAATCAGATTGAATTGGAGAAAAATCAGTTTGATAAATGCAAAAAGCAGTTTAGAGTATTTCGAATTTCAATTGCAGAGATTTCAAATTATCTTAAATTTTAATTTTTAGTTGCATAAAGCTGGGACTTATCCTATGAAAGCTTCACGCTCAATTTTTCTATATCAGTGTATTACAATTTTCACTCAATTTCTCTTTCGTGTATTGTTTAAAATATTTTTTTTACTTTTTAATGCATTTTTTATCAATTATTTTATTAAATAAAGCTAATTTAAAAAATATACTTTTTATATTTATTGATGGATACATTAAATGTTCCAATGCTATTTTAACTTGCGAATGGAATGCTAATAATGTGTCTCCTCAGGGAATATGAAATGCGTCATATGTAGTAGAAACCATCAATTTAAGTTCATACATACACATCCATGCCCCAATCCGGGCAAATTTGGTTGTGAGACCCTCCAAACTTGTCCCGCAATGGTTAGCAGATCGCAAGTAGAATGGGCTCTCTTTGTTCCATTTTGTTATATTTTCTTTTCAAAAAATAGCCATTTTCATTTGAGTTAGCACCTTTAATTTCTTCCTCCGATTTTATTTCAATGAGTCAAGATTACTATTATAGTCCTCATACCTTGGTTCTTCATATTCGTTGATAAAAATTCTTTCCTCAAAAGAACAGTATCATATAAACTTCTTAAACATGGCATTTTTTCGTCATAGCTTCGATAACGTGCCATAACAAAAGGATTTAAAAACGACCTCCGTTACCCACAGAAATATTCACTCAGGGTATGACATACCCGTTCGAATCTATTCCGAAATATATATATTTATAGAATATCTAAACCAATCCTCTCCATCAAAGGTCTTTATCAAAACCTTCAAGTAAATGTCAAAGGACATCAAAGATCATCAAAGGTCTTCATCAAAGCCTTCAAGTCAACGTCGAAATAAGATTGGGAAGGAACACTAAAAAGAGAGTGAGGTGGTGGATATGTCATACTCTGTGTTTCATTTCATTTTCACTCATGGTTTACATTTTAAGAAAAATTTATCACATTTAACGATGAACTAAACTGGTATTGCCGGAGGAAATTTTTCATGTACAGTGTAAAAGTTCCTTTAAGAAATCCATAAATACAAGCCATCCGTTAGAAGAAATTCCCCTTGTTACGTTGGTTATAATGTAGGTAAGTTGGTTGGTGTCTTTTCCATTTATAAGTTATATGACTTCGCATGGAAGGTTAGTTGCCATCGTCTCGAGAGAGTGGATTTCTAAGAATGATTTTTGGTATTTTAAAAGAAGGGACCAAGCAGAAAACTTCTAGACTTGTCTTACATTTCCCAGGGATATCGTTTGGGAACTTGGAGGACATTGCCATCCCGAGCCTATTTTAAGCTCCCCAACTCCAATTAATGCACACGATTTTGGGAGGCTCGAATTTCCATCACTCAGGAGTCCTGTTACTTAACAGTCGCTGCCTGTCCCGACTGAGCTACCGCGGCTCTGGATGTAAGTGAATTATTGAAAGGAACACTCAGTCACATAAACAATTATATTCACCAGGTAGCAATTATAACAAACCTCGTGCTCATAGATAAAAAATATCCACGTAAAGTTTTAATCGTTATCTAAAAAACGTGCATTTGATCTTGATCTCAATTATAAGAAATCAGTTGTAAGAAATCAAGTGCATTGTAGGAGTAGGTGAATTCATATGTGCGGAAATCTTGAAACTCTGTAATTTACAAGAATTAAAAAACACCTTATTAGTAATGAGGTAACAAGGTTTAGCATATTTTGTTTAAATCAAAAACGTTCGTTTTTATAAATACGATTCTAATCTAGTTTCTCAAGTTTCGCTGTAACCTTTAACGAACATTGGATGATTCTGTCGTAATCAGTTGCAAGATTAAAATGTAGGTGAATTATTTTATTTTATCATTACATGTATCTATGAATACCATTGTCTCTTTGTTAATAATGCTAATATTAGCTTGGGAATAATTATTTTGTAAGTGAAAAGCTTTAGTATAGGACCCTATTGGCGATATTTTGTTTTTGAGACTAACTCCGATGGTGTTACTTATTTAAACATCGTTTCGTTGTGTATGAGATACATAGAAATTCAATTTTGCGAAATATAAATTTAAAATTAATATAACAAGGAAAATATCGTGAACTTTGTAGAACCAGAAATTATTAACAAATTTTCACGAAAATTTTGATTTCTGCCCAATTTACATCCTTTATGATTTCTAAAAATATTTGTAAAACTGAGCCAAATGTAAAAAGTCGCCAGTGATATTGTACACTAAAGCTATGCCAAATCACTTAGACAGAGTTTTCTTAATTTTTTTATAAATTATTTATACATTAATTTTTAAATATTTTTTTCTGCTCTTTATGATAAAAAATAAGTTTATAAAAATCAAAGCTATCTAGAAGGATAAAAAGACTGCACTATAAGAATCTAGGTCGATCGCCATCTAGGAGGTCAATTTTATTCCTTACAAGGAAACAATACAAGGTAATTTTTAAAAATAAGGTACCCCTTGGCAAATTTTTCAAAATTATTGCTGGTGTTTACTAAACACAAAGATATTCTCTCCTAACAATGTATTCTTGGCTTTTTTGGTGATTTTAATTGATTCAGAGTGTGCCATTGTAACAGAATTACATACTTTTACTTAATTAACTAAAACCACTTAGAAACCTGGCATTTATAATATTTATGCGCAATTAATCCCTCAAAAGTTTACAAAGACAACAGCTTCAGATTATTAAAAATTATCCATAGTAAACCATTAACAGTCACTTTATCTAATATTTTTAAGCATATTTTAGCATTCTGTGCATTTAATATATAAGAAAAGAGTTGCACAAACAGAGCTGAATACAACTGTAATATAAATAAATATAGATACAGATTGTTTGAACACGGCGAGATCAAGAGAAAATGTTAGACTGCCATTCTTAGAGCTCTATCGTAAAGTTGGCAGAGGCACCCTGTTCTTATATCGAACCCAGTACAAATACTTCCAAGCCCATCGGGTGGAAGTGCGAGAAGCTAACCACTATAGAATATGGGGTCTCCAAAAATCCTAGTGCTAAAACTTTTGTACTTGTACGTGTTGGCAGTATTGATATTATTTACTGAAATTAACAAAAAATGATAGATAGGATAATTTTAAAAACACTCAAAACGACTGCTTTAATAGAGATTATATCAAGATTCCATGTATTTGTACAGAATTTTTGAGTACTTAAATGAATCTTTCTTGATGGGAAAGAAACAACTTGGAAGAAAAAAACGTTCATTTATGATTCTGACGAAAACAAGAGGGAAAAATGAAATAAAAACAGGAAAAATAAAGTAATCCCAAATCAAAACATAAAAAAATTAACAAAAAAAAAACAGAAAGATAACAGAAACGTTAAAAAAAATATCGCCAAATTAGTTAAACAGCGCCAAATCCGAAAAGCTCGCCGATGAAAACGAATAATATATCTGTACCGTCTTATTGTGTGTATATGGGTGGGAAATGTTAATATTTAATCACATGAGAAAACGAGAATATTTTTTACATAATAAAAAAAATGACTTTGAAAAAGTGATATTTCTACTTTAACCCTTTGGCTGTTACTATATGAGAATTATATGATGTATAATAGATATAGAGCTTTAAATTTTATACATCTAACTGAAAAATATAACTAGATTTAACAAGCTAGCCTAATTATTTTCCTCTTAGATATAGTTCATTGTGGATCACGTGTGATATACAAGCGTATAAAGCATTAGATGTGTATATCATATGTGATGTACAGGACAAGCAAAGGTTATTAATAAATCAAAATTTTGCAAACAATGTTTAACATGTGTTATTAAACTTTAAAAATGTTTTATTTACTCGGCTATGAAAAAAAATATTTGAAAATAGGTTTTGATTTGGTTTAATTTTAATTATATTAAAATTTAATATTTTAAAATTTTTAAGTACTTTAACTTCAATTTAAGTACTATTCCCATGAAAAGTAATATGTATGTATGTGTGTGTGTATACATATATATATATATATATATATATATATATATATATATATGCAAATAAAAATATTCATAAAATAATTTTATGTCCCATTTCCCAGTGAAATTCAAAATGCTTTCAGTTAATGATTCTCAAATAGCAATTTTGATACTTAAGCAAGGATTGGGACAAAAAAGGCAAATTTTTATTCCAGAGGTTGAGATGTTTGAATCCCTGGCTCCAGGATAAAACTCAATATTTTGAAGAATTCTAGTATACTTGTCAATGCTCTGGTGCAACAGAGTTAAATACATATAACATGTGGATACAGCTGTAATGTATATTGCCATTGACGATTTTATAGCATTTGGCGCATTTTTATATTTATTTCTAGAAATTATAAAGACTGGAAAAAAGGGAGATTTCAAAATTTCCTCGTAATTTTATGTATAGTTTCTTCATGACATTTTCCCTATTTTACTGCTTTTATGTTTATATTTTGAAAAATTAAATTTATATGTAATCTATATGATATTAACAATTCGAAATTGGCTGAACAACAAACAAATCTCCAATGAAAAATATTGCTCAAGGGTTCTATATAAAAGATGTTTCTAATCGAGGTAATAACATCTGGAATTACTACCTGAAGCCGATTCCAAAAGGCTATGAACATGCATGATAACCGGGAAATTCAAGTCCTTGGACTCTAGCACTTACCTATTCAGTCATCCCAGGAATTTTTCAAGTAGTACCCATAAAATCTAAATGGAGTTTATCTGATTACTTTGACCAGAATTAAACCTATTACAAAGCGCAACGACTTACCTATCAAAAAGAAACAATTTTAGGTACGTGGTCAGGATTTTAACTAAATTCTAAAACATGTATCATTAACCTTTACAAGACGGTCGTCATATGTGCCACCGAGAAGTCAGGGGTTCAATATTTCATATTTTCTCATTTTTGAAAAATTAAATAGAATAAATAATTTTCTTTTTAGTTTAAGAGTTTACTCGTTGCTTTCGACAGTAATTATTTTAGTTTATCCCTAACATTTTTAATAAATCAGGTGCAGGTTTTCTCAACTCATCTCAACCACTTCTATTAAGGGTTAATAGAAAGAATGTATTCCATTTATACTTGTATATTTTAAATAACTTCTTATTCTTTAAATCTTTAACACTTTTAATCTCATTTCCTAACCTTTTACTATGAATAAACTGTTATTACACCTGTAAAAATGTATTCCCTTTGAAATATTAAAAAAAAAATAAATTCGAACAAGAAATTAATAAAAATAAGATTACTTACCTGTATTAATTCTTTTGACATGCTGCAATTGTATGCACAAAAAATATTTTGGTATTGAAGTAACGCGATGACGTAAATAAACATGTTTACGAGTTTACTCGTTGCTTTCAACAGTAATTATTACTGTGTACTATTAACATTTTTAATAAACCAGATGCGGGTTTTCTCAACTCATCTCAACCGCTTGTATTAAAAGTTAATAGAAAGAATGTATTCCAATTATACTTGTATATTTTAAATAACTTCTTATTCTTTAAATCTTTAACACTTTTAATCTCATTTTCTAACCTTTTACTATGAAAAAATTATTATTACACCTGTAAAAATGTATTCCGTTTGAAATATAAAAAAGATAAATTCGAACCAGAAATTAATAAAAATAAGATTACTTACCTGTATTAATTCTTTTGACAGGCTGCAATTGTGTGCACAAAAAATATTTTGATATTGAAGCAACGCGATGACGTAAATATACATACTGATTGATATTAAAGTTAAAACACTTTAGCTTTTATCAAATACGCTGCACTACTTAATAATTACATTCCCGAACAAAGAGAATATCCGTCAATATAGAGGAGAAATACTTATTCTTTTAAAACTCTTTTATGTTTGTACACATTTCTCAGGCCATCATCCCGAATTCAGATTGGAAAATTCTCTCTGTTTCTGCTATAATTGTGAATGAAGCGGATACTAAGTTTCAGTGCACAGATCACTGCTATGCGACATCCCAATATTTCTTTCTTTTTTTTTTTTAATAAAATATCCCGATAATTTCCTCTCCTGAAAAAAATGTACAGTCATAGAAATGAACATTAAATAGAAAAGAGATTTGTTTCGGTGGGATGAAAAAACAGTCGTATTTGTGTTGAAAAAAACTTTAATATCTCAGGCGTGATTTTTTATTTGCTTCCATTCCCCAAATTCAAATGATGGATCACTCGGCAACGGACACTCTATAATGAGGATGGAGGGATTTCATTTTTTTTTTCTTTTCATTATTCCGTTATTGAAATGTCCCTCGTGAACAGCTTAAAAAATAGGCCATTTATGTTAGCAGTTATTTAGCTTTTGTGCTTCTCACTACAAATAATGCTCAAGGTGAACTTTCCTAGGGCAAAAACTATTAAACACACTGTAGCCCAACACTGTTGCTTGCGAAAATCGTCAAACTTTTACTAAATACTCATAACCGTAACTGTTAAATACAGTGGCTTTTAACCCTTAACATTCGAGCGCATATTTTTGCTATGCTTTCTTTCAGGTCCAGTCTTACAGACCGCTATTTTTAAATATTTAACAATTATAAAAATATTGAACAATTGCTAAATCCTATTCTGACTGTTATTGTTATATAAAACGCTGTTTAAAAATAAGAATGTAAAAGGTTATTTTTTTTTAATTCCGCTGTTATTTAACAATAAAGGCTAAAAATTATGCACTGAAAAGTAAAAATTTTGTTTGACGTCTAAGTTATACCGCTTGCCAATAGGTGGCAATACTAGTGCAAAATCTCGCACTTTGGGATTCCAAGTGGAAATTGGGAGATGGCTTTTAGCATTTACTGATCTGATTTTATTTTTTCTCTAATCTAGTTTATTTTTTATTATGATTAATAACTGTTTTCTTACCGGAATTGAACCTGTGGGCAAAATTTCAGATATCTAGCTAGACAGGTAGGTATTTAAAAATTGATTTCAAAATATCAACTCATACATAAGTGAAGTGAAGTAAAAGCAATTAAAAATTATTTTAAATTTTATAGTAGAATAATACTTGCCCATAAAAACTTTTCTACTTTTTCATTTTTGTAATCTTTATGTGACCAGATGGTTCTGAATATGGTTTCTCAGACATCAAGTTTCGGTGGATTCATCTGAATCCTATGAGAGCCACATGGAACAAAAGAGTAGAAAATGCAAATTAACACATTATATGCGGGACACGGACTAGTACGATTTCTGACGATTGATACTTCAATGCGGGACACATACTAATACGTTTTCTGACGATTGATACTTGAGCGCGGGTCACGTACTAATACCGGTTAGTGTAATAGCATGGGTTGTTTTGGGGTACAAAAATAACAGTATATACAGGAAAACGAAGCAGAATGTCCTTGTCTACTACATAGACTCTGAAAAAATTTAGACAAATAAAAACTAGTTTTTACATCAGTCGATGCGAAACTACAGAACGGTAAAAAATTAAAACTATATACTACTATTTCTATTTGATTTTTCATATTTACGGTTCTATTATAAATTTATCCACTAAAATATATATATTTTTTTTTGTTTACAAAAATCTTACGGTTGTTATTTATATATTTCTATTTATATATTTAATTATATATTTCAATATAAAATACGAAAAATGGGTTAAAAAATTAAATAACTTTCGATCTATTGTGATTTAACTGAATAACTAAAATTACGCGCGGAACGTCCGCTACTGATACAATTCCGCTGCGAAATTTACCCTCACACAATGTGTTAAAGATCTTAATCATGGGGAAAAGGAAACAAATGCGCTTTTGGGGTGAATTTCTATTTTTCATCACGATATGGAATTAATAGTGGAGAAAATAATTTAATTGCGTTTAATATAAATTTTATATATTTTATACACACACACACATATATCACATATATATAATAAATATATAATATATATGTATTATACAATAGCACATATATATGTTATATCATATATATGTATATACATACATACATATAGATATATACAGAGAGAGAGAGAGTTCCTGTTCGACTTCTCCTCTTTCCGTACATATCTTCGTTATAATGAGGCAATTAGGGGAAAACAAATATGTGTTTCGTAACTATCAAAATACGTAGCTGGCATGATAGCTTACAAGATAGCTTACAGGAAAAAAAGGAGGTCTACAGCGTGGAGTGGTCCTTTTGCTTGCAATCTACCATTATAATGCCAGGAATCGACCTAAAGGGACCTAAATTGATATATGTATAAGTAATGGATGTTTAGTATTATATAGAATCATCTTTATACAATAGCTGTAGGTCTGATTAGTTCCAGAGTCAAAAGATAAACGAATGGGTTAGGAGTTACCTTAAGGTATCGAAATCCAAATTTGAAATAGTTGAAATCAGTTGAAGGAGACAAACAGAAGGGAATTGACTTTACTAAGCATTTTCGGCAATTTGTAACTTAGGGTCAGGGAGCTTTGTAAACATATACATTGAAGCGTAAGTAAATAAATTGCGTTTTCATACGTTTTAAAATCATATACTTTTTCTTTAAAATCAGCTTGGGAAATATTTGTTAATTTACAAAATGTTCCTTGCACATTATTTTTCATTTTTTTTCTTATATTTTTGCATTATTATTACTTTAAAATAATTTTCAACATTTTTGTACTATTTTGCCCATAATCTACCTAGTTAATGTATAGGAAATATATTTATGTCTATACTTTGAATTTTATCGAAACATTTGGACTCTTCTAAATTTAAATTCACCTTTGTTGGTGGTGGTGGTACTTATGCACCTTGGACAAGCCAAGATCGAGAGCCATAGACTACTTTAATTAAGGCAAGGGGCATGCCTTTAATTTTTATAAAGAGTACCCCTAGGATGGAACAACGACTTTACTTAAAGTGGGTACTCGTAATATAGAAGCAGTGACCAAGCTGAAAACGTCCAGGTTTGGCCTTCTACTCTTAGAGGTAATGTTTGAGAGCCTGGAGGGCATTGTAACCACGAACATATTTTACGTTCCCCAACCACCCTTCATGAACACGGCACATTTTAGGCCAGCTCGAGCTCCGAACCCGCAGTCCTTCAGTTGCGGGATCACTCACTGCCTTTGCCGACTGAGCTACCGCTGTTCAATTCAACTTTAACAATTTAAATAGAGTCAAAATTTAAAACGAATGCACATGTAAATTTTAGTCTATATTAAAACATGTTTTACAAACATTTTGTAGGTATCTGTGAAATAGTAATTCACAAAGAGCATTTTGAAAATTAACAAAAATTTCATGAAGTTTCAATTTTTCAAAAATATTATCAGATTTAAAGAAGTTCTTACTGTGGTTTATTTACTTATACTTTAGTTTATATGTGCACAATGTATCATAACTGTAAGATATAATTTATTAAAAAAAATCGCTTACGTTTACCATCCCATCCCCTTAAGAAATGAAACACGTTAGACAGTTTTGATGACAGGGTTGTAACTCATTTCCTCTGCACTTTCTATAAATACCCTCTAAAACGCGACTGCTGTTATGGAAATTCGAAGATATTTTAATTGCATCTTTTTAAGTTCCGGGAAATGAGGGATGATTTTTTTTCTTCTTTAAACCCTGAAGTATCATTATATACATTGATGCATGAGGCACTTTCTCATAATAGTTACTGATAAGGTTTGCGGTTGTACTGGGTGTAACTAGTTACCTTTTTTCCCGCTAGTTTTAAAAGTCAGATTGGAAAATTTATCATCAGTTCCTGTAGAAGTAACTATCTGATGGCGGAACAAATTATAGAGGGGATGGTCTATTCTTAGTTTTCTTACGGGGCTCCTTTTATTTGTAACCTACTTTCATAATTTTTGGGGATACTCTGAGAAAATATTGCTTCAGGTCCCCCTTTTTTCTGTTAGTTTCCACGGGGTCAGTTATAATGTTTGCCCCAAACATCAATCAATGATGCTTATAGTCCTTTTTTGCTTATAGGTATTTTTATACTTATATTTTAGTTCTCATACGATAATCATCGGCATCAGAGAGCATTTACCGACGAATATTGCGACGTTCTTATTTTATTTATACCACAACACGAAAATGAAATGCAAATACAGTGGAACCTCGATTATCCGAGCTAATTGGGACCGCTAGTACCTCGGATATCGGAAATCTCGGTTAATAGAAACCATGTATGAAAACCTTCCGTGCTTGCGAATTTAACTAACTTTGAAAGTAAAAATCAATAGAACGTTCTTTAAATGATAAAATAAACATATATGAACTTATGTTTCATAGCTAAAAAGATTTTAAAAGAAAATCAACTGTAGTAGTAAATTTTAAAAATTAAAATGGAATTTTTTTAACTATACTTATTTAAAAATAGAAAAACGCATTTTCAAAAATAACACAAATCTCAAGAAAATATTGTATTTTTAAATTTTAATATACATTAATTTGTTAAATTTGCATTCTTTTAAAAATGTCTGTTACCTTTCGTTGCAAAAGTTCAGAATTTCTATCATGGGCAGTCCTACCGTGCCAATTTTTGAGCAACAGGAGATCCATCGGTGTAGCATCGTTTCTTTGCTCCAAATATTTTAGGGCAGCTATCAGTGCTTGAACAATTTCACTATAACATATAGTCGTAGAATCCTTAAAGTGCTCATCTTTATTTTCCGCGTCATTAATGTCCGTTGAAGGATTAACGGCTTGAATGATTTCTTCGTCATTGAGAATTTCAAAATTTGGATGTTGATTTTCAATGTCTATCCACTCACAAATGTCCTCTTCCAAAACTTCTTCACATCCTTCAATTCCATTGATGACCTGAAGAAATTCCCTGTAGGTGTGTTTTCCGTCTGCTGGGATTCACCCTGTCTCCTCTTTTCAACAATTATTTTGTTGAATGATTTACGAATTGAAGCTGGATTTACTAATTGCCATGCCTGTGCAATCACGTTGTGGGAAAGAAGGGCCTGTAACACAGACAGCGAACTAAAATGTGTATCATTTTTTCCAAGCTCATTTTGGAAAGGAGAAAAAAATTAGACTTCGTTATTGACTTGGTTAACAGAAACCTCGGTTAATCGAAGCTCCGTTAATCGAGGTTCTACTGTACCACAAGCTGTAACTTTGGAATAACGAAATTAACGTTGTAGCATACGTTTCATTGCACTTCATATATTTTTCCTTTTGTTTCTTTATAAATATTTATATATTTCGTCATCTATACGGAGCTAGCTGCATTGCAGCTTTCTGCTGATCAGCTACAGTTTAGTTTATCCTTCCTTTTTTTTTTCTTTTACAAAATTCCTGTTTATACAATTGAAGAATATGTCAGAGATTGTATGGTATAGTTTGGAGTACCACGGTCTACTGTTTTGCTACAAAGGGGGATAGTGATACCGGTAGCTATTACTTAAAGACGATCCCGAACAGCTACAAACATCTATGTAAGATTCATGCACATGCACCTGCATTAAAAGAATGTGCTGCGTTTCTGCTCTCAAACCCATAAATTATTAATTTTTTCTAAACCTGACATAAATTATATGTATATATATATATATATATACATACATACATACATACATATATATATATATATATATATATATATATATATATATATATATACATACATATATATATATATATATATATATATATATATGTGTGTGTGTGTGTGTGTGTGTGTAATATAACAAAATTATTACACTTTAACATACACTTCAAAAATTCTCCTCTTTCCCATTCTTATTCTTTCAAATCTATTTTAGCAAAGTTTTCTCTCCAATAAATGCAAATTTTCTACCCACTCTCCATATTTTCCAACTGTCCCTGATTCACTTTTCAATTCTCTAAGTTTCTTTTTTCTGTTAATAACACTGACTAAGCAGCTATTCCTTCGGAAAATTCTACACGTTTCCCTCTTGGGTTCAACTCCGTAAACCAAACGTTTTCATAGTCATTCCCTAGTCTGCCTTTGACTGTTAAACATGTCATTTTAGCAGCTCTTAAAATTTAAGTTCTATTCAAGATTGCTTGTTTTCTTTATGGAATGTCACGACTGCCAATAATCTAGTTGCTCAGGCATCTCCTTTTCCAAAAATCCCGGAAATTTACTACAATAGCAGCTTCATTCAATGTGACCGGCGAATTAATTTTCGTCGTGTAACACACACACACACACACACACATATATATATATATATATATATATATATATATATATATATATATATATATATATATATATATATATATATATATATATATACATATATATACATATATACATATATATATGTATATATATATATATATATATGTATATATATATATATATATATATATATATATATATATATATGACCGGTTCTGGGGTATTAACCGATTGCAAGCAATGTAGTATTTGACCGCCACCAGTCATTCCTATACCTAGTAGATATTCTATCGACCGCCCTGGAAATTTGACCAACTGCTGTGTTCTTTAAAAGAAATCTAGGGTGGGATGATTAAGTATTATTTGAATTTACATCTGTTATATTAGTATATTTGTACATATACAACATGCCTCTTTCCTCAATGAAGTTGGGAATTTTTTGTCGGGGCCATTTCTTAGCCTTATTTTACTAGAATGCGAAATTTAAGTAAATTTAAAGTAATATTTTATTAGATTTAGATCTCTTTAATTTACTGTAACTAATAAAAATAAATTTGTGCTAATTTTTGTGAAAGGAATTTACATTTCAAAATAAACATAATTATGCTTGGATTTTTCATTTACTGTATTTATTACAAATATAATTAACCTTTATTTGCCGTCTGCATTTGTATCCCACAAGTTTAAATTATGAATTATATTAATTATAAATTGTTTTTTACATTGTTGAAATTTTATATTATATTATATTGTGAGTTGCTTTTATCAAAGAGAAATAGTTCAACTTTTTCAAATGCGCATACTTTTCGGAATTCCCCTTCTTTATCACAATGTGAATTGTTATCAGTTTTCTGTTGGTATCAGCAGCGTTATCTCTTTCTTTTGGTTTTATTTCATGAAATTACATCATTCAACATATTTATTGAAATAACAGTACAGCTTTGGTATCAGAAGTAATAGTAACAAACACCATTCACTTTCAGTGTCGGATGCTCTAAGAAAAAGAATGGCATCTGAAAAATTTCTGGATATCCGTAAAAGTGAAAAATATATGAACGATGCTTGTTTTGAAGCAATGACACGCCTCTACAGGGCCGCTCGGAGGAAAAGCGATCATGTATGGGCTGATAAATTTGATTCCCTGGACAGCATTTTCGGGAACAACGATGAACAGAAAACAGATAATGTATGTGGAACAAAACACTCTGTCAAAAAGAGCTCAAATATAAGCTGGACAGTTTTGCCTACTGGGGATTCTGGTACTAAGAAAAGTCACAGAATCCGTGAAAGTGAAGACTGTGACGAAGAAACGGATAATGAAGATCAGAAATTGGAATGGAGAGTTATAAAAGCAGATTCAAAAGAAGAAAGAGGAAACGGTCAAACTGTGAACGGTTCTTCATGTAACTATAAAAGGATACCATGCCATCAGAGCCTTAATGGGTTAAGTATGTCTGAAAAGACTACTGCTAATCAAGAACGGTCATTATATTGTCTACCAGAGTCAGTTAACCGAAGAAAAACCATGTCTAAGTCTAATGGCGATGCTTTCGAGTATCAATCTCACAATCGTTCTTCTGAAGAACCACAGACGAAAATGAACCCTGTCGAAAATATTACATGGAGGAAACAGAGTGAAAAATATGCAGCTGAAAAAAATCCTATATCTCTTCGGAACTCGCAGACAAGGTATCCGTCTGGTATTATAGAAAATACAAGGAATTCTTCATATGAAACTAGCCCACCAAGTAATCCCAAAAAGAAATACATAAGATCTAATGCAAAACAAGATGAGGATGATACCTTTTCCTTTACAAATACATTTTCTGAAGTCGGATATCAGGAAACTGCAAAAAAGCAATCTTCTGTGAATTCCTCTCTGGACAGAAAGATGGTTTTAAGGTCGAAAAGGACAAGGTGTGATTCTGATTCATCGTCAGACAGCCCAGTGCCATTGCAGAAAAAACAACTTGGAAGTGGTGAACTTGGAAAAGAAAGTGGTTCTGACATAAGTGAAAGTGATTTGAAAACTATGTTATCAGTTAAGGTCATACAAGACACTCAGTGGCATGAATTTATCGTAAGTTTATCCAACTTCGATCGGATAAGAAAGAAATATCCAAAATTATCAGAAGTTCTGCCCGATATTGATGAAGAAGAGAAGGAGTTCCATTTCTGCTATGATGCTATAAAAACAATATTTGGGTAAGTTTCAGCCTTATTTTATTTTTTAACATTTTAAGATTTTAGAAAGTCTTATTTAAAAATTAAAATGGTTTGTATTTTTCCGAAACTGTTTAACGTTAAATAATGTTTCAATAGTAATAATAATTTTACTCTTAAGTTTTATGCAAAACTCAATAAATGCATTGTTTTTAAACTTGTTAAAACTGAAATATCATAATTAAAAAGAAATGAAAGAAAAAAATTAGTACATAATTTTAAAGGTTCTTTCAGTGGTTAATTAGCAAACTAGCTGTGTAAAATACTGGCTTGTTAATAGTTACTTTTATACAAATTTTTTGTAAGAAAAAATGCAGTTCACCTTTAACAGGGGTACATTAAAATCGAAAGGTCATTACTTAATAATAAATTTCCCTAACCCAGATTAATTTTAAGAAGTAATAATAAGCACAAACTAAGTAGGTAGCTTTTATAAAGTTGAAATTGCATGTGTAAAAGCTTAAATTATTGCTAAAAAAGGGGAGCAAACAAAATATTTGTTAACTATTGTTATGGAAGCATAGTACTTTAAATACGGTTGGTTGGTTATTATTATTATTATTATTATTATTATTATTATTATTATTATTATTATTATTATTGGCTTCAAAATATCCATCTAATCTTTGCATGCTAAATTTGACATCTTACCTTTCATATTTTGAATGTTATTATATAATTTCATTTATAGAAGCTTTCTTTAACAAATAGAAAGTTTAAATGGCTTTTTTCTATGTTTGTTTATACTCAAATTCTAGGCATTAAAAATGCTAACACTGTTTTAACGCTATTAAATTTTTATACAGGTTTTCTTTAATGTATAAAATAAAATTGTTCATATAATAAGCAATATGTTGCCTATTTCTTTATACATATAATTAAGTATATATAATAAAATATGTACAAGGAATCTTCCCATTTTCTTATTTTCACTGTAAATGTCAGGAAAAATTTTTTTATAAAATATAATTTTAGAAATATCTGAAAATCCATGCCCATTTTGATGCAGAAAATTTTAATAGGTCCTAAAAGTTTAGGAGCAAAAATATTAATTGTTTAAAATGTTTTGTTCAAACAAAATTCCTGAATGTGGTTTAAATCGGGTTTTAAAATACAAAACAATTTTAATATTTTCCGCAATGCTTTTAAATTTTAAAAAAATTGAAAGAATGCCATATTCCTTAAATGTACTAATATTCACAACTTTAAATGGAAAATATGGATGGTAAAAATTAAATATAGCTACTAATAGAAATCAGCATATAAATGAAAATAAGTAAAAATAATTTAGTAAGAGACGTTCGAAAGAATAAAGTAATTTTCCTTCCTATTACTCAAAAATATTGAAAAATTTTATGACTCAAAATAAAAGTGGATGACGCCCATAATATATTTTATATGTATATATATATATATATATATATATATATATATATATATATATATATATATATATTGAATATGTTATGGTCCACCTAAAAAGTTAGGATCTCCGATGGAAAACGATTTTTCATTGACAATCTCTTGTATAATACAATAGATACAAAAGACTGATATAATTAAAAAATTACCAACTTTGAAGGTATGTAACACATTTTGTAAAACTACTGTGATCACATAATTTTGCAATGTAATTATTATAATTATATATGAAAAAAAGGAAAATAATTATTCAACTTCAGGTAAATTTTCTAAAAGCTGAATATTTTACTAGACAATTTATTACTTGGCTTGCGAAAAAGTTATATTGTATTGTAAGAGTTTAATTTTTAAAATTATATCAGTTTTTTCTTGTAACTGTTAATTTTTTAGTTTAAATAGATTAAAGTGTAAAACTACTAATTAATCATTATTTATCAATAAATTTTAAATTATTTTCTTAAGCAATTCCTAAAAAATCAAGCCAAATAATTGTGTTAATATATACAGTATTTTTAGTATTAGAAATTTTCAATGTTCCCAGATAGCAGGAGGGAATATTATTTTATATTTTCAGTATGTTTTTTAAAAAATATTTTTTAATTATTTGTTTTACCAATTTGAGTTATTAAATAATCTTGCAATCAAACGTTTTCGTTCATCATACTTAAGCTATAATTTAATTATTTTTTTTATAACTAAGCTGAAAGTTCATATACACAACAACAGATAATTCTGCTATTTTCAATGGATTGCTTTTTTTTTTTAAATTGCAAATACATAAAGTTATTTATCTTTAATAATGTACTTTTATGTGAATAATTCGCGTATTGTAACCGAAGCAAATTAAGTGTGCGAACTTTCAGCTTAGTGGCAGATCAAGAAGTTAGCGATAAATTGGCTACAAAATTTGACGACAGATATATATACACTGTGCATCAAAGAAATGCGTGAAAGATTTGGTTTGGTCCATTATGTTTTTTTTTTCCAATACGAGGGATAATGAGGCATGGACCTACTGCTCAAAGCCGATTCCGAACGGCTACGAACCATGCCACGGAAAGATTTGAACCCATGAACTCCGGGTTTAAAGATCAGCGTTCTAACCTTTCAACCATCGTTCAGCGAAATGTTTTCAAGAATACAGAGTATCTGAAATTGTATTATTTATATGAAGTTTTAGCTTTAAACTAAAATCATGTAATAGAATTATAAAAAATAATTATATATATAAATATGCATATACGTTTCTTTCAGATTCCTGTTTCATCGAACATGCAACTACAATGCGATGCCAATAGGAAAGGTAGCTGTCGAAATTCTGGCAGCAGCAAATTCCTGGAGCATTGGGCAATTTTACAGCACTTTTCTTAAGCATTTCCTAAAAAAAATCACACAAAATAATTGTGCTATTACATATTCACTTGCAAAATATTTCGGACTGCGTGATGTATCTGATGCTTGTCAAGCTGTTGTCTCAGACAAGACATCTTTAAGTAAAGGATTAAATGAAAGATTCGTGAGGCCAGGAAAATGTTTAGTTTTAGTAAGCAAATATGTGGAACCTGCAGAATACCTCATTCCTTTAAAGAGTGCTATCGAGGTGTTTGGGGATTTTTTCGACAAAGACATACGAAATACTATAGTTTTTGAGGCTTTGTCAAGCGATTTTCTCATCACTGGCTTTGGAATACGTCTGGACACCAACAGTTCCAAAGAGGAGTCAGCTACATTGGACATATTTTACAACGTAAAAACCATTGATGGCATTTTAGAATCGGATGAGATGAAGCAAAATAAACCAATTCGTTCTAACATTGTAATACATTTCAAAAAGAAAAAGAATTTAAAAAAGGGTCAAAAATTGCAAATATCCGTGGAAATTACGGTAAAGCCATCTATGTGCTTTACATCAACGAAAGAGTTTTTTGAAGAGAAAACGCCAGAAGTTCAATTTAGAGTGCATATGGATTCCACCTACAAAGTTAGGAACTCTGATGGAAAACGATTTTTCATTGAAAAACTCTTATACAATACCTTAGATACAAAAGACTGATATAACAAAAAAATTACCAATTTTGAAGAGGTATGTAATGTGTTTTGTAAAACTTCTGTGATAACATAATTTTGTAATGTAAATATTGTAATCATGTATCGGGAAAAGGGAAAATAATTATTCAACGTGAGGTAAATTTTCTAAAAGCTAAATATTTAACTAGGCAATTTATTACTTGGCGTGCGATAAAAAATTATAATGTATTATAAGAGTTTAATTTTTAAAATTATATCAGTTTTTTCTTGTAATTTTTAATTTTTTAATTTAAATCGATTAAAGTGTAAATCCGTTAATAAATCACTATTAATTAATAAATTAAAATTATTTTCCTAAACTGAATTTGAATAGCTTTTGAATTTATACCACTTAAACTCTTAATTTATCCAGCATTTCATCTATTTGTATTTAAATTATCAAGTGCCTTTGATTTTAACCCTTTGTATCTCAGCAGTATAAAATATATTTCTTTAAATGTTAGAATATATCGTTTCAGATATGTGGCAAATAATTTTAAAAATTTTAATTATAAAAATGAAAATTTATTGTCAAATGTTTGTTTTTCTGGAAACAAAAATTTACATTCATTATAAATACTAGAAAGTGACCCGTTATAGAATGAGGTTGCAAAATTGCCTCTTCCTTCAAAAGATTTTTCGTCAAATTTAACGTGTTTAAATAAATAAATATCTATTAGAAATGTTTAACATTCCACAATTTATATTATTGGAAACCAGTTTTTATTACTGGAAGAACTGGACGAAAATATTTCTTGCATTTACCGATTCATTATCAACCACAGAGTAAGCCTCTTGTGATCTCTAATATTATTGGGATTACCTTACAGGTGATCCCAAGCGTTGCCGGATCAACTATGTGTGCTCTCAGGTTACTATATGTAAGAAAAATCGTATACTTGGCGATGATAAATATAGATAAAGAATCAAATTCCATAGACACCCTAAATTTCAGGGAAGCTTCCAAATGATATTCAGTTTTTGGGTTATGTTGCAAATATGTAGTAAAATGATACAAAGGGTTAAAAAGTTCATATCAGTCAATAATTAAAAAGTAAATGTGTTTATGAATATAAGTATCACATAACATGAAATGAAAATGAAATTCTTCAGTTTAATCAAATTATTATTGAATACTTCGGCATAATTTTTTATCCTGATGAAAATTAGTTTAGCAAAAATTTAAAAAAAAAAAAAAGTTGTTATCAAAATTTCAGAAATAACTTTTAAAAATATACTTCAAAATTATACATTTATTTAAAAGTCATTCAAACATAAAATAATTATTTTATTCAATAGGTTTGATTTAAATTTTTTAAAAAGCCTCTCAGTGTGAGACTCGGTTAAAAAATTTAACGATTGAAAAGCTTTAAAACAGACAGTCATTTCATGCTAGTGGTACTTGTCTATATGTTGTAATATATAAGTCGCTCAGAAGTTAATGCGGTTAACCCCAGGAGGAAAAAAAAAAGGTGAGAAAATTAATGTTATTTATTGCATTGATTTTTAAAATTTTTTGTTTATTAAAAATCTTAATAATAAACAATAATAATAATTACAAATAGCAACGAATACATTATAATTACAATAAGCAACGCATAAATATTTTTATAACAAAAAACTGTTAAATTTGCATTTAAATTCACAGCAAAAAAGTGGGCTTAACCGCATTGACTTTAGCAACTCATTTTACAATTGAAAAACATGTACTTAGACTGATTGCAGAAGTCTAGGTGTATTTCCTTTTGTGCATAAAAGCAGCTTTTAAGTGTAATAATAGAAAAGAAGTAAGATGATAACCATCAAATGTATTTTGCCCTTTCTGGAGCAGCATTCATCAAAGACTCATCTGAAATTTCACTCTACATATCTTTTCATCCTCTTTTATTATGTAATATAACATAATATTAATATTATGTAATATAACATAATATTAATATTATGTAATATAACATATAATTATATAATATAACATAATTATTAGCGAAATTTGTGATAATGAACATTTCAGAAAAAAATGTTCATACAAAGTTCATCGAAAAGGCATGCCAGTCACACTTCTATGTATATATTTTATGATTGTGTATTCATTCATTCACATATTTATTTTACATATCTGTACATCGGAAGTAAAGGGCACTAGTTAAAAATCTTAAATTTTACAGAAGAGATAATATTTTTTTAGAAATCATTTTTAATTGGGCAGCAGTTAGTGAAAAGCTTTATAAAAATCTTTAAGGTGATATTGAAGACATAGTACCTGTAAACATACGAGAAACCTCGGTGGCTCAGCCGGCAAAGGCGTCAATCCATAGCCACAGGTTGTGAGTTCAAGCTCAATGTCGGCCCAAAACCGTCGTGTTCGCTAAAGACTGCTGGGGTACACAGATTAGGTTCGAATTCACTACAGCGTCGAAGTTCTACAATATTTTTTTAGGGTGGCAGGGCTAGCCTAGTTTTCTGCTTGGCCCCTGCTTCAAATTACGAGAACCCACTTTTAGCTAAAATCGTTTTTCCCCCTCTAGCGGTGCTCTTCAAAACGATAGATGCAACCCTTCATCTAAAATCGAGTACCCTCTGGCTCACGAGCTTCACTCAACAATGTGGTATGAAAAATAGCAACAACAAACATGCAAAAATAGTAGAAACAAGAAGTTTCATGTCTTTACCGAAGAACAATGTTGGTTCATAGTGCATTTTCCAATTCGTTAAGCCGAACGATGGCCGATTGGTTAGGGTGCTGGCCTTCGGTACCGGAATTCGTGGGTTCGAATCCCACGTCGGCAAGGATGTTCGTAGCCGTTCGTAATCGGCTTTATAATGTAGGTCCCGGTCTCATTAGCCCTCATGTTGCAAAAAGTAGACCGTAACACTCCAAACCAAACCAATTCATTAAATATCTCAATTTATGGAAACAGAAGTAGCGTTGAAACGGAGAATATATATATATATATATATATGAATATGCAAAAAATCTCAAAGAAAAAAAATTGTCATAGTTGCCTTTACTTCCATTGTGCAGTATTCAAAAAAGCATTATATTTCATAATGATTTACAACTTTCATCCGGCTTAAGTATGTATGTATACTGCTTAGAGACTTTACCGATTGGCATAGATCAAGAAAAAATACATAAATGATCAACAGCTTTTTTCTTTGATCTATGGCCAACAAACTTAATGACATATATTTAGTATATGCACTGTGACAACTTTAAAATATTTTGAAATGTGGTGGTATAAAACAATATTAATTTTTTATTGTGAGATCGAATGTTTCAACTTATTTCATTTAACATGAAACGGCGGATCTTTGAAATTTTCATAACATATTTAAGGACATTTATTTTGCCAGGAAGAAGCGAATTCTGATTATGGGGGACGCAAATGGTATCGTTTTTGAAGAATAGTTTTACTATTAATTAAAAAAATATTTAACGTCACCTGATAAAATAATGGATTTTGTAAGGATACCTTTGAAAGTTTAATAATATTTTTAGTTATAAATTCGCTTGGAAGAAGCGACAGTTGATTTTGCGGGAAGCGAATGGTATCGTTTTTGAAGAATAGTTTTGCTATCTATTAAAAACATTATTTAATTCATCCTCGAAATTCACCTGAAAGAATAATGAATCTTTTAAGGAGGCCTTTGAGAGTTTAATGATATTTTAATTATAAATTTGCAAAGAAGAAGAGAATGTTGATTTAGCGGGAAACGAATGGTATAGTTTTTGAAAAATAGTTTTACTATATTAAAAACATTATTTAATTCATCCTCGAAATTCACCTGAAAGAATAATGAATCTTTTAAGGAGACCTTTGAGAGTTTAATAATATTTTAATTATAAATTTGCTAAGAAGAAGCGAATATTGATTTTGCGGGAAGCGAATGGTATCGTTTTTGAAGAATAGTTTTGCAATCTATTAAAAAAATATAACTCAACCTCGGAATCAGCCTGATAGAATAATGGGTCTTGTAAGATTTTTGATAGTTTACTAATATTTTTAATTATAAATTCGTTTGGAAGAAGTGAATGTTGATTTTTCTGGAAGCGAATGGTATTAATTTTGAAGGATAGGTTTACTACCTATTAAATGAACTCAATTAGCTTATCTTCGAAGTCAACGGATATTGTAGAGGGATATTTGAAGATTTAATAAAATTTTAAATGATTGATTTCACTTGAAAGAAGTGAATGTTAATTTGCGAAACACAAATGGTATTATTTTTTGTTTTGCAAACTTATAAGTTATCTTTTTACAATGAATATAAGTAAATAGCCATTTAAAATAATCATGTTATTTCTATAAATAATCTTTCCTCTAACATTGAATTTCCAAAGCAATTTTTTACTTTTCTCATACAAGAAAATGAGCGTTTCCCCAATGTGTTTGAAATTGGTGCAACTAAATACATATTTTTCATGATGTTGCCAGTTTAGTATTATGATTTGATATACGGTAACTGCTTATTTTAAGGGAATTTCACGCTGTGTCACTAACTACGGTAATGTCCTTGCCCGTTCATTTGTATGTCTATATAGCCAGTAGGCAACCAAAATCTGGCGCTTCCATTTCAATCGACAGTGTACTTTTTCATAAGTTTAGATGCCTCATACTGCATAAAATTGTCCAATTGTATTTGGGCTTCCGCTGTTAATGAAAATAAGAAAATATAAATGTACTATCTGTTTTTACTGCTCATTAAAAACTTGTACGCAATTATAATCGCATTAGAAAATGGAATTTTTCCACCTTCCTAGAAGTCAAGAATTCTAGTATGCGCCCTGAGTACCAACCTCTGGTTATTTGGTAGATTCGGAGGCCCGTATTAATTGCAATGTCGCAAGGTAGCAGCTATCAACAAAACCATCTTTTAAAGCTCATTGAGTAAATGAAATCAGTTTTTGGTTATGTTACAAATCTGCAACATAGGGTTACAATATAGTTCTCGAGATAAATTACAGACGACTATCGCGTCATAACTTCAAAAGTTCCTCTCTTTGGCTGGCAGATTCTCACGTCATTATGACACCGTTGTGCCGCGAAAGTGACCTGTGACATATATCGACTTCAAAGCAACTCCCTTAGTTTTACAAAATATTAAATAAAAATATTTAACTTATTCTCGGACTTTTTCTATAGGAATAATGGACGTGAAAATGCAGTTCAGGGTACCTCCTTGTTGTTTTGGCGATATATTTTGGCGTCAATAATGCCAACATGCCATTTAAGATGGCGGCAATAAGTATCCATAAGAAAAAGAACAATAAAAATAAAATAAAAAGCATAAGGTAAACGCATACGTATTAAAATAACAAAACACACAGTATAGATAAAATTTATACACAGATTGTACCAAATTTTTAAATTTGCAAATGTATGGAAAACAATTTTTAAAATTTTCTAAATCATACTGAAATTTTTCAGAAAATAATAAAAAATAACTTTATAAAAATAATAAAAAAGCAATAAAAGCATAAACTATATGTATTAATTAATATACAGTACACAAAAATTGTATACACAAATGTAGTCAGAAAAACCCGTAAGTGGCATATATGAGAAAACTCACATACTTGACGATGATAAATAGAAGTAAAGAATCAAATTTCGGGGGTACCCTAAATTGTGATGAAGCTATAATGGATTCTGTAGGGATTTTTAAAAATCAGGAATACCTCGCATGCAGTTGGAAGAATTCAACTGATCCATTACTCTTTCTCTATACAATATAGGATTTTCCATAAAAAAAAAAAAAAAAAAGATGGGAATCCAAATTGATAGCATTTCTATATGCTCGTGTTTCAGCTGTTTGTCACCAATAAAAATTGTTCGTCATGGTTCAGTAAATTGAATTTGTACTCCTATATTTTAATGGTAAATTTTCCATAATATAACCACTTTTGTAAGTTTACAGTTTGTTTCATAGGTTAATTATTATTCCAAATGTTGAACAAACAAAGAATTGTAACATCTATCACTTTCCATATCGTGTAAAATGCGAAAATTAATGTATATGGAAATTTGAGAATGTTTTTGTTTTCTTATTTTAATGCAGTTACAGTTAATGTATTTGTAGAGATTAAAAAAATATAGATAAAAATGTATGTAAATGCAATCTGTGTGGTCTTGAATTCGACGACAATTGTTAATTTTATTGGAAAATCTTTTCAGACTTGTTATTGATATCAAGGACTTATCCCCTTATATATCATTTTATGTGTATGATTAAAATAAGTTATGACCAATAAATACATTTTTTTAAGAAAATTTATGAAAATATTTATTTTGTTTACACTGGCGTACACTCAATACTTCCTTTTCCCATTAATGAACTGGATTTATAAATTTGTGGCAATATACAATTTATAAATCCACAATACAATTATACATTATACAATTAGTTAGTACAATTTTAGCAACATTTGGTATAGGTATTAAGTTGAACTCATTGTGTAACCACAAGTAGCAACAATTCATTTTAAAGCCGTCCATGAGAAATTCTCTAAAAGAAAATTACATTTTAACTCTTAACGTCTTAATCAACGCTGTCTCACAGATCATATATATATATATATATATATATATATATATGTGTGTGTGTGTGTGTGTGTGTGTGTACATATATATGTGTGTATATATATGTGTGTATATATATATATATGTGTATATATATGTGTATATATATATGTGTATGTGTATATATGTATGTGTGTATATATATATGTATGTAAATGTATATATATGTGTATATATATATATATATATATATATATATATATGTATATATATATGTATATATATATATGTAAATATATATGTATATATTCATATATGTATATATATAATATATGTATATATATATATATGTATGTATATATGTATATATATGTATATATGTATATATATATATATATGTATGTATATTTATATATGTATATATATATGTATGTATATATATGTGTATATATATATATATGTGTGTATATATATATATATGTATATGGTATATATATATATATGTATATGCGTATATATATATATATATATATATACGTATATATATATATGTATGTATGTGTGTGTAAGGCAGCGAAATTAAACCACCGGCACAAGAGAATTTTAACTCCTACTATTTTTAATTACCCGGGATTACTGTGCAACGAGAAGCCTAATTAAATTACTGTCCTGGCTTTATAGAAGAAAACAGCGAGTCCGTAGTGAAACTTTACGTTACTTCACACTAGGTAAAAGACATCTTTCTTTGCTGAGACTGGAACAATGAATGACACATGAAAATTTTCGATTACAGAGTTAGGCCACCATAGCGAGAGAACGCGGATTCTTTCCCAAGAAAGAGAATCTTAGTCAGCGATATTAACTGTCAGAAAGGAACTTGGATCATTGGAATAGTGAAACATTTGCCTTCGACATCTGGAAAATGTGGCGAGTAGACAGAAAATTAGCATTTATTTCAGAGTCAGCGTTGGGAGATGGGTTAAAAAAATTTTAAGTCATCATACGTTCCTTTAGATAAGGTATTAAAAGGCTGGGAAAATAGATATGAAAGAATGAGTACGGGTAAAAGAGGATTTTTGAGATATATTCTAAGTGGTATAATTTTGATATGTATATATATTTTATTTTACGTTTACGGGTGGGGTAGAAGATTGCAGCCCTGTGTAATTGTTCCTTCTAGAACCCTGAGTTTGCGTAGTTAATATGGATCAATGTGAACGTGATCTGGATACCTTTTTACTTTTCTTATAAGTAGTATAGGGAATCATATACTAGCGTCTTTGAAATAAACAATTACATGTGACCAGCAGTAGTCACTAAAACTTGCTTTCACTCTTTATTCAATTCTAATAATATTCAAATTGTAATCTCTATAATTAAATATAAATTACTACAAGAGCTAGTTTTTATGAAGGCTGAACATTCCCTGCCTGTGGTACAATGTATTAGTGTTAATTCAAGTCAATAAAATTTGTTTAGTGTTAATGTTAGAAATCCACTAAAAAAAGTAACATAAAATTCTACTGTTTAAACATAGTTTGAATGGGAGTGTAGTATTTTCTGCATATGATCAGAACAATGGTATATCATAGTATTAGTATTAATTCATGTCAATAAAATGTCTAATATCAGTATTAAAAATCCACACAAAATTTTAAAAAAAAAGCGCAATATTAAATTCTACTTTTTAGACATAGTTTAAATAGATGTGTAGTATTTTGTACACATAATCAGCATAGTATACTGTAGTATTCCAATTCATATCAAAGAAAATGTTTTTAGTATCAACATTAGAAATCAAAAAAAAAATAGTAGTATCTAATCCAAATGTTTACATATAACTAGAACAATAGTATAATGTAATAATGTTAATTCATGTCAATAAAATGTCTAGTGATAATTTTAGAAATTCACTGAAAAAATATAGTGAAAAATAAAATTCTGCTGTTTACACAATTTAAATTGACATGCAGTATTTTCTACACATGATCAAAATAGTATACTATAGTATTAATCATGATTCATGTCAAAGAAAATGTCTAGTGTCAACATTAAAAATTCACTGAATAAAAGCAGTATCTAATCCAAATGCTTACATATAACTAGAACAATAGTAAATATTAATGTTGATTCATGTCAGTAAAATGTCTATTGGTAATTTTAGAAATTCATTGAAAGAATAAAAAAAGTGCAAAATATAACCCTACTGTTTACACATAATTTAAATGGACATGTAGTATTTGCTACATGTGATCAGAACTAAAGTGTAATGTAGTATTAGCATTAATTCCTATCAATAAAATCTCTAGTGTCAACATTAAAAATCCATTTTTAAAAAAATGTACTAAGGTTTAGTCAGATTTTAGATGGCTGTATAGTATTTTCTACACATGATTGTATAGTGTATCAGTGATAATACATGTCAATAAAATGTCTTTGATGTCAACACTAAGTGGAGTGAAAGCAGATAAAATTAAAGAAACAAGTAAAAACATAAATAAAAATAATGAGCAAAAATCAAAAAATTATATAAATTTTTATTAAAACTCAAATCACTGATAAAAAGTGCACTGAATGTAATACTGCCCTGAATATCATGAAAACAACTTATGAGTAATCTTTGTAAGATAAACCCATTAATCATACCTTTTTGTACTTGATATACAGCACTAAACAACTGCAATTCACTTTTTACCATTAAGGGATGGTACAGTAAATCAAAATAACACGGTATATGAACACATTTATAAAAGACAGAAAAAAACATCCGAGATAAATGTTTCAACAACTCACAAACAAATTAACAATTTTCATAAAAACAAAATAAAATTGAAAAATGAAAAAAAAAATATTAATGACATAAGATACAGTTTTAAATGAAGAAACAAAAAACACATCCAAACCACTGATGACAAAAATACCTAAATTAATTTGTTTGCCCAATTTCCTATACCAAACCCCCCAAAAAAAACAATAAAGAGGACACTATCCTCATTAAAACAATTCATAAACCAAACTTTGCTTACATATTTTGTAGTAAAAAGATAAAGAGTTGTGAATTCTCAAAAATTGAAATTCAGTCTTATATTCAGGAATAACATTAAACTGGAGCACAAGTGAAGAAAAACCCTTTTGCCATTTGGGTTCTACATAAATATTAAAAGAGTAAATAACATGATTAATAAAATATGCATTAATCACTATAAGCTACTGTATTTCACAAATTCAAGACACAATTGCACTCAATATGTTAATTTCTTCCTCGATTTTACTAAACAAGAGCTTACAATATAAAACTGTTTGCATATTTACAGATTTCTTTCCACATAAGGGAAATCAATGCACCAAATATCAGTTTTGAACTTGTTTGCATCCATACATTTAAAATATCAATATTTTATCACAAAATTTCTTTAACTATTTTTTAAAGATTTATATCATAATGTTTCAAAAATTTATGCAATGGATATTGTGAATTAATATTTCAAAATGAAGCATACAGTGAAATCAAAATAACGCATTAAAAGGTAAGCACTAAAATGCAGAAAAATTTCATTCTAAATATGAATAAAAAATCATGCAGTATGAATCAAGCATTACTAAATTAAAATCAATACAATGTGCTTAATATTATGTAAATATATTATAAATAAAATATAATATTAAAACTATTTAATTTTGGCAAATTATAAATTGAAATTTTAAATAAAATAATTTTAAGTAAAAATTATATTACTTAAGTAATAATTGCATTACTTATTTTAGGTAATAAATAACAACTTTAAATAAAGCATGTTAACTGTAATTATGCATATCCTTTCATAATAGCTGGAACACATAAATTGTAAAGATGAGGGAAATTTAAAAGCTTATACGAAATTAATCAAAAATTTAAAGTACTAAAATAAGACAAAATATTTTAATTTGGAATAAGCACAATACTGAGTTAAAAAGAAATAAATGTCTCTATGAAAATATTTCAAGGCAAACATTAGTACAACTCCTAACAAAGAAAAAGGTTCAAAAACTAAAATTCTATCACCCTTATAACATGGAAGAAAATAAAAACTTTATTCAGCAGTATGAAGTAAAAGATGTAAATACTTTGATTAGATTTATATCTATACCTTTATTATAGATATTCTGTGTAAAAAGTGATTAACTTCTAATGATGCTTTAAGCTTGCTGTTAGTGTTTTACATTTACAAGAATAAGAAAAAGACTTTGGTGAAAGCTATCTTCCTTTAACCATTTACCCACTTATGTTCCCAAATTGTAAGATATTTGACTAATGATTTTTTATGATATATATATAACAATGGTCTGTTCTCACAGAGTTCTGGCATACGAAAAATCAACTCCTAATTTTGTCAAATTGAAATCAATGTTAAATATAGTTCTATCAGCAAAGGTCCTATTTTGAAAATTTGTAAAAATGGGGTCCTGCTTTTGTAAACATATACAAATTAATATTCAAATTAATGCTAGATTAAAGTTCTATTATAGAAAAACCCTTATTTTTTTTAAAGTATATGTATAGATAAACATACATAGATTAATAAGTAAACATTAAATTTATTCAAGCTTTGAAATGAAAAAATTAATAAATAACACATTAACATCAAAATAGAAGAACAGGATGGATAGTTATTTTTGAGAATACTGCATCCAAGATTTAAATGTTGTATTTTCCTTCTCACTTTTTTTTTTATTTATTTGTAAGATTAACTTTCATCTTTAAGTATAGTTCATTCATTAAGGTTAATTTTTTTTAAAAAATACAAATTTCTGAAAGATTCCTTTATAAGGTTTGTTTTTTTAAAAGACTATACTGTGAAGGATCCATTTTTATGATAAGATATTTTATGAAAGATCTGCTAACAACTCAAATTCTAACACTGCAAACAAAGATTATTTCTTGGGGAAATCATTAGTCAACAACATTAATGCTCCAATATGGTAACATTAGTGAGTAAATGCTTAAAAGGAGAGAGAAAGAAATGATGATAGATATTTTTAGAGCATGTATAAAACTAAACAAAGTGCTTGTAAAAAAGTTTTTACTAAGGAGATACATTTTCAGAAGCTTGAAATACAAAAATAAATTTTCAGAAGTTTTTAACAAGTCTTCTAATTTTTATATTTTTCTGCTTAATGAGAAAAGAAAACATCAAAAATTGAGATAATTTTGTCTTTCAGTCATAAGTAACAGGAATAAAACTTTGAAAAGTTATGCTGGAAAGATTCTTTCTAGGAAAAAAAAATAATATCAAAGTATTGCTTTTGGCTGTAATCTATGTTTAATAAGAATGTATTCAAGAAATTAATTCATTCTGCTTGTTAGCGATTGCATAGAACATGGGCTAACACACTAATGTTGTCATTCCAAAAAACTCTTATATGCTTAAAACTGCCTAAATAAACAGGCGCTATTATAGAGAGTGAGTAAAATCAACACTCACACTTACTAAATATGTTCCAGCTGTATTGATATATTTATTGTTGAATTATCATCATTAAATAAAAGAAAAAAACATCTGGTGGTCCATCATTTATTGTCCAACATTAAGTCAGAACACTGCTGAATAATAGAGAAATTAATGGTTAATATCATGTACGAGGAATAATAAATAATATAAAGGAAGGAGTTATCACATACATACTTTTCTTTCTTTAACAAATAAAATGAAAAAAATTATTAAATTTTTTATTAACAAATAGGAAAGTGTAAATTTATTGAGAACTTAAAAAGGATATTAACTTTTACTCGACACATACTAGAGTGAATCTTATCTATATTGCCTCGATAATGCAAGTATTGATATAAAATTATCCAAATTATGAACCTATGTAGTTTTTATGATGAAAGTTAAGTAAAAAATGTATGATTCATTATGTAGGTCAAATCAAAGGATGAAGTAGTAGTTACATTTGTGTGTCATTGTGTATAAGCATCAAATATTTGGTCCATGAGAAAATATATATACATATATATATTAAATATGAAATTTCTTTATTAAAAAAATTAACAATTTGTTATGCCTTCCATACTTAATATGCATTGTCTATTTTCAATCTTGAAAAATAAAGCTAAAATAAAACAAAGTATACTAACCTAAAATCTATTAATGTATGGCAATTGACTGCACAGCAGTGTGTTTATGAGAGAACAAATACATATCAACTACTCATTGCCAGTTGAAAATATGCAAACATGATTCACAGAACATTTCATTATAATAAATTCAATCTGAAGTGTTATAAAGTTAAAAAACTTCTTTCACCATTGTGAGAAAGAGCAACAAATGCTTAATATACTAATAGCCCATTATTATAAAATACACTAAGCTGCATAGTTCATTTTGAGCTAGTAGGTCATAATTATAAAACCAGTTTGTTTTTATATTATAAGACTTTTTCTTTTTAGTTTCAATTTTAAATATGTTAATCCATATCTTAAAACTATAAAAGAAAGAACAAATCAAACACCCATTAACTGAGTTATAAATAAAAAAAAAATAAATAGTAATAGAAGTTTTTGATTCTAGATGATTTTTCAGAAATAAAAATAATACAAGATAGTTACATATAAAAATCCCAACAGAGTATGCCTGCAACCACACAATAAACAAAACAGTTGGGTCAACAAATAATTCCAGAAGAAAAACTTACAACTTATTCAGAAAGTATATCCAACAATCCAACTAAAAATTATTGTATAAATAAATGAGAATACTGTAAGTTTAAAAATGCAACATTCTGCAATATATAACCCACAGAATTACTTCCATTTAATTCATGCTAGAACATTAGAAGCATATAACTGACATATATCTTAAGAATGTATATAATATGAAGAATACATACAAAAGACTAGTCAATTTTCAGATATTATGGATACAACTTTCAAATTTACACAATATTGTATAAAAACTCCTTTACATTTAAAACAATTTTTCATCAACACATTTCTTATAACTAATCAGCCTTTTTAAACAATATTCTTATTACTACGTCTAATTTTTAATTGATAAGGAGCAAAAAAATCTATCTTAAAAGTATATTTAAATAACTATTCTATAGTGCACCTCTAAATACAATTATAAACCCAGAGCAGTAAAACAACAATATCGTTCCCTAAGCCATTAAAAACACTCACTAATATGTAAAATCAGTCCCAAACACTACTTCAAAATTATCCTATTGTATTAAAGTTCTAAAATTCTTTCCTCACTTTTACATAAAAGGAAGACAAAAGGTCTAAAATCTAAACAAACTTAAAATAAATATGAATATAATTACATTACTATAAAACACTATGAAAATAAACATTGAAAAGAGATCTAAAGAATTAAAACTAAGAGAGGTTGCAGTAGATATAATTTCTGAATTATAATAAGTGTTTAGTACTTCTAACATGATCCCTCTTGTAGTTCAATGCATTCCAAAAAAAAATTTTTTTTAACTTGAAAAAGAAGCCATGGTTGAAGAATAGAAGAAAAATCGCTTGATACTGAATGTATATAAAAATGATTACTTTAAGTGTATCACATAGTAATTAAATCAGACTTAGTATCTCAATTACAGCTTGAAATGAAACACTAAAGGTTAAGAACGCACAAAATATATAGAAAGGAAATCACAACTGGATAAATAACGTACTATCCAAATTAATCTCTAATTCTAAAAATACAAAATTCAACCTTTCTTGCATCTATGCAACAAACCCATAAATGTTTTCTAGAAATATATTTACTAGATGATTCCTGATTTTTAATGACTCCTTATCTAACATCCTGTCTCTCTGTCTAAAAATAAGTGTTGTACTTAAGACCATAGTTTACAACATTTATTTTCAAATAGTGTACCATATTTATTGCATAGAAACATATTAAAAAAACCTTAATATTTAAATACTTAAAAAGCACATTTGTTGTAATATTATTAAATTATGTTTGATATGCAATGGTGATACACAAAAAAGCATCAGAGAAAATTCAGAAGATTCTTTTTTTTTTTCTTTTTAGTAATTATAGTTAACATTTCTAGTTATGGCAGTAAGCCATTTAAAAAAATGTTTTATATAGGCACATATAAGCTTAGACTATACATGATATTGCAACACCAGTACAAACAGTTAAGAGGTATATAAAGAGAATGATATATGAGCAAATCAACTCACTGAATATTCAGTTTGCATTAATTAAACGTATAATTTGCAATGCTCACAAAAAAAGGCAAAAGGAGAATCAATATGTTATCACTTTGAGAAAGACTAATTTTTATTAAACACTCATTTAATATAAAAGTACAAACAAAATGAATTTTCGCATAGTTTCAACAAGTTACAACTTTGGAAAGATGAAGTACTTTGAAAACCAACTAAATGGTAGTAAAGTAAAAACAAACACACACATTAAAAATTCCATATGATCTGAAATATAGCAACCTAAAACATGGAAGTGGAACATACTGATTAAATAAATAAATCACAGACATTCATGTACATTAATTGTGACACACAACAAAAGTCTTATCTCTCTAGTCTAGAAAAATATGACATCACAGTTGCATTTATTAAAGTGTAAAATATTCAATTGCTAAAAACATTGGTTGAAAATTCTTCTTTATAACATAATTACATTAAAATATGTATGTACAATGTTAAAAAAATACACAAAGTTTCTAAAGGCATCATAACTCTTATATTACAGTAGGAATTTACATTCATTTCTAGTCATAAAGTATTTTATTTACAATTAAATATTTCTTTTCAAAAAGAAAACAGTATTAATGATTTGTATTTTTTTCTCCTATTACAAATTGTTTTAAAAAGGCAACAACTGGAAAGATAAAGGTTACAGATTTAAAATCCATTGTTTGTTTTATACTTTAACTTTTTATACCTTAAAAAAAAACACAGTCTTGTTAAATTCAGTAAGTGTTACAAATAAGTTAAGTGGTGATCAATTTCTAAACCATAAGTACTAATGCCCAGCTTTTTAAACAAAAGTCACTAATGTGTTTCACTAAAACAAGTAGTAAATTTTGAAATTCAGCTACTTAATTAAGAAATCCAAGCCTCAAACTTGTGAAAGTGATTGCAAGCAAAATGCAGCATTCTTACAAGATTTTTAAAAGTGATACTTATATCATTCATTATAAAAATAGATCTATTTTATCAAATTTGTCAACTTCAAAAAGAAATACTTATCTTTCACAGTGCTGCCTTCTACATTAGAAGTAATTCATATATGTGTATATGTGTCAATCCACTATCTTCATACATTGCATACGTTATTATTTTAAAAATGTAAAATTGCATTTGTTCCACTGGTTTGTATTTCTATTCTATTTAAAACAAATTTAAACTTTTCCAACTAGCCAGACAAAATAACAATTACCAAAAAAAAATTAAAATGGTATATACATATACACAGAACAAATACATAAACACACCCATACTGCATACAATTACAGTTTTTTCATAGCTAAATGATTATTCAAATTCCCATAAAATATGACAAAATTACACATTGCAATACATCCGCTTCATTAACAATTCTATAGAACAACATTAAAAAGAATTATATAACAAAACACTTTATATTGTTAAAAGATTTTAGTTTCAGAGTTTAATTTCGCTCCCTACATGGATTTCATAATAAAATACAACAGGTTTTTAATAATGCTTAGAATACTAGTAAATAACAAAGTTATTTAAAGCTATGATAATACTATGATTAAATGTTTTTAGTATATCTGTTAATTACTGAATTAAAATTTTCTATAAACAATCCTTAAATTAGCAGTGATATTTAACATACAAATTTCAAGCTACATCTTAATCCAAATTAAAATCTTCATTCAAATATGAAATGTTTATTTTTAAAAAATCTCAATAGCTAATATATAAATAACAGCTCATATATAAGTATACAAAGAAAATGAAAAAAATTGTTTATATTTTAAAATCACAAGGAATTACCTAAAATCTCAAGTAAAATATTTTATTATTCTCATTAAATATTACTTTTAACTTAAAATCGTTCATTTTTAATATAAGAAACAAATACAAGATTGATTTAATTTTTTTATTTCAGCTCAGGGAAGGAAAAAAAACAAGCATTTTAGGGAATGTTTCCTGCCAAATGAGCAATTTTAAAGTTTTTTCTATATGTAGATAGCACTCACCAGTTTTTCTATTATAATTTATTTATAACCAGTTGTGTAACAACAAGAGGGGGGAGTGGTGGCCACCTGACCAGAGTGGTACTTTACTAGGAGTGGTAAAATCACTGTTGTTGAATTAATAATAAAACTCATTAAAAATAAATACTTTTCATATTGAAAATAGGAGCTGAAAATTATTTCTTAGATGGAAAAAAATTATAATATTCAGTAGACTTAATCATTTTTATAAAAAAAAAATTTGACTATTATTAAATTTTCTTAGTAAGGAGTGAGCTTTTGAGTAGTAATTAATGAATATTTAAATTTAAAAGATATTTTTGCAATTAAATTGTTTTATAGTTTGCAAGAGTTCTAAATATTGAAGGAGAAATATATCTGTTAATTTCAATATTCTCAATCCTCTAAAAAATTTTTACTGTTATATGTTTTGTAGGGGGTAGGTGGAAAATTTGGCACCTGCTACTAATATACTCTCATTTACTAAAATTGATATTTTTCTCAATTTTACACTTTAAGTAATTATTTGCCATGTAATAGTAATTTGTCAGTTAATGCATATTTTTTTTCTGGGAGAGCAGATAAATAATAAAAATAAAAATAAAATTTTAATAAATGGGATTGGAGGAAGATTGAAATCTATACATTTTATTCCTATGTTATTATGTGGAGTTAAAGGGGGGGGGGGATTAAATAAAAATTCCTGTTCTTCTGAAATATTGAATCTTACAAACTAAAAAGTGATGGTGACAATTTAACAATTTACTTTTTGCAACTAAATTTGTAAGATATTGAAGCCTGCACAAATTTTACTAAAATTAGTCTTCTAACAGCTAAAAATATCACTGCTGTATTCATGAGCTGAAGCATTTTTACGGAGGAGATCAAAAAGGGGAAAAGAAGGCATTGGATACAGTTAAAAATATATATATAAATTAAACAATCCCATTATTTTATGTGATGTCAAAGGGGAAAAATTACAATAAAAATTCCTGCTCTCTTGAAATAGTTATATTGAATTTTGCCAAATAAAAAGTTGAAGACAATTTTACAATTTATTGGTTGATTGGTTTGGAGCACTATGATCTACTTTTTAGCCCCACACATGCTAATTAACAATTCATTATTTGCTTACACCATTATTGAGTTTTCCGAAAGTTCCAGTCTCCACAAATTCGATGAAGATGAGTTTTGTACCAGTTAAATATCACTGCCCTATCCTTTTTACTTATTTTCAAATACAATAAGTTCAAAAAAATTTTTTTTAATTTTCATAATCAAACACACAAATTCAATATCACAAATTTAACTTTTGCTGGGATACTCTAAGTTAAGAAAAACATCAGAACTCCTACATCTTTAGATGGAAACACAATAACATATGAAGTAATAAAACATTTTTTAAAATTCTTTAAAGTACAAAACATTTTATGTTATAAGTAACACCTTTTTTAAAAGAAAATATTTACAAAGAACTGATTTTTAAGAAATCCACTGTCTAAATCAAAGTCTACTGATCAAAACAAATAAATAAAATCAATAATATATGGCACTATTTCTGAAATGAATTTGGCTAAAAAAACTGCACTTTAGTTTAAAAACTTAAAATGATGACCAAGAAAAAAGACTATATAATAACTAGGAAAAGAACTAACCCAGGCTAACTTCCTATCATACCATTTCATTCAAAATTCAGCTCTGAATAGAAAAAATAAATCCAGAATTATGATTCTATTCTAACAAACTAAGGGGATTAGAATCAATTGCTTTAATCTGCTTTAAAACAATAACACAACATTTGGTCTAATATTTAGCAACTAAAAAGAAAACATTTTCATGTCACTGTACTTATTTAATTATTCTATTATTTAGAGCTTTACATTAAGTACTCATGCAATGAAATATTGATTGAAAATGTGCATTTAGTGCTGATTTTGATGATTCAATTTCCAGTTCATGATAGTTTCCTACAGAGCTAAAAAATACAAACTTTAACAACAACAGTAAAATTAGGTACACAAGTAAATACAAAATTAAACATGGATACATGCATTAAATATTATAACAAAATGGGATTTAAATTCACATAGAGGGGAGAGAGAGGGGGAAAAAGAGAAAAGAAGGGAAAACATTTTTTTTTTATCAATTCAATTTTCTAACTGGTGAAGAGAGTTTTAGTACACTACTTAAACTTGAAAATTAAGGCCAAAGACATACCTTTGTGTCCTAATGAACAAACAATATATCAATTAAATAATACAACCCATAAAAAAATATTAGATTATCAGCACTACATGTTCACTCACAAACAAAAATAGTAACATATAAATATACATATATGTACAGAAAGCTTAAGTTATAACTACATTACCAGTGTTTCCTGTAGCAACAATGAATAAGTTATTAATGGTACTAATTTATAACAATTCAAACAATGAATTGATATAAAAAAATGTGTATTACAATTAAAAAAATAAAACATGGAAATGTGAAAAAATCTACATAAAATTTAAATGAAACTTCCTTATGTACATACATTTATTTTATAAATCAAATGTACATGTAAAACAAGATATGTCATACTAAAATATCCGAAATTAAGCAATAGTCATGTTATACACATAAAATTGGAAAAGACAATAAAACAAGATTGCAATGAAGATAGCAATTAATACATAATATGGCAATACAAAATACTTGTGTTTCATAATATTCAGAAATACAAGGATAAAAATATGCATTATTTCAAAATTCAAATTTCTGGAAAAGAGAAAAATTGAAGGGAGAAAATTAGGAGAACAGAATAAAATACTTAAATCTGAGGTATATGATATGGTGAGGAAAAAAAGTAATGGTACAATTGTACTTGCAGATTTCCTCTTGCAACTGACTTTGCTAGTAAATGGCACAACGCAATACTGCACGATGCAATCGGCAATGGTTGCCATGCTTCACCTATCACCCAAAAAGCAACTCCACAGCTGGAGTAATAACACTGGAAACCTTAGAAGTTGGGTCAAGCTAATCTTCAAGAGTTGACCCACTGAAGAAAAGACTGAAGATCTCTTACAGGAACATGATGAGCTAGAGCTTTCACACGCAAATTTCGATCCTCGGTTAATAAAACAACTTTCCTAGTTATCATTTGGGGATCACCTGGAACTAAAAAAACCAGTACTTAGCAAACAAGTTTAATGACATTACAAAAATTCCTTAGTGAAAATAAAGGAAGTATTCAATGCTTAAAAATAATTACACTAAAGCACTACTTGTAAGATTGTTTTGGTTTGGTTTGGAACACTATGGTCAACATTTTTACTACACAAGAGCTAATGGGACCAAGACCTACAGCTTAAAGCTGATTTCGAATCGCAATGAACATCCATGCCAGCAGCAGGATTCAAACATTTAGCCATTTATATGCCATTTAAATTTATACAACATTTTAACACAATTTCAATGCATTCATAACCACTGTCTTTATTAAAGATTTTTATTCATATGTGATTCTGAACTAAAAACACTCTGTAGACCCGTAAATTACATAATTTTCTAATGCATTTAATTCTGATACCTAGTTAAAACCATATACTTTAACCCATCCACTGGCCACCCTCCCCACCTTTTTCCCTTTCAAAACAGTTACCCTTTTCGTAAATTCCAGACGGAATTTACTGTACCATACTAGAGTTGCCAGTTTAAAAGTTGTCAGGCTACTTTTAAATTATTTTTCCTGCAAGGTAAAGGAGTTCCGTTACTCAAAATTAGTTTCTTTCATTTATTATCGCTTTGCAATATTTTTTTTCTCAAAAGTGTGCGATATGAGTTATACGAGTGCGAACGAGAAGGGGTCGACAGGTCCGTTTTCGAACAGGAATTCGCTGTCGAACCCCCGTCGACGCGGCCATTCAGTGGGTTAACAAAATATGTGCAATTTTTTATGACTTTAGCTCTCTTAACCTGCCTCAATAATTGCTTTTCTATCCTTTTCTAAAAGTAAAACTGCCTCTACATGGGAAAAAACTTTCTATAGTAAATATTTTACAATTTTTGCATGTATATATATTACTGGTTTATATAAGCAAGAAATTCTATGTATTACTTTGTTACAAATTTCAATTAAAAAAAGCATTTTAAAAATTTAAGAATAAAATTACAGACATAGATTTTTGGAAGCAATTTGTCATTTAACATTTACAGAACTACCTGGAAATTCTTTACAGACTAGGAAAAATAAATATCTATTAATAATTATGCATAGTAATTCACTAACTTAGTTAAATGAATTTTTTAATGAAATAGCAATTAGTTTTCACCATTAACTTATTTTTTCAAATACTTTATCATGATGACTGCTCAGAACCAAAAAACCGCCTTTATGTATTTTAGTTAGAATTAACTGCTAACAAACAAAATTCTCAATGAAAATATAAAATTCAATGCATTATGTACAGTGATAAACAAACACTTAAATTGTTATACCACACAAAACACTTCTTTTTTGTGTGTTGTGTTGCACCACACAAAAAAGTTTATAAAATTAAGAATATTTCTTTGCAGGCAAAAAATATATAAAAAAAACAAAGAGAATAAAATAAAGATAAAATTAAAATAAAATCAGATCCAGTACTGAAAATATATAAAAAAAACTTACATGAGTTCAAAGATGTAGAAGCCTGAGAAGTTTTTTCACAGTAGTATAAACAACATCTTAAAATCAGATCATCATTAGTACCCTAAAACATAAGAACAGAAATAACAAATATATCAGTATTTAGATATAGTAAATTTTAAAATGCTATTATATAAAGCCTATGCCATAAACTAATATTTAACTTGTGTATAATTTTAAACTTGTGGTAAATCAGAATAATATAACTTTTTTTCAAGTTATGTTGCTTTCTTTTATGTAGAAGATATAGGAATGATACACACTAAATTTGAACCATTTACAAGAACATATATATACATGTATCAAGAAAGGAAAATTATCTTACCTTATTTTTGCCCATATCTTCACTTCTAAAACTAATTGTATCTAAAATAGAACCCTTGGATGTAATTGCTTTTATATGAGGATTTTTCTGGGCAAATTGCTCTTCAAGAAAATTAATAGCCTCTCGTGCTAGAAGCGTCACTCTGTTAGCATGTTCAGGTGAGGAGTGTTCATTAACTCGAGTACCACGTGCCAAACCATCTAATTCCTTTATTACTAAAAAAAAAAAAAAAAAAAAAAAAAAATTCTAAGTGAGAAAAAATATTTTTAAACATTACACTTTATAAAAGTCAACCCATCTTTAAATATATAGACCAGTAATTTTCAACTCTAATTCCATAGAACATTGGTAATCTGTAAATCTTTTCTAGGTGTTCAGCAAAATAACATTATAAATTAATTCTTAGCTCTCCTGGATTACTAGTGCTTGAAAATATGGATAATTTTTATGATACAAATGTGTTAAGAAATGTTGTGTTTCACTATTTTCCTATTGGTACCAAAAATGTTACATTGCTACAAATACATTAAAAGTTACTGATTTAGCTGTTCCTAAGTAAAAATTACTATAGAATACACTCTCTCATTACACTTCTTGATTGGAATATCATAGAATTATTTTTTAACTAAAAGATTCTTCTTTTTTTAATGTATAGGTATTTAAAAAAATACCAAGCTATTGGAAAGTCATTATTCTGTATCAAAATTATTCACATTAACAAGAAACCAATATCGCATAGAAGATACACAAAGACATATTCAGTACCATAACCTCTAAACAAAAGTGTGTGTATCATACTGTTAACTTGAAAAATCAAACAGTTTATAATCAATAGTAATTGCTAATATCAAAGAAATATGCAAAACAATCATAAATAGACTAGAAATGAAACTAGTTTTTTTTTCTTTCTTTTTTTTAAATTAAAAAGAGAGAGAGAGCGAGAGAGAGAGACAAAGAGAGAGAACTACTTTTAGGTAGGTATTACAGAGTAATAAAGATGTACTAAACTTTTATCAAACTTATATTGAAAGTTCTGATGTTTGTATTCACAAACTAAAAATAAAAGTAAGAATTATATTTTTAACTAATAAAAAAATTGAACTAACAATACACAGAAAATAATATACAGGGTGCATAGCAAAATCTTTAACAGTTATTTTTCTCCACAATTGTAGGTCAAAAAATTATACTTCAAACAATAAGAATGTTTCAAACTAAGCAGTCCTTTTGCAGCATTTTTAATTTTAAAAATTTAATTTTTCCAAGGTTGCAAAATCTAAATTTTTATGCACTCTCTAGTCTTTATAACTATATTTAGTAACCACTTCTCTATGACAAAAGTTGATCAAGATATTTAAACATACAATTTTAAAAAAAATTCTCGCTTTCATTCAGGGATCAGTTAGCATATTAAGTAATTAAAAGTTGAAAACAAGTTTCAAAATTCCTTTTACAGCAAGAGGAGGGGAGGCCCTAATTTTAAACAGGAATGTATCTAAACGAAAAGGGATTTACACACACTGTATTTCCAGTAAAATAAACTGTTAATCCTATCTCCCTGTTTTGCTATAAAAGGAATATTGTGACCTGAAGCTAACCATGAATTATTGTAATTACTCTTTTGACTAATACTCCAATAAAAGAGAAAAATCTTTAAATTTTTACAACTTTAAATTTAAATATCTTGGTTAATTTTTGTGAGAAAGATGTGAAAATTACGTTACAATTCTGAGAACAAGTTTCAATTTTTATTAAATATTATAAAAGGAAACAATAGAATATATAAATATTTAGATTCTGTAATTTTTTAAAAATTAATTTTTAAATTAAAAAATATCATAAAAAGAATGGCTATCTAATTTTAAACATTTTTCTATATGTCTAAGAGACCAATGGTTGTGGAGAAAAAGGGTAGTTAAGGACTTTACAATGAACCTATATATATATATATATATATATATATATATATATATATATCTGTGTGTGTGTGTAATCAGCCGGGGACCAACCAGCCCCAAACTTCACTTGAAAACTCATTTTAAAATTTCCCATATTATTTTCCTCAGCCCGGGCAGGCTGGGCTGCCAAGAATCCTGCTAATCGTCTGTTCGAAAGAATCACATCAGTCATTGTGGCCGAACACAATTTTTTTTTCATCCGATCAAAATAGAACAAAAACCAGAGGCGTCTGAACCGGACGGTGTCAGAACGCTCTCTCTCTAACGCCAACCTTCTACGAGAAAAGACCAAAACCTGTGTGTGGTTTTAGGGTGGCGGGAAAAATGCTGAGGCAACAGTTATTTGCTTATAGAAAGAAACCATTGATTAGAGCCATCTGCTAAAGTGTTGCGTTTCAGAAGAGTATTACTGCTGATTGTAACAGATTTTCCTGGGAGAATTATTACTTCTAATTAAAATGCCAGCCATATCATTTTTTTCTTTGAGAGTCAAAGAAAGAATTTCAGGGTTCAGCTGAAGGAATGAAAACATCCTCCTTTAAACTGGATGGCTGGGAAAAAATGATTAATATAGAGAGAAGAAGTTAAGATCCAGAATAATGAATGGAGAAAAGAGATAATTTTGGACAGACTTTAGGGCTTAGATATTGATATTATTACATATATATATATATATATATATATACATGCTTACATCCATACACACAAATGACAGATGACACTTTTATACATCCCTTTAGTTATGCTCTTTTTTCGTTTAATTTATACAATAAGATAGATTTTAATAAACTAAGATATTACTTACCAACTAAAGGGACAATCAGCTGATAATTTGATAATGCAAATATGTTTCTGAACAATCTCAAGTGATCAATAAAGCAGTTAGTATCAGGTATTAAGTACTTCGGTTCTATTCTAAGAACAATTGATCGCTGACTTTCATGTTTTTGTAAAACAGCCTGCAAAAAGAAATAAATTACTCTTTAGATTACACCCTCATTAAAAGGAATAATCACTATTTCAAAATACCTAATTTCACACTTTGATAAAATTATGACATTAACTTATACACTTACTTGAATTTCAGCCTTATACTTTTCTTGTTGTTCCTTAGTTTTACTTAAAGCTTCTTTTTTGGATAACAAAAGCTGCAATTCATTACTTTCTGGATTGTCATGATAAGCTTCACCAGAGTAATTATCATCTATATCTGCTTCCCACATCAATTCATCATATGCCTAAAATATTTTAAAAAGTTAAAAAGCCATAAATAAATAGCCTTTTCATGAATTTCAAAGCAAATTTCATTAAAACAAAATAATTCTTTAACAGAATACACATATTTGTTACTCTGGTAAGAAATTAAAAATATATAGTCTATAGTCTATAGAAGAAGTATTTTAATATAAAATCAATTATAAAACCATTTATTAAACTAAAATACAAAATTTCAAATTAATAGTATGATAACAATCCCATTTTATTCTTATTTTACTTAATGTATGATTCTACACAAAAACTGACTTCATGTAAGGAGATATTACATGCCTATTCTCCCTCAGTAGCATTTTTGATACTGAAAATTAAAATATTATAGTAATAACAAATTTTCCTTTAAATGCTAAGACAGGATATTTGTACAGAAATATTGATCTAGATACAAAATATGGAGGATCTACAAGTCAAAAACCTAAATAACAGAGAATACAATATTTAAAATATAATGAATATAAAAATAATTCATGACAAACAAACAAAAAAACTCACATTGTGCATGCCACATCCTTCATATGCTTCTTCTGGGTATAATTGGTTAACTAATGATACAAACTTTTTTTCATGAATATCAAATTCCATAAATGGTGGAGATATTCCACATAAATAGTCTCCAAAAAATTGAATACGGCCAATTCTAACTAAATGTTCTACCAAATCCTGTTGAAAAAAATTCTTAAATTATGATTGATATATAAAAAGCTAAACAGAAAAAAATACAGCAATAGAATCAGTTACATTACTTTTTTATTTCATGAAACAAATTTATCCATTGGTAATTTGAATTACTTTTCCAATAAATAAATAATATTGTAGAAGTAAGAGATGTAAAACCTTAAATTTAATATTTCATTCAGTGAGTTTTGCTTTTATTAAAAATTAACAAAATAATATGCAACAAAATGAATAAAGTTTGACGTTCAATGAAAAAATTACTCTTTAAATTAATGAAAAAATAGGTATGACTGCTACTCAATATGCTGCGAAAATATTTTAAACATTAAAAAATATGAAAATAATCATAATAATCAGGTATACATGCAGTACAACATGCAATACAGTGAAAAATTAATATGAGAAATCATTTTACAGAGTAAAATTAAACTTATTTTATTCATTATTCTATGAACATATAAATTTCATTAGTCCCGATTAATTGAAATTGAAATGTTGATACTTAAATCTTTTCAAAAACATTCAAATATGATACTTCTCTAAAATAGTTGCATAAAGTTATCCTGCAGTTCATAAAATTATCTTTAATGCAGTTCTGAGAAAGTTCAGTTATTACTGATTGCAAAATAACTTTGCTAATTCAGTTGTTAACTTCGCTTGAATTAATTCAGTTAAGTTACTTCACATTAAAATTATCATTTATGTTACATTAAAATTAACTTTTCCTATTCCAATACTTAATAATTTCTAATTTTCTACTCTAATAGATAAAATAAATATCATAGAAGAGATAGCATAATGACGTCAGTTCATCACTAAATGAATGAATCTAATCCAGGAAATGGGTATTCTATAAGATTTTGACAGAAAGTTACAAAAACTTCTGTTTTATTAAGCTATAAAAAAATCCCATTTGGAGAGAAAGAAAAAAATAACTCTGCTGTTTTCCTTTTTTTTAAGTCATATATAATATAAACAGAAGGAGGATGTATAAAATCACATGACATACACACATATATAAGTAATAACCAAAATCATCACCCCTAAAATAGATATCTAAAATTCTTTTCCCTTCTAAATTTTTAATACCTAATTTCCCAACCATAATACGTCAGATAAAAAAAATTTTCAACTTTTTTTTATTACTATTATTTTTTAAGCCATCTCTCACAACTAACACTGGAGTAAATGTTAAATTTCAGCCCACTGACTCCATTTTTCAGCTTTCTTAAATAATCAAGGTTCACACTTAACTCATAAAATTGCTAATCCATCTTAAATCTCATATGAACAAATTCTCATCACTCACTTGCTTTTGAGCTGACATTAATCACAAATGTATATATTTTTGAGCATTCTATGCTGAGCTGTTGCACTGTCAAGATGATCAAGTAGACTGATGCAGTTTTGATATGAAATAAATGTGAATTTCTGTGAATCTTTGTACTTAGTTTATCTGATAACACAATTGCAATTCTATTAAAAGTTCTTTTTGCCCAGCAAGCCTGAGCAAATTAAAAATGCATTTTTGATTTCTTTTAATTAACTATGTCTAAAATTGTTAGTTTATTTCTATCGTTATCAAGTGCTGCAAAAGCATTGTGACATATACATATACACATACATACATATATGTAATATTTCTATCCTAAAGAATTAACCAACATAATTATGCCTATCTCAAGTAATTTTTTAGCTATTCTGTCCTTTTTTGATAAATTTGGTAGCTATCTTATAAATGCTTTACATAACTAGTGACACTTAAACCATGTCACAGACAACTAGTGATTAAGAATCCTGATTAGTTAGCTCATACACCTATAAATTAAGATATAGGGACTTTTGCAGCAGAAGTCTTCAAAAGATGATGCTAAATAAACTCCAATTCCCTTATTAAGTATTTTGTTTTTTCATGTTTCGGCTATGTTTTTACTCACAACTGCACCTGATACAATACGGTTTCTCTTCCCTTTGTGATGAGGCAAATTACACATATGTATATACATATATATACATATATATATATATAAAGGTATTTTATTGGTCAAATTTATTGTTCTTAAAGAAAACAAAGATTAAAAATGATTACAGAATTGAATATAACAAAAAACATAAGTACCTTATCATATGGACGGTACACATAAACAGGGTCCTGCAATGCTCCCAAAAGAGGCACAAATCCAGCAAAAAAAGAATCTTCCTTCAGAACAAGAGTATCACAATCTATAGATAAAGGTAAGAAAAAAAGGCAAAATTATAAAAACAATTATATACCCCAGGGAAAAGACTTCAACTTAAATATGGGCAAGGATGGGAGGGTGGGATTTTGTGGAAAATGTATGATTGCAACCTTCTTAAATAGATCTTATAAATACTGCACTCCCAATGAGGAATTTTCCCCTTTTCTAATTTTATTTTTAAACAATAGAAGACAAAAAAGTAAGCAGGACAGTTCCTTTTTTTATTTCTTTTGAGGCCCTAATTTGTGATTTTTAATGGGTTTTATATCAGACTGTTTAACGTTTCTCAAAAATGCTACTTTAATTTAATTAATTTACTTACTAAAATCTATATCAAAATCTCTTTATATAAAATGTGATACTGAAACAATATATCTGCATGTGTGCATAAATAGATACGTTTGACATGTCAGTGTTTACAAACAAAATAGCTGTGGTAATATTAATAAAGGATTTATACATTTGAAGTACATTAAGATAAATTGAATAATACGAAAAATTATTTTACATATCTTTTGGTTTTGATATTTTGTATTTCTGCTCCCCTAATTATATCCCAAAATGAAAACATTGATATGATGTTAATTTTCTAAAGATTGTTGGACACTTCTTTGGTAAATCCAGGTAAGAGATATTATAAACAAATATACACTTATATATTATCCAGATTGATAAAATTATCCTAAAGATCAGAGTAGAAATAAATACTGAAGACTAGAAAACTTTGAAATATCAACAAAAAGCAATCTGGAAATAGAAAATGCTTGCTAATAAAATGTCAACATTGAAACTTCATGAACTGTGAAGTCACAACCAGTCACAGAGCATTTTGAAGTCACGTTTTCTCTAACTAATTTTAAAAATAATGGACCCATTTTTTTAACATTTTTGGAATTAACAAGTCTGGAATTATCAGAAAAATTAATAGTTGTTCTATTTCCCCTCATGTGTAAATTCCTCATTGCTTTTTACTTAGCCCTCAGAATTTTGCTTTACATTTTTTTTTATATATATACTTCAGAAACATGTACATCCAATTCCATTTTTATTCATGTGGCCAGCCTCTACTTTAGGTATAAAAAGGTTCCAGTTTTCAGCTGTTCACCTACTCACCAAAATGCAGGGTCAGTGTATGGTCTTCAGGATTAAAGTAAAAGCTTAAGTACTAATCTGATGTGATACCTTACATATAGGTTTGCTTCTGAGGTGTCAAGTGCCTAGTTGCAGATTCTTTTTTGTCCCACTAAGTAATTTTTAAAAGTATACAGCATTTTATATGTAACTTTCACTCTGAAGAATACTGAACAAATTTAGTATCACTAAAATATACTGCAACTGCTGCATACATACCTTTCTCTTTTACATTTGATGTTTTGGGAGACTGCAGGTCCAATTCTCCAAGAATAGTAAGAAGATCAGCAAATGAAAGCCACACATTCTTGACAAATCTATAAAAAAAATTTGCAATTAATAAAAAACTTACATGCAATGAAACATTATTAAAAAAAATATCTATATGACAATTCAAAAACAATTTTATTAAAACATTATTTAAAAAACCAGAAATGTTTTTACCTTAATGAAGCAATTTACATTTAAATGTGCCCTTATTGTTATTCAAAACCGAGAAATTAATACTGAAACTATATTAAGCTAGTATATTACAATGTTAATGATCATTATTAACTATTTATCCTTCAAAATTCAATAATTATAATGTAAGTAAATTACAATATTACAATTATGCCATTAAACAGGAACAGTTAAGTATGGGTATGGAAAGGGGGTCTGTAGCCCCAAAAAGTAAATGCAATGCATATAATGCAAAATGAAAACATTTAGAAAATTATCACTGCTCTGGTAGCAAAAAAAAAAGTCACATCAAGGTATCACATCAATATGATTTCTTGTTGTTGTTGTTATCAGTGCCACTTACAAGCCAAGCATGAGAGCCATAGGGTATAATACAAATTAAGGTAAAGGGTTGCACCTATCATTTTAATGAGCACCACTAAGTTGAAGGTACAACTTTTTGCTCAAAATGGTTCCTCATAATATAGAAGCAGGAACCAAGCAGAAAACCCCCAGGCTTGGCCTGCCACCTCCAGATGTATTGTTTGAACTTGGGCATTGCAACCACAAACTAATTTTATGTGCCTCAGTTGCCATTAATGAACACAGAAGGTCTTTGGCTAGCTCAAACCTCAAACCCACAACCCTGCAGTTATAAGCTTGCTGTCTTTGCCGACTGAGCTACCGCAGATCTTGGAAATGATATATTTTAAACATATCATTTATATGTTTAGTTATACATGATTTTTTTTAGACATGGTTCAATGGGGACCTGGGCTCACATAGACCTTATAATACCAGAGCAGGGCTAAAGAGATTTATTAACTAGCTAAGAATAGCCCTGCCTGCTCTTTGACCGAAGGTGGTCTCTCCCTTTTAATATCATTTTAAAAAAATAAAAATAAATCATTCTGGGTCTTCTTTTTTTTTTTTATTGACTATCTGGTACCTAAGTAAGTAGTATTCAAGCTGGATTGAATGGTTTCATTTGGAGGAAATGAAAACAATTCTATTGTATCCTTTTTAGGTCCCTATTTAGGGCACAAGTGATTGTTTTTTTATGTAGATCAGTGTTATTTATTTTAATGGTTCAATATATTCTAAGAATTTTCAGGAAACACTTGATTTGGAAAAGCATTAATCTTATTTTCTTGAACTTTCATTACTTTCCTAGTTTTGTTACCATGTAATAGTACTAAAGTTAAGAATTAAGTGTACAAAAAAAAAATTTAATTATACAAAAATGGGCTTCATTCATAGGGAGAACCTTAAAAAGATATTTCCACCCAAACTCATAGTTGAGTAATTTTGCATAATTTTTATATTTTGTGTATCTAAAATTAAGTTCAAAACAGATGGAAAAACAGTACTTTTTCTTTTCATTACACTATTTAACTAAACAGTTAGCATAAATCTTACCCAGCATTCAATTCCTTCAAAACAGAGTTTGGAGGTGAAGGCCAAAAACTCTTTTGACAAGACATCCAATCTGTCCAAACCTTAACACATGGTAATAATTCAGCTACATCATCACTAATTTTTTGGCTGCTATATTCAGGAGATGATTTGTGAGCAATATGAATCATATGACATCTTTCCATCAATAAGGACATCATCGCATTACATGAGTATAATGCCTGCTCTTGTAGTAAAGAAAATCCTCCATGTTCTCGTCCATTTTCTGTAAAATTTAAACTTTTTTACAGCAAACATGCATTCGACATTTATATATGACTTACAATAAATAACAATTTATATATTTCTGACATAAATACTAAATACAGTTAAACATGCATAAAATTATATAAAATATATGAAGGAAAGAAAAAGCTATCACTTTCAAAAAAAAAAGTGCATGTAAGTGTCCTAATGCTTTTTGCAATATTTTCAGCTGAAACACATTTGATGTTTTCACAGAAAATATTTTTGAAATTACTATGAATAATTTTTCTTTTTTTTAATATTTCTTTCATTATCTCTGTTGTATTAAACCAAACTGTAACCAACTCTACATCACCAATAGCTTTTTTTTTCTCAAAAAATATGGGATTACTGTTTTGCACACTAGATACATAATTTTGCAATTCTCGACAAAGGAATGAATAATATATGGACTCTGGCATGAGGTACTAAAGGTTACTCACATGCACATTTCCTTCAGTTTCAATTTATAAATTAAAGCTATAATTTCTGAAAAATATCAATAATTTTAAAAAAAAAGTGAGTATGCACATGTAAATATACTATAGTATCAAGTTCATTTTACACCATTTGCAATACCTTCCACTAAATAATTTGCTATTTTCATAGAAAATATTTTTTAAAGTTGTTACACATTAAGGGATTAATGTCTTATACAGTGGTACATAACTTTCTAATCTCCCACAGAGAAAGTATACATAAGATTGGGACTCTAGAGTTAAGCTTCCAAGATAATCAGGTACACAGTTCCTTCAATCTCAATTTAAATAAATTATGCTGTTGTCTGTCTCTACCTTCATTTGAAAATGTATCACAAATGTATCTTTATCTCACAATATTTTGTATAATATTAAGTACCAAGACACCTTTAGAAGTTATAAGGCCTTTACACTTAAGTAAATGACCCAAAAGACTGAGTTTTACATTTCTATAATTTATAATGTTCTATTACCTTTTGATGATGCATTATCCACTGAAAATATATTTATTGCCAAAAGTACCATAAGGCGAGTTGAAGTTAAAGGCAGGGGTGTTCGCTGAAGTAAGAAATAAAATTCTTTAAGCATCTGACTCAATGTGTCAGGAAATGTCTCCATTCTAAAATGAAAAGGGAAAAAAAACTTAGCTACAAATATTTTTTAAAGTTTTACAATACTGGAAAAAAAAATGCTTGATTTTGGCCTGCTCAACGAGTCAACACATTGCAACACAAATAAATGGTTTGCATAAAAAATATTTAGTTATATATAAATACATAAACTATATTGCCATAAGAGAATAACAATATTGCCAAGCCAATAACAAAGTGTAAAAAATACATACCATTTAATGAATTACAGCGATTCTGAACTTTAATAAATTACATAAAAAATTTTATTAATTAAATCAGAATATTTTTTACATGTACAAGAAAGAAAATTCTTAGTTGTGTATGATTGTGGTTCAGATGTGACATGCTCAGTTCATCTGAAAGTAAAACGGCTAATTTTTATGTTCCACTAAATAAAATTTCCTTTGCCATGACTCTCCAAATTTTATTATTACTGTAACTTGTGAATTTACTATATGTTTTGTCAGATTTTCATCATGGATAAATATTTAAAATCTAAATCTAATTTCTTATATTTTCTACAATTCAAAATGGCAAAACACAAATTCACAGGCAAAACTCAGAAGACAGTATTGTTACATTTGTAACCCTGTCCAAACACAATAACAATGAAAAGTATATGATATAAAACAGGATTTATTTCATTAAATAAACACTAATATAAAATATTAACTATTAAATCTCTAGCAAGGAAAGAAATTCTTAAAAATGAAGTAATACATAATTCATCATTTTATGATATATAGTGATGAATGTAAAAAACAGAAATAAGATAACCTTTTTATCTGGACTTATCTTTTATTTAATCAAACAATATTCCAGAAATAATTTTATTTAAAAGAAATTATTACTGAGGTAATAGTTAAATGCCCTTAAACACAATAAAAATTTAAATGGGCAAGTAGAAAATATAAAAATTATAATTTATTTCAAATATTGGAACAGCTCAGTTTTAAAAAATTCTGGTCTCTTGCTTACTGTGTACAATTCTATTAATTATTATTTTAATGCAGAAAATCTCAAATATTTTAAAGCTCATATTATTTTGTAATTTTTCTACTTAATTTGATACTAACAACTACTAAGTAGGAAAGTTGATAAATAACAAATAAAAAGCCTCTAAAGAATCATTTCTTCTATTATAACTTACCCAACTTTAGTATACAGCTTTCCATGAACATGCAAAAAACTTGTTACAAACCGCTTGTTTAGCTAAGGAAAATAAACTGATATTAGAATATCTTATAAGAAAAATAATTCAAACTGAGGAAATTCAAATGAAATCAAATGAAAAGAAAAAATAAAATTTTTAAAGAAAACATTCAAATAAACAGAAAAAAAGTCACATAGTTCTTTTTTAAAACTTTTTTCACTATTAATATTGCAAGTAAAATTAAGGTATAATTCATTTTATCAAAATATAAAGACATACTTTAATTAAACAAGCTATCAATAACTAGAATCATATTAAATTATACTAGAGTATATACATATATGTGTATATATATATATATGTGTATATATATATATATATATATATATATATATATATATATATATCCTAAAAAAAGGATGTATCTTAAAAAAAATACAAATTCGCATTTTTCCTTTTTAATTTGATATTTTTTCGATTATTCCAGACTGTTGAATTTCCCTGGCATTTCTATCTTTTACCGTCTGTGAACATCTAGTATAAGTAAATATGCATCTTAATACAATTTACAATATGAAAATATACAATTTGACAATCTTAAATAAATATCTATGAACTTTTTTAAAAAATATATATAATCAAATATCACAGCTACAATATAAGCTCCTAAATCAGAGCTCAAAAGTAAAGGTTATAAAATAAAAGACTATTATAAACATAAGATCAATTGAACTAATTACCTCAACATCTGATAAGTTCTTTACATCACTATTATCAAGATTTTTGTTCACATCAGCAGGTCTCTGTTTGATAGATCCATCTGCTTTGATCCATACTTCAATACGTTCCCCAATATCAAGTTTTTCTATCTCTTCAGGAGTCTCTTGAGTTCTCTTTTTTGCATAAATTTCATACTAAAAAACAATTAGAAAAATTTATATATATGCTTAAAATGCATTTTTGTATAATTTAATTTTTTATATATACGTGGTGTGTTTCATAAGTAATGCAGCAAAATTCATAAAATAAACATTTATTGAGCATATTTGTATGAAATAGCACCCTCTTGTATCAATACACTTTTGGAGGTAGAACTGTCATGCCTAGAAGTCTTTTCCTGGGATGTCCTTAAAAGCCAATATAACATGTTCCTTGAAGTTTTTAATCGTATCCCAATTTTTTTTTCAAGTTTTATTTAAAGCAAAGAAGCTCCTAGATCAACAGTAACACATTGCTATGCATTGTTCCTTCAGAAAAAATTTAGTCGTGTTACTTATGAATGCACATTAAGGTACAGATATCTACATACACAATTTTCTATATAAATACATTTTCAGGTGACTAAGAGGAATTTATAACTTTTATAAGCAATGTGGTTTGATATGAACCTACAAAAACTACAAAAGTGTTTTTACAATAAATTACATTACAAGTATATTGAAAAGAACAATTGTGCAGTTTTTGTGAGTTCATATCAAATTATACTGTTTTTAAGTTATAAATTCTATTACTAATCTCATGTAGTCCTAGCAATGACTGCATTTAATTCAATTGTTACAAGAAAAACAAAGCTTAAATATATAATTATATTGAAAATAATTTTTTTCTTGATATATAATAAAATATGAATTTCTATTAAAGAGATAGAATACCTTTGCTTTTGTCTAGGAATCTTCCTAGTAAGCTTATATCAGATGAGACAATGACATCTATATATAACTCTTAAATGCTTATCAAAATGCTCAATAAACGAAAATTAAAAATTGAAAGAATCAGAAACATCAATATTTATGAAAAGGACTAAAATCTTACCTTTCTTTTAACTTCCTCAAATAATGTTAAAAGACTTTCTTTTGCAGATAAAATTGGATTACTAGCTGTTAAACTTCTAACATAATAGTATACGGCATCAAGTTTTCTCCGCTAAAAAATACATAAATAAATAAAAAGTAAATTCAAATTCATAGATAAAATTTTTTATTTTAAATTTTAAAGCCAAGACTAACTTACAGAACTAATTCCAATAAGAGCTAACTGGTAATAAGGCCTTCCATTTTTAGGATGTAATTTTGATGCCTTTTGATAATAACTGAAAAATAAATTTTTTATGTATAAAAAATATTTTACTTATACTTTAGACAAAACTTTAACCAAAAACATAAAAATTAGACATTTGGACTACATATATATACATACATATATATAAAATGAGTATTAAACTTACCTTCTTGCCTTTCCATAACTTGTTGTTTGATATACTTGTTCTTTATACCTTGCAAGATCACCAAGATAGATATGAAGCTTTTGCAAACTTATTAAAACAACTCTAATTCGTTCAGGTATATTAGATATATCAATTATTTCTGATTCCATAATTTTATTTAGGTCAAATCCATAGGTATCTTCTAATTTTCCAATTAAAGTTTCATAATAAGAGGTACCCTGCAAAAAGGAAAATCAGTTTCATTTATGGTAAACAGTTAAATTAGAAAAGAAATAAATATATTTGAAAATTAAAAAATATACAGTACATCTCAAATCCAGAAACTCCATGAATCTAAGACAATTTTTAAAAATCAATTATGTTTAAAATAATAATAAATCATTTTACTGATAATTTACTGATCACCATTAACCCTTTCGCGACGGGAAGCGCAAACGCTCGCTTATCTCTGAGGCCGGCAGTCACTTTCGCGAGCGAGTATCTTGGGCCGGAGTGTTTTTTGCTATTAAGCCTAATTCATGAAATTAACGAAGTAGCAATGCGTTATTTAATAATGCTGCATAAAGTATTTAAACGAAATGTGATTTATATTATATGTTTATAGATTATTTATTTAAGCTATTTCTTACTTAAATATATATTTTACACTTTACTTTTTTTTCATTTTTTACTTAGTATTTAATTACTTTTAACATTGCAAAACTGAATACTATATAATTTAAACTTTGTTTTGTATGAAAAATTTTAAAAACTGGGATCTACAAACAATCCTAAGTGACAGTCCTTGCACTCGTAGTAACACTTTTGCCGTTTTGGATGATTTTTCCGCAATGTGAAAAAACGAAACATCGTCAATTTCTTTGTCAGAATAGTGCTCCTCATCATTAAAATCACTAGATCCATTATGAACATAAAGAACAATCAGAATATATTATAGTGTCATTATTACTAATATTCCAATCTGTTTCAGAATCAAAATCTGAAATATTTCGCGTCATTTCAGCTATTTTAAGCTTAGTTAAACACTTTCGACACTTCGAAAATCTAACAATAAAAAAAAAGAAAAAAAATCATGTCTGTCAGATCTAATTCTGTACTAAAAACTGGACTGCAAACCGAAATACACAAAGCTTGAACAAAAATAAAACTCCCCTGTTTACATAAACAAACACCACGTGGGAATTTAAAGAGCCGTCATAAAACATGTCAACCGGAAACATTCCTTTTCCCTCATGTTTATATAATCAAAAACCACTTGTATGTGTATTATACTACTCTCCTATTGAGTACAAGGTCAAATCTACACGTATCTAAATCCATATGGACATACAATGCCATTTTGTGTCAAAGCTTATAGTTTTTAAAATGTTCCACAACGCTGGCACACATATGTGACAGTCGGGGTGAACGAGAAAACGCACTGGCACGCCAGTGTGTCGGCCGGGAAGTGATTGCGTTTTTTTGCTGGCACGTATATGTGACAGTAGGCGCGAAAGGGTTAATCGATTGCACGTGGATATAAAAATATTAAATGCTGTAAAACACAAAAAACTTTTGTAAGAAAAATATTGAACTACATAATAAAAGGCAAAAACACAACAAATTTTGTTAAAGAGTTTCCTAAAAACTACAAAATGTAAGTTTTAGTTTCATAATTTTTAAGACTTTTTAACAAAAAGATGCAATTTTTTTTCTGCAATGTGACTTTTGTTTTAGAATAACTGGTTTATCATTTTAGATATTGGGAAAATAATTATTTCTATTATCAATAGCTTATTCAAGTTTTCATAAATGTTCTGAGTGGGTGATTTTAGTTTGATACAGGATCAAATAAAAATCAAACCCTAGTAAAAACTTTACATATTTACCAATATTTAGGTTTTATTTTTATTTTTGGTTCAATTAGGTGTTTGTGGGGTTATTGTAACGTAACTTTCAGAACCATTGGTGTAATTAATTGGAGAGATATTGTGGCACCCTTAGTAAGATAACCCAATTGCTCTAGGGTATCATAGCACATACTTTGGCAATACAAATTTGAAATAAGCTGAAATTTTCAAAGATATTTTCCTTATTCAAAAGTGAAATGTAGCAAGGAAATCTTAACTAATTACCTTTGTTACAGGGAGGGATTTTTTTCAAGCTAAAATTTAATTTACACAGAGTATAGGAATATGTCAAACAGAAGATAGAAGAAAAATTCCTAGTTTTTAATAGTACAAGAACTTGGATTTATACATGCAAATGACTTTCGCTATCATACCTCAGCTATTAATTTTGAAAGTTTCTCCTTCACTAGATCCTTATCAGGTGGGTTTTCCTCTAATTTTTTTCGATACAGCTCAATCATTTGATAGAATACAGATTTCCATAAGCTCTGTTCTGGATTTTTTTCAGCACAGTATGTTGGATCAGCCAAAATAATTTTCTCATAGCATTTTTTAAGATTCAGTCTGAAAACATCAGAAAATATTGTAATTGAAGTATTTGCAATAAACATAAATTTGATTTATCATCACATTTACATGAATGTTAAATTTACTACAACAAATAAAATTAACATCTATTCATTATATATGACCCTAGTAATGATAATGGATACTTACAATGAAATATAGGGAAATTTCTTTAGAAAAATTGTGTTACACTCAAATGATTTAAATGAAGTTGAAGTAATTACAACTTACTTGCAGAATAGGTTTTAAAAAAATTAAGTTGAAAATCATAACAAAAATCATAATAAATCATAATATTAAAATAGGTCAATGTTAAATTTACCTGCAGTCTTCTACATAGTCCATCTTAGAATCATTTAAACCTTTACTAAGAAAAGTTGATAACTCTTGTTCATAACAAAAAATATCTTTTAAATTTTTTTCTACAATAGGTTTTAACCTGTAATAAAATGCCATTTGAATAGTGAATATATGAAAGTAAGAAAACATAATAAAAAAGATAATACAGTATTTTACAAAACAGTATTAAAAGAAACATTTAAAAAAATAAGTAAGAAATGGGTATAAGAAACCATCTCTGTTATTTCATTTTTATATACTACTTTGTTTACAGTTTTCTACTTCTTTGTAAACTTTAACTAAATACTTTAAGTTTTTAGAATAAAAAAAAAATACCTTTTCTTTCCTGAGTCAGGAATAGGATGTGGCATTTCACAATATGGACCATTTGGACCACAGTAAAGTGGATTTGGTACAGGTGGAGGTATAACATCTCTCTTGAGATAGCAGTCTGAAGCATTACTTATAGGCATATCTGGCAGCCCATATAACTGATGATTCATATTTGGTGGCTGAGGGGGTGGAATATAACCTACATTCTGCATTGACTGAGAAACGTAAGGAGTAGAAGATTCTATGGAATAATAATCATTACTCATGTTTGTGTAAGGCATATGAGTAACAGGATGTGGAGCTGGAATGTTCACTATTTCTGGTTTGCTGGGGTTATTTGGATCAAATAACTGTTTATGAATAAAAACTTGAGGTTCTTGATACAAGTTAGGAACATACAAGGAATTTTCAGTTGACTCAGATATATTCACAGATCTATCAAAATCTGCTGGAAGTTTTATTATACCACCTGATGAACCTGCTGATGAATTACCATATTTACCAGATGATAAATGAGCATCTTGACCTTGATTTTTATTTTTTAGAAATCGAGGGGGAAGAGTTTGTTCATTTCTTTTATTTTTTCCATTTTTAATTTTATTATTTCTACTTTGAACAGAAATATATTTTTCATCCTTTGATGTATTTTCATTTATACCTACATCTGATAAACTCTGTTTACTATATTGTCTATCATCATGTCTTAAGGAATTAGATTTATCATTGGGAACATATTGATCACATCCAGATGGATCTCTTTGTAATCCATTGTTTGCCTGTAGAGATGCAGAATAATTATCACTTTTTTTAGAATACCTGTTTACTCTATGTTTTTTATTATCTTCACCTGATCTTTGCTTTGAAGTCCTTTGTCTCCTCCTCGTATGTCTGTCATTTGTATTATGGGCTGAATAAGCATTTAAATTACTTGTGTCATTATTGAGTAACTTATCAGAGCACCTGGAGTTTGATGCATCAGAGTCAATTAGATCTTCATAGTTATCAATTGGTGAATTGGAATTTGAGTACTTAACAGGACTCAATTTATTAGACTTTGAATTACTTTTCTTAGATGAAGCTTGAACTTTATTTTGCACATCTGCATTTTCTTTAGAATTTAATACTGGAGCTTTTTTACTTTTTGATTTAACAGTCAAATCATTATCCTTCACAGAAGGACTACTATCAGTCTTCTTCAATGCAATTAAAGCCTTTGGCACGTAAACCTGTAAGTCTGGACGTCTACCTTTATTATTTTTTGAAGATTTTGAAGAATGATTCATACTTATAGATTCACCTGGAATAGTTGATTCTATTGAATTCAAATGTCCTAATATTGACTCATCTGACAGAGTTGTTGATTTTGACACTCTCTGTTCATATTTATCATCACTTTTAGAAACTTTGTTTTGTAAGCCTTTTCCTGGACGATATATTTCTTTTTCAGGTTTCTTAGACTCCCGTTTAGAAGTCTTCATAGCCTTTTCATGTGAAGGATTTAAATCTCTACCACCTAAAAAAAGTTTTAAATTCATTAAAAAATGTATTATGGAAATAGGTTTTCAAATAAATTAAGAATTATTATTAACATGGACAATAAAAACCTATTTATAAATTGCAGGGAGATTTAAAAAAACTACTTGAGTTCTAGATGAAAAACCTGTGTTTGTTTCAGGAAATTTTTAGACCTTAATTTACATGTAAATTAGATGAAAAACCTAGGTTTGTTCAGGAAATTTTTAGATCTTAACTTACATGTAAATGTACATAAATTTATCATTTTCTAATAATATCAAACTTAAATTTAATGAGAAATTAAATGTTTAATAGCTCTTTATCACTAGGATTATTAAAAACTATGCAAGAGCTGAGTTGTTTTATTTTTGTTATTGTTCTTGTTTGTAAGTTTTTTTTTTTGGGGGGGGAGTTATTAAAAAATTATACTTATTAGTTAACTCCAGATATTAATTATAATTAATCTACATATAATTATGATTAAACTTAAGAATTTATTTTTAACAAAAACTTTAAAAAATTCTTGAGTTTAATTACATACATTAAATAAAAATTCATTTTAAATGCTACAGATATCCCTGAATAATTTTATACTTAATTTTATACTAACTTTCATACTTAAAATGAAATAGCAAAACAAAAAACTATTATGGCATTAAAAATTTCCGGCATTAAAAATTTCCTTAATTAGAGCAGCTGATAGAAGTAGATACTTTTATAAGAGCTTTACTGTTCCATCAACCACTGAGTAACCAGAAAGTTAATTATTTTTAATTTATATATACTGAATATCAAGTTCTCTAAATGAGATCGACTTAATTAAGTTGATCTCATTACTGAGATCACACTGAAAACAACACATTGACAAAGACTGAATTTCAAAAAATTCTTTAAAGACATTAATAAATTATCTTAAACATACCTTTTACAAATTATCTATGCATATTAAATTGTCCTTTAAAGAAATAAATATTCAGACCTGTTATAATAATACGAAGATTTTGCATATGATCTTTAAATTTTTTGCCTTTGCCATCTAACGTAAAAGGTATGAATTTACTCAAACAAATTTCAAAAAATCCATTTTGCTATAATGTGATTATTTTCAATCTCCTACCCAAAAAAAACACGAGTTTTCTTTTGGGCTGGTCCACTTAGATACTTATGTAAAAATTACATTTCTAAAAATTTATAAAATCTATATCTTAAAAATTACTTTACATGTAAGGATTAATTTTTTTAACCAGCTTTTTTAAAAACATTTTATATTTGAAATTAAAATACGATATAAACTAATTTCTGTTTAATGTATGATTATTATTAAATGACATATAAACATTTTCAAAAAATTATTGAAAAATTCTTAAAATTACTAACCACTTTAATTTTTATAACTAGGCACTGTATTCAACATAATAGTTGTGCTGTAACTTATAACAAGAAAGAAAACTCAAAATATCTGATGGATTGATTTAAACTGTTTTGTTTCACTTTATCACATGCTCTGAAATAATTTACTGATTAATTGATATTCCTTCAAATTAAGAACTGCAAATTTTAATATTATGTGATAAGTAATTTGCATTACATATAGCATTTGAAACTGCCAATTACTATTTCTAACAAATGAAATTAGTAAATTCAAATTAATTTTATTTTCTAAAATTCTATTTGAACAACAAGAATTTCACAGAACAAAAAGTAAACAGCCTCTTCTGTAATTTTGCAAATACAAACAAAGCATAGCTACAAAACAAAATATTGCTAACTAGGCTCATAAAAATAAAATTCAAAACATATATGTCAAAAAATTAAGATATATGTTACACTAATTCACACACTTAACTGAAGAAATCTGTGCAGTAAAGGATATAGCCTTGAATACACATTGAATTAAAAACTTAATAAAATAAAATGGAAAACTATAAAATAACGATAAAATAAAATGGAAAACTATATATAGACAAAAATAAGTAGTTATAATTAGTTGAAAATTACGTTAAATCCCATTAAAAAATTACCTTAATAATTTTCTTAAACAAATATTACAAGTAATAAAGTTAAATTAATTAAGACATTAATAAAGTGAAACCATCACACTTTTGTACTTATACACTGTTATGTTTAAAGCAAACAACCACTGATAGTGAAGATTCAAACAATAACTATCATGTAAATTATATGAAATCATAATATATCAATAAATACGCAGGTACTTCTTTAAAAATGAAATGAAATTAAAAACGAACAACGCAAACAATGAGGTGAATTTCATTCATGGCGAATAATTTACGTTACGACAAATAATTTATAAATGAAACTTTATTATCAAAGTCCTTGATGCGGGATGGAATGAATTATCTATAACACTATAATAATAATAATATAGTAACTAATAAAATTCCTAAAAATGTGAAGTATTGACATCATATACTTTTGAATGACATTGTATATTTGTTTACAATACAATCACACAACTGTAAACAAAAAAACTACCTGAAATCTTGTGCAAAAACAAAAGAAATAAACCAATCAATGACAATAGTGTTAGTTGTAATAATAACTAAAATATTTACCTCTATAAGATGAAGAATCCATAATCTGTTGATTTCGTAAACTAGACTTGATACTACCAGAGTACAAAACCATATTCTTGCAAACAACACTAAAATTATCGTTGTTTAGCTGAAGTAATGGGAAACAGTTTTGCGCAGGCTCAATAGAGGAGTAACCAAGAAACTTTTCACACCTCCTACTATTGACGTCAGAATAAAAATAATGCATCTCGAACCAATCAAATAGCTTACTTTCAAAACAAGAACATATCGCCAAAATTTATAGATTTGGCGACAAATCTCTGCTGAAATTTATAGTTCAAAATATTTTTTCACGTGTACTTCAAACGTTAATATTCTTATTACACATAAAAGCTCTTATCATTTAAATACAGAAAAATTATCAGAGTAATTTTTTCAATTTAATACCTTTGAGTATATTCTATCAAAAAATTTTAAAAAGCTGTTATTAATTTTTTTTTTCTTTTCCATGTTTACTGATCCAAATCTTAAAGTAATTAGGAGTGAGTATTATTTAAAGTATGAAACATATTTAAAGTATTTCTTTAAAAAATTTAGTAATATGTATTTACTATAAATCTGAGACTAACTTTATGACAGTTCTTCATTGAGAAAAATGTGTATCAAAAGTGCAACTGAAATTTAAAACAGAATCTAAGAAAAAATTTTACGATCTGCCGAAATTTAAAAGTTTTAAATAAATTTCTTCATTTCAGAACATAATTTCCAACCGAATTTTTTTACACAGAATTCTTAAAAAATCTATAATAGTATTGAGGACTAAATGTAGAATAAAGTCTAAAGCAATATTTCATTTCCTTTTATAACACAAAAACAATGGCGTTTAAATTTTTCTAAAAAAGTACAGTAATTATTTTAAAAAAGGAATTGTAAGCTATAAAAGAATAGTAACGATTAGGAAAGTATTTTAAAACCGGTTCTCAATTCTTTCATACATTATATAAACGTATAGTATTTGCCATTATGTAAGCTCCAAGACTAATATAATTAATTGATGGCTGAACAAATAGGACAGTCACTTTAGGTACCGGTGTTTGTGGGTTTAAATCCTACTGTTGGTGTGGGTGGTGGGGAGGAGCAGTTATATGTCGAATAAGTCTTCGTGTAGCAAATTATAGTGTTCGCATTCAAACAAAAATAATAATTATAATAATGTATTACTATTTAATGAAATAAAAATACTCTGAACGAAGTTATTACGATTTGCTTCTACGGGACACTGATAAAACAGCTGATTTCGATACATATGTTATTATGGCTTCTTTTGCATTTTTCATGTAATATAGTACTTTTACAAGCTACATTTGATTTAATAGACTTGTTTCATACAACTTTTTTTTACCAGTAATCTCTCAAAATAATTACGTTGAAGGAACTTGATAACGCTATCAAACTACATTCAGTTCGATGCCCACAATCGTCTAAACAAATATTCCGAAGCCAAAGAAGGATAGTAATTAAAAGTTAGTTTTGGTAATAACTATGACACATACACAAAAATATGAATTGATATTTTAATGTAATAAAATAAATACAATTTGTAAGTCTAGCAAAAGTTCTTTAGTCTATAGAATTAAGTAATTAAGGATACTTATTTACATAGTATTATCATTCGCAAAAAATTAAAGGAACCAAAATTTCAGTAATTTCAATTTGTTTGCGGATATGGAGCCAGTTTCTTAATTTAATATCGAAGTAGTTCTCCAACAATCTTGTTCTAATTAAAAAAAAAAAAAAAAAAAAAACAAGATCTAAAAAATTTTTCTGTCCATATATTTTACGTTGTCTGACTCATTGAAAACATTTTTTGTCGTATATAGCAAGTAGATATATTGTTTTGATTCATTTCTTGAATATCACATTAAAGACACCCTGAAATTTAATCATTTATTTGATTTTATTTCATATTAAATTTGAAAAACTTTTTAACTAATTGAATCGCAGCATTACAGATTATGGGCACAGAAAAACGTTTTATGCCCATTTTGGAATCCCAATTCTTCAACGGTATTAACAAGCATGGTATCCATTATAATCCCTTTTCACTGTTATTTGATATGATGTACATTTTTTTTAGTTTCAGATTTCGCTTTTAATTTTCTTTACTCCTAATAATTTATATCTACCTTCGAATTAATCGGATATAATTATGAATGTTATTTCGTTAAATATGTGTATATCGTTCCAATTAGAATATATATTGATATTGACCTACATAAATTAGGGATAATCTTTAATGAACTTTTCATAGATTAGTTTAATTAGCACATATTTTGCTGTATTACACACACATGTATATATATATATATATATATATATATATATATATATATATATATATATATATATATATATATATATATATATAAAGTAAAATCTACACGTGTTGCTTTATGATCCCCACGTGCATTATATCTATCTGCATGAAACCTATAATTCCTGTATAATTCTTCCTCTGAAATTAAATTTAAAAAATTATGAAAAAATACCGAAAGTCCCTTAATAGAAGGTATGTAAAACTCATTGGGATCACCACCATAATGTTTCTTTTTTTAATCAACTCATTTTGAGTTGAGAAAGACAAAGGCTTCGATTTTTTATTGTCTTCTCTCTACAAAAAAAACTGTAAAGAAAACAAATACTCTATTTGTCACAACACAAATGCATCCAAGCCTTATTTATTGAGGTTGAGGTTATTGAGAGCTCGACTAGAGTGTAAGATCTATAAAGTAAAATGAACACGTGTTGCTTTATGATCCCCACGTGCATTACATCTATCTGCATGAAACATATCCCCTTACCCCCTCCCCTCCCACACACACAGATAGAGGACAACAAAGGTTTTGACAGATAGACGCTAATGTTAATAATCCAAGCCTTATTTATTGAGGTTGAGGTTATTGAGAACTCGACTAGAGTGTAAGATCCATAAAGTAAAATGTACACGTGTTGCTTTATGATCCCCACGTGCATTACATCTATCTGCATGAAACCTATCCCCTTACCCCCTCCCCCACACACAGATACAGGACAACAAAGGTTTTGACACATAGACGCTAATCTTAATACATAGCTAACAAATTATTTGTTGTTGTTACAGTCACATACAAGTGAAAGAAAGCGAACATCTGGTGATACCATACTTGTAGGGTATTAAGTTCTCGGCACAGAAACTGTATCAGATTGGCTTTGTGTTAAGCTTTTCTTCCTGTAGAAGAATTGGGACAATGAGGATTATTGTGTCAAAACCATGTGATTCTGATTTACCCCTTGTTCGCATTCCCTTAGAAAAGTGTGAAAGGTGAACGCTTTATTGAAGTTTCAACTACATATTTTAATATTTTAGCATGCATATAATTGAAACGACATTTTTTATTTTCAAACAACCTTTACTAATTTCTGAATTTCCTTTTGAATATATTTAAAGACATATTTTAAAAATTAATTAATAAAACTAATCACATGGGCAAAGTATAATTAGTGCAAAGCTCTTGAAATCTAATTTTGAAAGAATTCATATTTCTACAGATCAATTACGAGAGGTTTGTTATTCAAGCAGAAGTTAAAGTGGAATACAAAGAATATATGTTATCATAATGTAGCTATTACTATTACAGATCAAAACGAAGCAAATACATTGTTATATTTAACTTAGAGTGAAGTAGAATGATAGTTTGTGGTGATATAATAATATTTCTGAATATTATTGCAATGATTTTTAGGAAAATTAAAATTATTTCACTTAAAAAGTTATCTATCTGTTTTACCTATGATATCGCATGATCCTTTACTTTGATATTTATACTTTTATTTGTCTTCATTTTAATTTTAAAATAAAATTTCATTCTCTTTTAATAGTAATATTGATTTTTTTATTATTATTTATGAATGAAAAGATGAGTTTAAATGAGAATTAAAGATTATATTTGCAGTTCTCTTAAGGAAAATGTTGAAAACTGATACTTTTAGACTGCAAATCTCTTTTAATATTATTATATATACAACCAAAAGCTGCACAAGAACGAGGCATTTCTGCAAACGGAAATAGATAAATAAAAATTGAGAGCGTGGTAATAATCATAAGTAAGCAATGACACAAACATACAAGTCAGTTTTTGCATCAATTTTCTATATATATATATATATATATATATATATATATATATATATATATATATATATATATATATATATATATATATATATATATATATATATATATATATATATATATATGTATATATATATATATATATTTTAATTTAAATACCCTTAATGTTAATTCAACTTTATTTTGCAAATTGCAATCCAAAGAGGAAGCCCGCTTTGCCTCCCCTCCTACTCTACGTTTCTATATCCAAGTTAAAATGTAAATATCATATTCCATATCGATTCAATAAAAATATTCTGAAGATTTTTTAGGATTTGTCGATAATGATAAAGTTTATTTAGGAGCTGTTTATCTAAATACATTTTATGTCCATGTGAAGAATTATTGTTTAGCGCATTGAACTCCTGGCTATTTTATAATTGAACTACAATCCCAAATCTAAGTGTAGAAACATGAAATTTTCAAATTTGAAATCTGGTTGACAAGATGAGTAACTCGTTTAAAAATTCATTACCTTCCAAATATGATAAAAATAACTAGAGTCAGCAAAGAAAGTAACCTAAACTGTGTACTGAAAATTTTATAAGAATCAAGTTTTATATATATACGAGAATGTGCGAAATGACATCCCCAGATCGTTCCGCGTCTTTTGGTACTTTCAGCGCTCTTCTACGTCCAGTGGTTCTCGAGGAGATAGACGCACATACATACATACATAGTTACAATCAGATTTTAATATATAAGATATATATATATATATATATATATATATATATATATATATATATATATATATATATGTATACATATATATATGTATATGTATATATATGTGTGTGTGTGTGTGTGCGTATGCGGACGTGTGTATTCATAATTATATTAATTAGTCAATTAATACAATAAAATTAACTATTTTATAAAACTCACTAACAATGTGTATGTATATAAATAGCAGTATCTCTAGTTTCAGCTATTTTTCACGGTATAACCTTCGCTGGTCCTTCTTAGAAAAAAAAGTTTTGGACCTGTTAAAAATAGAAGTAAATTTTTTCGACTGAACTACCCTCCCCCCCTACAATAAAAAAAGCTTCGAGTCATTTATATTTATTTTTATTTATTTGTTATATATGTAACATACTTATCAAATAACAATTCGCTATGCCCTATTACTCCTTTTTAATTTGTAACGAAAAGTGTTGAGGTTCGCCTAAACTTTTACACTCCTATTTTTATAGCCCTATAAAGAAAAAAAAAAAGTCAGACATAAAAGTTAGGGGAATTCACGAGTTTTTGCTGTGGATATAATCTGTGCAGTGGACGAAATTCTTTGCAGAGGAATAACTATCTAAAAGAATTTTAAGATATCTCACAACGAAAAAAATAGAAATAAAAAAAGTACTCAAATTATTAAAAATTTTAGACAGTTTAAATATCTTTCAGAAATAGAAATACTGGGAGGAAAGGAATATTCTATAAAGACATTTTTGTTATTTTAATATTTGTGGATACAAAATGAAAGAATAGAACAAAACAATATAAGGCGATTTCACGCAGTAGGGCACATGTCAAATTATGACAATTCTGGCTTTAGTTTCAAATGGAAAGGCGGTTTATTGTTTGTCTATTGGCTGTTGTAAACCTAAAAATGAATGGGAAAGGCAGTATAGTAGTTCGTGACTTTGCGACAAATTGCTCTATAGGAACACTATGTATAAAGATATTTTTGTTTATAAATGTTAAACTGAGGTTTATTTACCATTTGGTATCAAGAGTATGGAAAATCACTTGATTCGTACATTTACATGTTTGTCTGTGTCATTGCTTACTTATGATTATTACCACGCTTTCAATTTTTATTTATCTATTTCCATTTGCAGAAATGCCTCGCTCTTGTGTAGCTTTTGGTTGTATAAATAATAATATTAAAAGAGATTTGCAGTCTAAAAGTATCAGTTTTCAACATTTTCCTTAAGAGAACCTGCAAATGTAATCTGCAAAGATTATATCCACAGCAAAAACTAGTGAATTACCCTAACTTTTATGTCTGATTTTTTTTTTCTTTATAGGGCTATAAAAATAGGAGTGTAAAAGTTTAGACGAACCTCAACACTTTTCGTTACAAATTAAAAAGGAGTAATAGTGCATAGCGAATTGTTATTTGATAAGTATGTTATATATATATAACAAATAACTAAAAATAAATATTAATGACTCGAAGCTATTTTTATTGGAGGGGGGGAGGGCAGTTCAGTCCAGAAAATTTACTTCTATTTTTAAAAGGCCCAAAACTTTTTTTCTAAGAAGGACCAGCGAAGGTTATACCGTGAAAAATAGCTGAAACTAGAGATACTGCTGTTTATATACATACACACTGTCAGTGAGTATTATAAAATAGTTGATTTTATTGTATTAATTGACTAATTAATATAATTATGAATACACACGACCACATACGCACACACACACACATATATATATTTATATATATATACATACATACATATATATACATATACATATATATATATGTATATATATATGTATATATATATATGTATATATATATATATTATATATATATATATATGTATATATATATATATATATATATATATATATATATATATATATATATATATATATATATATATATATATATATATATATATATATATATATATATATATATATAAGTGGCGTGCGGTCATTATGTGCAGAGTGTGCACTGCACACCCGGGCAAAATTATGAGGGACAATAATTTTCTGCACCTATGTCTACCTATTTTTATATGGTATATAATAAATATTATTTATAATATATACAAATATTATATTGATTTGCTTGCTGGCATTCCCACAGTGCATGCGGTAGTGGGTGCTGCACCACATAGCGCGCAAACAAACATAGGAAATTCTGATGTGTACGAACTACGCACTAAATTGAAAATCACGCTTTATATGTATGGGCTACTGGAGAAAAACAGCATACTATGGCACTGAGGCAAGTGCAGCTATTTTTCCTGCACTTGGCATTCAGAATTATCCGAAGGTACGGTTTTATTAAACCTTGTATTAGAATAGGGACTTTTTTCTTTTTCTTTTTTTTTTTTTTTTAAACCTGATTAACTGGCTACATGATTTTTCAGACGGTTAATGTTTAAATAGAAATATTGTAAGATTTTGTTTTCATGGAAATGTAAAAGAAGTATTTCATCAATATAAAGTGAAATGTTTTAGTGAGGTAAATTAATTTCGGGGATGTATTATATTAATTGAAATAATTAGCTGAAAAACAATGTTGTTTTGTTTTAAATAAATGAATTTTAACAGAATAGTCCAAATTTTATCATTCGTTGTGTCTTACAGACAGTATATAAGTTATATTATGTAACACCATATCCGTGGTTTTGTTTTTAAAAATTGTCAAGATGTTTTTCGCAGAATGTAGGATTTTCAAATGTTAAAAACAATTAATAAATATAATTTAATCCACTGACCGAACAAGAAACAGTTCGCTCTATTGTGCCACGTGGAGTGAAATCCTCTGCACGTGGAATAGACGTTCGGTTTGTCGGCACTGCAGCGGCTGACGCCATGTGGTGCTACGTTTGCTGAACATAAAGGTTTTCGTAGAAGCCCGAAGCGTTGCTTTTTCGACGCCGATATGATACCATACAACAAAAGACATGATTTTTGCTTCAGTGCTAGTAGAATTCTCATAAGTTAAGCTATTTTTATAGTTATAACTCGACTACTCGTAGGTAAATATTTTATTTATTGTAATCTTTAAATTTATATTCATAATAAATAACCCGTTTCAGAATGGAGAACTCAGATGTCTCAATAATTAAAGATTTATTGGAAAATCCATGTTCTCTGCACACCCTGCATGAAAACCTACCGCACGCCACTGATATATACACACACACACACACACACACACACATATATATATATATATATATGTATATATATATATATATATATATATATATATATATACATATATATACATATATGTATACATACATATATATATATATATATATATATATATATATATATATATATATATATATATATATATATATATATATATATATATATATATATATATATATATATATATATATATATAACTTGATTCAGCTGCTAACTCCAGCACTCCCAATTATTTTTCTTTATACTCTGTATAGAAAAGAATTTAATTGACTATATCATTTCAAACAAATGTAATAATTATTTTACCTTTAAATAAGACGTTAAACACACGTTTAATTGATGAATTCGTAACGTCACTCGTTTTGGTCACATTTTTTTTAAATGCATGGGAGCCTTATAAAATTTTTAGTACACAGTTTAGGTTATTTTCATTGCGGACTCTTAATATTTTTATCATATTTGGAAGGTAATGAATTTCTGAACGAGTTACTTATATTGTCAACCAGATTTCAAATTTGAAAATTTCATGTTTCTACACTTAGATTTGGGATTGTAGTTCAATTATAAAATAGCCCGGAGCTCAATGCGCTAAACAATAATTCTTCACATGGACATAAAATGTATTTAGATAAACAGCTCCTAAATAAACTTTATCATTAGCGACAAATCCTAAAAAAATCTTCAGAATATTTTTATTGAATCGATATGGAATATGAACTTTACATTTTAACTTGGACATAGATACATAGAGTAGGAGGGGAGGCAAAGCGGTCTTCTTCTTTGGATTGCAATTTGCAAAATAAAGTTTATTTAACATTAAGGGTATTTAAATTTTGAAAAAATATATATTTATTTTGAAAATTGATGCAAAAACTGACTTTTTTGTGAAAAAATTTCTTTATATCATATTGCATCAGTCAGTAATTTTTAACTTCTTCCACGGACGGCACAAATTTGGTTTCTGTTCTAGGTGGCAGAAACCAACGCTATGTCTCTGCTTGGATGGATTTATTAGATGATTCTGCTTTATAAGATATTTCCAGCAGTATCAATGAAATTAAAGTGTAACTATTAATATGCTTTCAAAGTTAAAATCGTCTAAAATGTAATTATTTTTTTATAGTATTTAATACAATTTCTTCGGAACATTAATAATATACCCATTCTATGATTGTATTTAAATTTGATGAAATAAAGAGTAAATCATTTGTAATGTTTCATAGTTTTTATATTTCAAAATGAATAAAAGGTAAGAGATATAAAGGTATTTCAACATGAATAAAAAATATCGTATGGTAGTCTATTATCGTATAGACAATCTAAACAAGATCGCAGATAAACCCCATTAAAATTTTCGATTTCAGTTTGGGTAACAGTTCTGTTAGAAAACTCGTCACAGACATATATAGCAGTTATTCATTAGCAGCTTAGAACATATTCTTACTGTTATTTGTCACTGCGCCCGCGCCGTACGCTTTGCTTTTCGCCGTTAAGACAAAGATTATAAAAATAGATGATTTTAGCTTTTTTAATTTGCAGTCATCGTGCTTTTTTAAACAATGGATACAAAGTAAATATGTTTAGTTGTTATACTTAACATTTACTGTTTTACGTACTTTTCAATGTTTTCTTAGTGATGTTACTACATATATCATATCAGTGGCTTTGAGTTTTAGTGTTTTATATTAGTACTAGACAGTATAAAAAATTCTCACAACGCAGTACAACAGTAAATAAATAGTTTTAGTATAGTTTTGTTTACACATGTAGTATTGTCTTCTTTTTTTAATTTGTATTTCTGCGCAGTGCGCCGGGTATCTTTGACAGATGTTTGTCATTACTAATACAGAATATCCCATTTTGATATATATAAAGTTAAAAGAAAAAATTCCAGCTTCATAAATTTTGATTTGTCTGAATTTTTTTTTCCGTATAAGATTCCCATAACAGTTTATCACATTAGTTATGATATTAGTATTAATGTGAAACGAATTATATGTAATGATAGGTTAATTAAATTTCCTCTGATTCGAGATATTTTCTTCACAAAAATAACAGTTTAGAAAAAGCGTTTTTACTATACATTCCCCCTCCTCATTTAATTGGTGCCTGTAACATCCAGTACAATAACTACAATTTTAATGACTTGGTGACTTGACTCACTTCATTATAATTAGTTAAGTATTGAATAATTAGCTATAGCATGTGTTACTTTTTCACTTGATAAAACTGTTGATACATCTCATACTGACACATAGTTGATTATTGAAATTTATAGTAAATTACCTAAGATTGTAAATTTTAGTTTTTATTAGTTCATATGTATTACAATTCCATCACTACTATTAGATTCTTTAACATTAATATTTTGTCTTATATAAAATTGATTGAACATTTTTTTCCTGCCAAAATTTAAATTTAGTTCTTAGTTTCTGGATGTATTAAGTATTTTAGTGTGATTTGTTATTTGTATTTACTAGTAGGATAAATTTTTTGCTTATAGATTTTCATTTCATTTAGGAGAAAATAGACATTTATTTGTTTACATGTTTTTTCTGAATTATATCAGAGAGGTATATTTAAAATGATTGTTGAGGAAATAAAGTTTTAAAAGTGTTTTCAATCTTCACAGAGATAAGTTTATTTAGAATATAATAAAGAAGTTAATTTATTACTTTGTTTAAAAAAAATGACATAGTTCTTTATGTAGTTTAATTCTAATAAAGAATATTCATCTTTGTAGATTAAAAATTAATAGATGTGCTTTTTATAAAGGAAATATTTTATTTTGTATTTGTTTTAATAATTTATGAATTTTTTTCATTTTAATATTTTTTTTCCTACTTAGAATTGAATGGTTTGAAATTATTGAGCCTTGTACTAAAGAAGAAATATATGTTAATATGTTTACTGGTGAATGTGTCTGGAATCCCCCTCCAGGAGCGCTTGTGTAAGGATTAGTATTTATTTATTAAATCTGTGAATGTGTATTTATTCTTCTGAGTTTTTTTTTAATTTGATCATGGTTAGAAGGTTGGTTAGTTAAAGTTTTATGGCGCAGGGTCCTATTTAGGACATAAGCGCCAAGCACAGGGTGTTTTTTTTTTCTAAATACAACAAGACATAACAGATAAAAGTGCCCTAATCCGAAAACAGATCAAGGTGAAACTCATGGTTTGAAGGAAGTTTAATTTCATTCAATACTATTATCCAGATATATTTAATTATGAAATTTGTTTAATTTATAAATCTGTTCTTGCTAGTTTTGAATATATGATTATCTAATTTCTTCTAAATTATGTTTTTTTTTTTTTTTTTAATTAAAATAAATTTTGAACATCCTTTTTATTTTGTGTATTTTTTTTCTTTAGAAAAAGTAAATGTAAATATTCTCATATGATCTGACAAACATCAATTATTACATTACACACATTCATATATATTAATTATTTTGATACTATTCTCAATCAATAAAATCAGGATTTTTGTTGCAAATGTATTTTGACTTGCAATCAGGGACTGAGTGTAGACAATCTAAGGTCTGGCATCGGCTTTAAAAACATTTCTTATACTGACTAAACATTTTACTTATGTATTTGCTGAATAGAGAATATATCTATTTAGAATGTAATTAATAAAATGTAATTACTGTTTGATTCTTTGTAAGAAAGGAACATACACTGCATAATTTTCAAATTTTGTTTAACTGTACCTCTTTCTGTTAGACTAAAGATATTTTATCCGTACTTCTCTCTGACTTCTTACTTTTTCACAATGGCTATAAAAATTATGGAACAAAATTTTTTGTATAAGTTACACTCAAATTATGTTTTAATTTTTTGAAGAATTGCAATTAGTATTGTTCTAATTCTGTTTTAACTAGAAATCTAATAATCACAGTTCTGCAAAGTCAAAACTTGTAACTTTTGTAAAAATTTGTAACTATATTGTGAATATTTATTCTTACAAAAAAGGTTCTTATAAAGAAATAATTTCAAAATGAGTATGTTCAAGGTGATGCTAAAAGATATAGCAAGCAGTTATCAAAATTTATTTTTTAAATTTAACATCTATGAGTTTAATATTGTTGCTATAATTGAGGTTATTCATTTAATTTACTGGATATGTTGGGATCTGTACATATCATAAGATGTAAAAGTCCTTGGCAGTGTACATAGCTCTTTAAAATATAACTCCTTATTACTAACATATGTACAGTGTGACCCATTAACCTAAGATGCACTTAGAATGTAGTACATGCAATCTTTTGTGTCGTCCAGGCCTGGAATACAGACTGAGCATTTCATATCTTGGCTGCCATTTCTGTGAACCTGAAAGATTGATTAGACTAATTATTAAAAAAAAAGAAACTTGACTGCAATTTCTGAGAAAAGGATATCCTAAATTCAAGTAACAAACAAGAAAAAATTGCAAAAGTCTTAGTATGTTGAATTGTTTTTAAAAACTGGCACAAATCTAGTATTAAATTTACATACATATGTAAAGACAAAAAGTTTTTAGATAAAATAAATATTTTTCTCTTATATTTGCAGGTATAGTCTGTAAAATTAAAATGCAGTTATAAATAGTTATAAATTTTTAAAGAATGATGGCAAAGGAAAAGTAGAATAATTTTTATCATAAAAATCTTCAGAAACCACACTTTTTCTGTAGCATAAGTATACTACAGATAACATCTAGCATCTTCCTTTTAACTTTAGAAAGTTGCCATAGATGTAAATTTGTATTTAGTGCCTTTAGTACTCTCACACAGTGAAAAAGATTAACCACAAATTTATTTTGTAATGTCATTAATCAGAATTTTTAATGATTTTTTGAGCTAAATTATGGTGTCAATATAATTGAAGAGTAAAATTAAGATCAATGTATGTATATTGTCTCTGATAAAATTTTAAAAGGAACTTTCTTATATCACATCCACTTTGATTATTTTTTAAAGCATCACCAAAAATTTGCCAACTTTATTAGTGTAAAAATATTAATTAATAGAAATCTTATTAAAATTTAGAGAAAAAGTATGTATGTCTATCAGGGTACTATTACGATGAGTAACATGTACCCTGATGAAAAAACATAACATCTCAAAAAGACAGTTTTTAAGTAAAGCATGCATAAAAATAAGCAAATATATTATCTGATTTATGCAGATTAGAAACTGTGTATATCTTATATTAGCATCCTTTTTGTCGCCTGAAAGGTTGCCAATCTAAAAAATTTGTAAAACAGTAATTATTAAAAAAGTAATTTGAAATTTAAGAAAGCCTAAAGTAATTTCCAAAATATTAGGAAGAAGTTGAAAAAAACTGTACCTTGATACATTAAGTAATTCTCACATGATGCATGTGCAAACATGGAAATTTCTCTCATTTTATTATATAAACAGAAGAAAAATGTAAAAATCAATTTTTGTTTCAAAATGTGAATAATTTTTAAAATCTTTGCTAAAAATTTCCCAATTTTGATATATTAAATTCAGATCACCATGTTTTATCTTCTGCTATTTTTGTAGATTGCAGGCATGGTATATTGTGGCATCCTTCGGTGTCAAATATAAAACTGCCAACATATAAAATCCATAAATTATCAGTTATTAAAAATACTAATTCAAATTTTAAAAACACAAAATTTAATTTTGATATTTTATGGAAAAATATTTTTGAAAAGATGCATCTTAATTCATTGAGTAGTTTTTGTGTGATGTACAAACAAACACAGAAATTCCTTTCCTTCTATTACATAGCATAGAATGGATATACTGTGATGAAAGAGAAGTTTTATCAGGAAGGAAACATAGGTATATGTTTCTTATGTATAAGGAGTTAATTTACTTAAAAGAACCAAGCTTTTATTAAAAACAGATTCTTTGGAAAGTTTGGTGTTCTCTTACTGAACTATTTATTTTTTATGAAATAACTGAAATGCAAAGATAAAAAATTATTTGATATGATGCTTATGAATTAAGTATGGTTCAGTTGACTCTTTGATACTGTTATGTTTAATTAAAGAAAGCTAAATCCACAATTGGAGGTATTTAAGTTTCTGAAAAATTTTATTTTATAAAAGTTGTGTGTTTATAAAATTAACTTTAAACAGTATGTAAAATACAAAATGTTGAATAAAAATGTATGAATTATTAATGGTGATTTATATTAAAAGAGATTTAAAGTAATTCTCACATGATGCATGTGCAAACATGGAAATTTCTCTCATTTTATTATATAAACAGAAGAAAAATGTAAAAATCAATTTTTTGTTTCAAAATGTGAATAATTTTTAAAATCTTTGCTAAAAATTTCCCAATTTTGATATATTAAATTTCAGATCACCATGTTTTATCTTCTGCTATTTTTGTAGATTGCAGGCATGGTATATTGTGGCATCCTTCGGTGTCAAATATAAAACTGCCAACATATAAAATCCATAAATTATCAGTTATTAAAAATACTAATTCAAATTTTAAAAACACAAAATTTAATTTTGATATTTTATGGAAAAATATTTTTGAAAAGATGCATCTTAATTCATTGAGTAGTTTTTGTGTGATGTACAAACAAACACAGAAATTCCTTTCCTTCTATTACATAGCATAGAATGGATATACTGTGATGAAAGAGAAGTTTTATCAGGAAGGAAACATAGGTATATGTTTCTTATGTATAAGGAGTTAATTTACTTAAAAGAACCAAGCTTTTATTAAAAACAGATTCTTTGGAAAGTTTGGTGTTCTCTTACTGAACTATTTATTTTTTATGAAATAACTGAAATGCAAAGATAAAAAATTATTTGATATGATGCTTATGAATTAAGTATGGTTCAGTTGACTCTTTGATACTGTTATGTTTAATTAAAGAAAGCTAAATCCACAATTGGAGGTATTTAAGTTTCTGAAAAATTTTATTTTATAAAAGTTGTGTGTTTATAAAATTAACTTTAAACAGTATGTAAAATACAAAATGTTGAATAAAAATGTATGAATTATTAATGGTGATTTATATTAAAAGAGATTTAAAATGATCAATCATTTTAGATTCATTAAAAATGGTTGTTTTAAATTGAAAACATTTCTAATCAATCTCAAAAGAAAATCAAAATGTATTTTTCTCATCAGTCAAGCATTACAAACAGTGATTTTGCATACAATGCAAAGTTTACCTTTATTGCTTACTATTTATGTTGATTTACTTTAGTTTTATTTTGAGCATCCAATTGTAAGTTTATTTATTTTTTTTTTATTCTTAGGAAAAAGTCTGATGATAATCTTTGGTGGGAAATCTTTGATCCGAAATCATCCCGCTTTTATTACTATAATGCTTTTAATCAAAAGACGGTGTGGCAGAAACCTCAAAACAGTGATGTATTATCCTTATCAAAGCTTCAGGTAAAAACATTCTGTGTGTCATTGACATTCTCATTAGAATAATAAAAATTGTAATTTGTACATATCCTCCAAAATCTTAATGGTCATACTAAATAATGAAAAGTAATTATGAAATTATGCATTGGTGCTAAAAAGTATGCATTTCACAATTTTTTTGGCATTATTTTCCCAGTTGTCCAGGTGGGGCAGTGTATACACATAAACATATATATACATATGTACATACACACAGTGCAATATTTGAGTTTTGGTGCCATACTGAGTATGACATTCTTAAGTGCTACAAATTACTTAGTAACCATTGTTGGAGAGTATGTACATACGTAAACAATACATATTTGTGTATATTTTTATATTATGTTGTATAATTGTAGCTTTAACTTAGGCAATTTGTATACATCACATATTAATTATTATTGCTACTCTTCAATTAAATGTAGATTAAGTTTTAAAAGTTTATTTTATTTTCTCTTTTTTCCTTCAAACAACAAATTTTCCATTTGATAAGCAAAAGTAGATACAGAAATCATATGATTGTTAGGAATTCACAATAGTATATTAAATATAAAAATTTATATTTTCACTGGTGTTGAATTGTTTTATTTTTGGAAAGAAAGAATTTAGAGCAAGAAAACTGATGCAATAGATATAATTAAACATTATAATTTTTTATGTATGTTTTCAGGCACTTAAACAAGGAATAAATGATGGTGTTAATGGAGGAGCTAAAAAAGAATCTACTGCAACTCAAACTACTACAAAAATCAGTGTCAGTATATTTAAGAGAATTATTAAAATTAGAGAGATGAGAAATTTTATGTTGTTTCTTTATTATTGTATACTTTTATAATAAGTTTTTAACAAGGTTCCATTGATCTGGATTTATTTTATTAATTTCTTTAATCTTCTCAAATACATTAAATTTCAAATTTTTAATCTGCATTTTCCTTTATTTTATTTATTAGATTTTGAAGTATATACTATTTAAATATACAGTTTACCTCTCTATATGTATAAATTTTAAACATTGCAGGCAAGAAACCTACATAGGAATCCATCATTTCAAAAGTGTGCATCTACCCAGACAACTCCATCAGAACCCAGTCCAAACCAGAAAATAAGAGTAAGATTTTACTACTATATTACTTGTCAGTTATTTTAGTTAGTATTTAGTTAGTTTATTTAGTATCAAAATTTTATCCTTATTACTAAAAAAAATCCTTTCTTATATTTAAATAAAAATTATTTTTAAAATTTAAATTTATATTACTTTTGGCAAACATGTTTTGGATAAATAAATAAATATCCTGTTTAAAGGTACACATGCAGTTCTCTCTCTTTTTTTTTTAACTTAATGCAATTTACTTAACCTAAAATTGATTTGGGCTAGTTACTCTTCTTTGTATTAATTTTATGTATTTTTTGTTATATCTTGTAAATAAGCAATATTTTTCATCTTTTACACATTTTTACAAGTTTACATTTTATTCATTGATGTATAAAAAAGCTTAAATTTAATAGGATAAGGAAAAAAACCTTGATTTTATGTTTTAACAAAAATATGAGTGAAGTAATTGAGGTTAATTAGTTCTTAGACTGTCACAAAAGTTTAAAAGTAGAAAAATTTTTATTAACACAATTATAGTAAAGTTCACTGAATGTATGCAAAAAAATCTTTGAATCCAAATTTCAACCACTTCTTACTGTCACATATACTTGAAAATTTGCAAGTATGTGCAATTTTCATGATAAGCATACAGCAATGTTGAGCTGGTTTAATGATAATGTGGAGGGAAGTCAGTCACTCCAGAACAGCTAACAGATCCAAATTTTATCCACTTATTGTTTCTATTTGAAACTATGCAAATGTACGTAATTCCAATTCTAGAATTAAAAAGAGTAATGTAAGTTCACACATATAGTCTGTGGACTATCGGTGTTTACAAAGCAAATTTCTTCAATCAGAGATTATCTGCTGGTTGTTCATTGCTGTAAACTAAAGTACAAGATGACAAGAAAACATCACATCACATCACATTGTATCAGTAATAAACCATGGAAAAAAATACAATGCATAAAGCAGAATGAATCAGTAGTAGCAATTAGCACAATCTTAAATTGTGCCCTGGAGTAGGAAAATATCGATAGTCACTATTTATAACTTCGATTCACAGCATCGAGTGGATGGGTTCAAGATCGAAGGTTTAGGGTCTAAGGTCATTTTACCATGAGGGTCACTCATAACAGAGTGTTTTGTTTTCAAAGTTTTGATTTGCGGTAATATTGGTTATTTATTATGTCTTTAAAACATCATTGCAGTTTTATTGCTGATTTCAAGCTGAAAGTAATTCAGAAGGTCGATGAGAAAGTAGTAAGAAATTGGCATAACTGAAAGCAAACATTAAAAATATGAGAAGAAAGCGATCCAGTAGTCATGGAAAGATAAAATGATTTGCATTAGAAGACAATTTACATAGCTGGTTTCTCAAACAAAGAAATGTAGGCCTATCTGTTCCTTCCATTAAATTTTGTCTCCAAGGCTATGGCAGAAGAAATGATTTCAAATTTTAAAGGTGGAATTAATTTATTCTAATCCAGACTTTGCGGCACAGTATTGTACTTAGGTTTTTATTCTTAAAATGATTTAATATTGTCATACTAAAACACATATTTTAGCATGTATAGTCTGTTGATTATCTAGTGGTGCAGACTATCTGATGATTTATGAAATTTTTTAAATAAAAAATTGCATCCGCAGACTATACGTGTGAAATTACAGTAACAAATTACTATGGTCATAGATAAGTTCATTTATTACTGCTCAAATATAAAAGGAAAAACCTTTAGTAATTTTAATGCTTTAGTAGAAATGGATAGATTGTGCATCTAAGAAAACAGAACAAAAACTATAGATGAACAATTAATAACAATAAAATATAAAAAGTAAAATATAGTTAAAAACCTTTTAAAAAAATGCTTTAATTTTTAAGAATTACAACTAAAAAATATAAAATAAAATATTGTTTACAGAAATTAAAAAATTTTATTGTTAATGAATGCACTAAAATAATTTATTAGATCTGACTTGGCCAGTTTTGCATAATTTAGCTATGTTGTATGAAAGGCATATCTATGAACTATGCCTAAATTAAGTTCTCAAATAACAGCATAAGTAGAATATATCAGTCTAATTATCTGCTTCTTGTAAGTTTTCACTTTTTCTATAGGAGTAGCACCGCATAGTTTAAAAAGTGTGATACTTAAAATCAAACCACTATAATTGCAAAGAATATGTTAGTACCTACTAATAATAAGATAAATTTAAAAAATAGATAAATAAAACTATTTCCTTTTTAACAAAGAGCCATATACTTTTTAAACTAAGTATGTTACTCATTTATAAAAAAAAGTGATATATTTTTTATATAAATAAATACCACTTAATCAGACTGACATATTCTACCTATGTTATTATTTTTCAGTTTATATATGGTTCATAGGCATGTCTTCTAACATGGCTAAGTTATGTGAAACTTCTTGACTCAGTTGGTTTAAAAAAAAAGTATGCTTTAAAAATTAAAACTTTTTTTTAACTATATCTTTTGTACATATGTATTTCATAGGTTTAAAATTTTTAATGCATTCTTTTTTATTTCATACTTGACTTCTAATGAATTAAATGTTTTTAAATTAATTAGCATGGATATTCTTCACTTTCTGAGCATACTCTCTCTGCATATTCATATGATTCTGGATGTGCTGGAGATTCAAGTATGGCATCTCAAAGTCATAGTTCTTTAGACAGCACAAATTACAGGTGTTTCAGGTAATATTGATTTATGTTATTGATTTTGAAAGTTTCCTTAAAATTATTCCTATTATTATCATAAATTTGTTATTTAGAATTTACTTCCATATTGCTGCTTGGCATATAAATTTCATTTCATGCTTCAATAAACTATTTATTACTTTTGGTCAAGGAGATCAGTTATTATTACTTTCCTCTCTTGTGTTCCTAAAAATGTATTCTTGTTCTTTTTCATATTAAAATTATAAATTATTTTATTTTTATCATGAAGTACTTCTTAAAAAGGAATACTTAAAAATAAAATCTTAACATTAGAAATATTATGATTAAATTTTATTAACTCATCATATTTTCATATAGAAGAAATATTCTCTATTATTATGTTTGGTGTGTTTGTTACCATTATATATAAGTATGTTTATATGTGTAGTGTGAAAGTAAATGTTCATGAAACTTTCATTGTATATTACCATGTCATTAATAGGAATAATTTTAATCTTTTCTTATCCAATTTGTTAATTTCAAAGGCTTTTATTAAAAATGAAAATGGTATCATTTGTTGTTTTGCAGTATTTTATAGTAAATTATAAGTATCAAGCTTTTGATATTTAGTTTTTGTTTTCATAGCTTAATAATTTTACATATCAATTTATGTAAGAATTATTTTAAAAAACATGCTTCTAACAAAATTGTTTCTAGGTTAACATATTTAATATTTTAATGTTATTTTAAAAACATGTATTTTGTATGCTTAGTGTAAGACATTTACACTAATCCAAATATTATGCTTAGTGTAAGACATTTACATAGTAGTTAAAATGTGTTTTTCAGGAAATTTGAATTTTGTTCTGCAGAAAGTGTTGATTCCTCATATTTTCATGATCCAAACATTATGCAACCTCGAATTTCTTGGCAAGAATCTAAACAGTGGGAAAATCATGCTCCCCGATTCGAATTCAACAATGTTCCTGTATCAAGTACTTCAAATCAGAGGCCTATGCTGGGTAATCTGATCCCAGTATGGCAACAACATTCCTTTGAGTGCTGGCAAGCACCCTCAAGAACACCCCCTAAACAGCACAGTTTGGATTCAACCTCTGATGCTAGAAGACATGCTGCATCACAACAGTTTTTTCATTCCAAAGGTAAAAGCTGTATTAATTTTACCAATGCAGCAGATCAGAAAAGGCGTTCTACACCCCAACATTATCGTAAGCTTAATTCAAAGAACTCATTGTCTTTTGGACTGGATCAAATCAAACATGCCTCAAGTTATACTTTGGAAAATAACTCAAGCTATCCCCCTGAAGCTGTTGGAACACCACTTGCAAGTCGAAGACAATGGTTTGTAAAGAGTTCACGAAAGTCAGATGGTACAAGCCTTCGTAAATCTGAGAGCAATGCATCTAGTCCTCAAAGTCCATTAATGCCTTTAGAAAATTTACAATCATTTAAAAGAAGCAAAAATAATGTTCATGCTAGTATGAATAAATTTGCAGATCATAACCCACCTTCTTACAAGCAACATTCTCTTGATTTGCCTCTGCATAGCTATAATACTCATAACATGCAATGTAAGGAAGACAGATACATACCTGAAATGATTATTCCTTTCCCACAATCAACTCAGCCCAAGACAAAGATTTCTCCTGATTTTAAGATGGAAGCATATAAGAGAGATAAAGTTCTTTCTCGACAAAAATATTATAATTCTTGTAGACATATATATCAAAATGATCATGCAAGTTTATTATGTACTACACCAGATTTTAACATTCCCTGTTGTTATCAGGCTGAAAATTATTTGTCCCCCCTGCAACAGTACCTCATGGAACAAGCTAAACTTTCAGGTATAATTTTTTCCTTATATTGTTTTATTGTATATAGAGTATATACAGATAATGTATTGTAAAAATCTTTGAAAAACTCTATTTTGAGATTTTGATAAATGTGAATATTTTAGACATTCATATTTACACATATTGACACCATACAGTCCAAAAATTAAATTGTATTTGTCTGTGTGTGAACATAACAGGCCAAATGGATAAAATTTAATATGTGGATTATGCACCAAATTGTTGATCTGAATAGCAACAGTTTTAAATCTGTTGTAAAAACTTTTGAAAAATATGAATAGAGCAGCACAGAATACTAGTAATAACATCACAGCTGAACAGAGAATTAATTATCTATTCTTTGTTTAACAGTTAATTATGATACACTTTTTAAAAAAATCCCACCTAAATTTTTATTTGTTTATTATTTGTGGCAACACTCATTTTCTGGCACCTTGAATTTATAATTGCAGCCCCATTGATTAATGCGATTGGTTACCAGAATGACATCATTCCTGGGGCCACACCTCTTCCAGTAGTTAATAAAAGGGCTGGCACACAGATTTTGGGGCTTTTTCCTTTGAGATTGCGATGTAAAGAATATCATCAAAATATTTCTCTGTTTTGTGTTCTTTTTCCCTACAGGAATTTGTGTGTTTAGTTTCATCTTATGTTCTAAATTAAAAAATGTTTTTGTAAGTGAATGTTTGCATCAATCTACATTTAATAATTGCTTTACAGTGATAACTATAGTATTTTTAAATTATGTGGACATTATAAATTAGTCAGTACAATACTAATTACTCGGATCGGTAGGAAATTCAAGGTGCCAGGAAATGAGTGTTTGCCACCATTATTATGAAAAATGGGAATTTAGAATTTGTCAATAGGGAATCTAGATTTTCAATGGAAGACAGAAAACATTTAAGTTAGGATTTTACTTTTAAAAAGTTTTATTATTACAAATATCCCCTATATAATAATAGCCTAAGTTGTCTGTCCATGAATTTCTGAATCGGTTGTACCTTGAATGGATACAGGCATCCATATTGGATTTTTCATGAGTTAGGGTTAGCAAAATTGAAAGCGAGTTTGAAATCCACCACATTCTCCCTTTTCGAGCATTTAATGCTATTATTTCAAGCCTTATCCTTCCTCTTATTCTATACGAAATTCATTCTTGATAGGATGGCAAAGGCGGAGAGTAATATTTAAATTTCTGGACTGTTTCTACTTGAACCTTCATATACTCTAATTAGTTCGCTCACAACGTGCAGGTATTGTACGTTTGGTAGAATGTCTGCTCACTTGATTGTTGTACTTCTCAGGTTGATGGTTCTATCCCCGACGCAGCCAATTTTTTTTAATGTCTAATAAATTTAATATTTTCTGCTTTTTCTTTTAAATTCTTGTTCTAAAAGTTGTTTTATTATTTTTAAAATAAATTTTTTTCAACTTTTTATAATTTTTATTATTTTTATTTTATTAAATTCATGTATTGCTTTACGGATGTCCCTGGCCACATAAACATTTCATGTTGTGTGTCCTTAAACTTTCTTCTCGTAATGTAATAATAGCCTAAGTTATCTGTCCATCTGTCCTAGAATTTATGAAACTTGGACGTGAAATGGATAGAGGCATCCATATTGGATTTTTGATGAGTTAAGGTTTGCAAAATTCAAAGCAAGTAAGGTTTATCTTTTCCTAAACTATAGATCCGATTCTGAAGTAAATTATTATGAATAAGCTTCGTATCAGAGCAAAAAATACTGTCCTCATTTAAAAGGTTCAAAATCCATCCCGTCCCCTTTTCGAGCGGTTAATGTCATTATATCAAGCCCCATTTTAAGAGCAAGCGATTAAATTTATCACATAATAAATAGGTAAAAATAACATTTTTTTTTTCTAGCATTATGATTTCATTCCATTACCATCTCATTTAATCATTTCTTATTTAAAATTATTTAAATGTTTTCTGCATTGTTTTCATATGTTTTATCACTAAACTTAGATATTACATAAATAATTTTCTTTTTTATTTGACTTTAATAATAGATTAAGTACATATGTGATAATTTTAATCGATTACTTTTGTTGAAAAGTAATTCTCAGCCAAAAAAACAAACCATTTTTTTTACCTGCCTCATAGGGTTCTTTACAATTCTGGAAAATTAAAAATTTTACTGATCCCGTCATATGACGGGCTATGTGCTAGTATATATATATATATATATATATATATATATATATATATATTCACACACACACACACACAACACATTGTATTGTAAGTAAAACATTTTGTTTTCCATAGTAACCCAGTATATGTAAAATTTCTCTTATGATATGAATTTTTTTCTTTTTCTCAATGTGGGGACCTTTTCCCCCCAGCATTTGGTTGCTTTAACTATTTTGTGCTAAGTTCATCTTAATTGATATCATTTATGTTCTTTTAAGTAGTGCCTCAGTCTGAACAGTAAATTTTCTTTTCCTTGGAGATTAGTTAAAGATTTTATGTAAATAATTATCAGTAATGTAGAAGAGATAATTTGAAGTTAATCATGTTTTCATAACTATGTAAAAAAATTGATTGGAATTATATAATTACATTTAGTTTAATGCAGAATTTTGATTTTCAGTTTACTTGACCCATTTGTGACAGATGTTGAATTTTTTTCTATTAAGTCAGGAAATTTATGTTTACTAAGTAGAAAAAGTTTTTTAAAAATATTTTATCCTGTTTATAAGTCATTTGGTACTTTTAAACTGTTAAGGAGACCCTATATAGCAGTGGTTCTTAACCTTTTTAAGCCGCGACCCAAATTTGAGAAATATGTTCATGTCGCGACCCAAAAGAAGTCAAAACTTTTTCATTGCTTTATTTTAGAGCGTATTTTTAAACAATCTTCAATCCTACGATGATGATTTTTTTTAACTTTCAAATTTTTTATTTATTTTTTTAATAATAAAGATAAACAAAAGTACTTTTCGATCTAAGGAAAATTTAATTAATAATCAAGTGTTTTTAATAATTTTTATTGACCAAATTAAAATATATTTATAACTTTTTGAAAATAATTGACATTTTAACTTATTCCTAAAAAAAGAAATATCAATACATATGTTAGGTTTTTTAAATTTTAAATGCAAGTCATACAGTTTTAATGAGAACCTTATGCTTGAATACATTTTGAAAGATCTTCAAACCTCGGTTGAATGCTTGTCAAGGAGCACCTTATATCTATTTCAGGATTTAACTTGTTCTAGGAGGTGTTGGTATTACTTATTATTTGGTGTATTACTAACTTTTTTGGTTCGACTCAGAGCGACCCAAGAAATATGCTTCGCGACCCAATTTTGGGTCGCGACCCATAGGTTAAGAACCGCTGCTATATAGTACATAAGTTTTAAAATTCTAGTGTTTGTCTCTGACTCTGATTATACTTACTGTTAAATGTAATAGTACAAACATTTATGATAATGTATCCATACTCCATGGTGAACTTTATGCAAATCAAATATCACCTTCACTGCTACTTCAACTGAGCGAGTACACATGTACTCAAAAACTTGAATTGGTGGTGAGGTGAACCAGAGTGTGCACGTGCTATCGAGCTGAAGCCGGCCTTACTTAAAATAAAATGATGTTTTAATTTAATTGGAGTCAGTGTTATATAAACCACCTACAAAACCATACCACTCATTAATCAGCATAACATTTTTTTACATTAATAAGAAATAACACATTAAATTCCATAAATACCAAAATATATGTTAATTTCTACAGGATTACTGGTCCAATAATGAACTAGGCATAAATGGGTTAACAAAATTATCTAAAATTAAGTAAATAATTTAAATAGATATATTTACTGTTGATAGTTATACTTGATAGCATAGTCATATATTTATCAAAAGGGTCAAATATGTGCTAGCCATAATACCTTTACATTTTCAAATGTTAATGATTCTAAATTAAAATTAAAAAAAGTGCTAATAAATCTCAGAAAATTTAATTTTTATGTATGAACTCTAAAGAAATTGTACTAAATTGAAGAAAGTTTTAAACTTTCAAATATTTTTAACAACTTTTTACATTGATATTAAAAATTAGTATATTTATTACTGATTAAGCATTATTTCTAAGCTTAGTATTATATATTTTATATTTCAGGGAAGTTGACTGATTTTGGTGATGACAAAGATTCCTTTTCCCAAAGTGATGAAGATTCAGATGGGCAGAGAGATGATGATGATCATTTTGCTGATGATGAAGGCATGAGTCATCATGATTCATCATCTTTAGAATATCTGGACAATTACAGATTTTTCGAGGAAGACTATGATGATCACTTTTATTCTCCTGTCCTTCGCTTGTCATACAGAAAAGGAAAATCAGACCTTCAGATGTCAGGTAAATTTCATTGAATTTTATTATTTTTCTCTGAAAAAATAGAATTTTTATGAAACCTCTTATAAACAAAATTAATACAAAATGGATAAGTGTGATTTTCACTTATAAATTTTGTAAATTAGCTAAAGACTGTTCGGGCATTTCTTATTTCTCATTATTATTTATATGAACTTTATTTTGTTTTTGACTGGTTTAATTTTAATTAGTTTGGTTATCATTCTTGTAGCACAACATTAATAATTGTGTAGTTTATGTAGATCTGAGGTCTTTAAAATATTTTTCAATAAAGTTTTTACTTTCATCTAGAACAGGCTTGACCAATCCATAATACTTAGCAGGCTTATTGCATTGAAAAGTCATGTAGGATATTGTTCTTGCTGGATGCACTATATAAATATTGAGATTAAGCTTATAAAACTGTCATTATTATTAGTATTATTGATAAATTCACAATAGATTGGTTAAATATCAATAAATATGTATAATAATCAATAAATCAATCTAATAATAAATTTACTACAATAAATGCTATGTTTGGTTCAATTATAAATTTTGTGAATTCTGCCATATGTGAAATTTTTCTGGCAAGCTGCAGTGTTGCCACTTCTGGTCTAGCACATAAGCTCTCATGATGGGTGGTACAACTTAGCAAAGGATGGCGAAGCTATCTATGGTGGGAGTTATATGTTCAGAGGCAATTTGGGTATGATTGATTATGTGGAGCTTTAAGACAGTTCAAAAGTTGATTAGTTAAAGAAAAAAACTAATACTTTACAATGAATATTTTTTAAAATTCATTTAAAATTAATTCATTTTATATTATAATTCATCTTAGTCTATCTGTGAAACAGATGAATCTCGATAAGCAGATATATCAGATAACTACTATGCAGTTTACACAATCCTTTATGTTTAAAAAAGAATAATTAGTTGCAGTATGAAATGTTCACTGCACATATATAACAGCATTACAAATGTGGTAGTGTATATAAGGTAATATGTGCTGAATTTCAAATCTAAACATTGCAGTGATTCAGAAATAAGTCTCATTTTGTGTTTTTCCAACAGTTCAGCACTAGATATATAAGGAGATTGAAATGATACAAAGGGAATAATAACATAAATCTTTAATATTATGAAAATTTTAGAACTCAGCTTGTCTGAATCTATTTTTCCAATAATTTTATGTTTTATATTTTTGACTTAAATAGCAAATGTGGATATAATATTGTATAACTATTTGTTATTTGTGTAAAAAATGTTAAACAGCTTGAATAAAAGCAGGTAGTTTAATAGGAGGGGGAATTAAAGATTGTTTGTATTGAAAAAGTGTGAGTTTTAAAGAGTTTAAGACCCTGTATTAAATAAAAGCCATGATCCATGTATATCAAAAGCATCATGGGTGGACCACCTTGAAAAAGTCTAAAATGCATCCACTTCTTTTTCTTGAATGCACAAGAAAGGTAAATTCAGATAGAAAATATCATATTAAGTCAAAACTTCATGTTATTATGAAGTTTTATTATTTTGTGAATTATATTCGCCACTGTAACATTTGAAAATATAAACCCAAATCAAAGCACATGCTATGTATTGCCAGTAAGGTAAAGTAATATTCAATATAAAATCATAAAAATTCCTGATGAAGGGTTTTTTTTTTTTTTTTTTTTTTTTTTTTTTTTGTAAATTTTAAAATGTACCTAAATTGATCTTTTAAAACAATATATTTAATAATTTTATTTTGTTTTCTAATTTTGCTTTTGTGACAAGTTAATTTGAAAATTATTCCTCCTTGCACTGTTAGTTTAAGAAGCATTAATCCCTTTATTGTTAGCTTAAAAATTATCTGTTCCTTGGGCTGTCAGGGATGCACATAAACACTATTTCACAAGCATTCCTTTGCTATTGATACTATTGACAGCATTATTTTTTGCTGTTTGGGAAATCTATAATTTCTGAAGATAAATTGGTAGATTTTAGTAAATTTTTTTATTGTTTTTAAGCTAGGAGAAACAAGCAAAGAAAAAAGTTTTCCTTTTGTGTGCTTTTGTATTAGTAGGCTCTTTATCATGTACCTATTTATTCACATTTTTTAAACTTAACCTTTTTATATTATTTGTTTATCATTATTATAGAATGTTTAACTTTATTGTTATTTTACTACTCAATAGTTTTACTTTGTGTTTTTGCTTCATCTTGACACATTTTAAATACTAATGACATTTTTACTGCCAAGTGTGCCACAGTAGACTTTAGCACTCCAAACCAACCAACCAATCAGCTACTGACTAAACTTCTAGTGATCTAGATTATGGAAGAAAAAGATGATCTCAAATTTTAAAACTCTTTAAATAATTCTCTTCTCTCTCTCTCTCTCTTTGTACAAAAGTATATAAAAGACCTTTTTTCATTACATTTAGGTTCTAAACCTGTTAATGGTCACAAACCAGAAGTGCTACCCTCCTCCCCTTCTCCATTTCCTCACCAGGACTCTGATGCTCCTACAGTATTACTCCCTCCATATTATGACACTATATGTGATGATAAGCCTGATGATGATGAGCAGCCTGAATTCAGTAATTTAGAAGAAGAAGAATCAGAGGTTAGCATATGTTTAAATATTCTAGTTTTCCTCTTACTTTTAAAGGTTTAAAGTATACATTTTATTGGATAATTTTAAATTTACTCTGGAATTTTATTTTTAATTTCTTCAGACTAAGTATGAAATTTTAGTTATGAAAGTACTAACCAGACAAATTTTTTTGCTCACTGAAACACTGCCATATGCTGCTAGATTGAGGCACGATAATCTTAGTGCATGTATAGTTTGGATTTGAAACACAAAATTTTAAAAACCTACATATATAGTAGCTGCTAGCAAGCAGAAATTTTGTGCCATGCTTTAGACATAGCATAATATTTTAAAAGATAAAGAGAGTCTTGTAATGTACTTACAACCTATACACCAGTGTCCGTAACAAGGGGGAAATACAGAAAGAATATAATACTTTATATTGAGATTCAGACATTTATTCTGTACATTAATTTACAAATAGATCCTTGGTTATCATATATCATAATCATCAATTATTCATGTCTTATATTTACACTATAATTATTACAATTCTATCACACTGTTAAATTATTAAAAGAGGCCTAAGTTAAGTGACTGTAAATATTATTTTATCTTTACCTATATTAAATGCACAGGGGAGCAGGCAGGCAGGGGCTTTCCTCACTCGGTGTCGATCAGGGCGCACGGGACGAGTTGAAGCTGGTGTATCCTTGTTCCACTTCTCTCGACTCCCCACTTCAACTGCTCTCCTTAACTTTGTTTCCAAAACTCCTCACCTCGGTTCCAACGCCCCTTTTTTCTTCCTCTCCAATCCCTTGTCTTCGGGAAATTTTCTCACATCTGCATGTCCTTCGGGAGTGCAGGTGGGCTCATTAAAGTAGCCCCTTTTGTGCAAGCTGACATTACTTTTTAGCCCCTGCTCCCATAACTCACAGTTACAGCTCTGAGCCAGCTTGACCGTTACGTTGCCATTCCGTGATCTATACCTTCTCTGTGGGGGTCCCTAAACTAGACGTGCACAATTGGAGTCCTAAATTCCTCTAGGAAAATCCTCCCACAGCTGTGCATGCATGTGCAGAACACCATGGGAAAGTACCTCGGTACAGAGAGACAAAGCAACTCTTGTATTCAGTTTTTACTGATGTTATTATTTCATTGTGTATGGTTCTTGTTTAATGCATTTATTTGGAGTATGCCAAGAAATGACCAAATAAGCCGAATGATGGCTGAGAGGTTACGTTCCTGATCTTCAGTACCAAAGTTCATAAGTTCGAATCCCCCCCCCCTCCCGTGGCACAGAAGTTTGTAAACATTTGGAGTTGGCTTCAAGCAGTAGGTCCCAGTCTCATTAGGCCTTATGTTTCAAAAAAGTAGACCATAGCATTCCAGACAAAGCCAAATAGATACAACACCTTACAGTACCAGCTTTGATGAGTTTGAATCCAAATGTCTGCATGGATGTTTATAGCTGTTCTCAGTAGTCAGTAATCATCCATCATGTTATAAAAAATAGCATTTAAAATCAAACAAAACTTCTGAATTTATTAAATTACTCTTTTGATTCTTAGGTTTAAAATTTATAGAATTACTTCAAATTTTAATTTTTTTTTTAATTTGAGTTAAAAAAAATTTACTTTTATAAGTATCTTAATCTGCACAAAAGAACAGGTTAAACTTTTGCAAATTAGAAACTTTTTGTCTCTTACTTTGCACACATGTATATATGTGTGTGTATATAGATATAAACACACATATATATGTATATTATATATATATATATATATATATATATACACACACATACATTCACACACATACATGTATATTATATACATGCATATATGTTTCTATGTGTGTGTGTACTGCATATTTCCATGTATAAGCTGAGAATTTTTTGGGACTTTTTATAGATCTAAAGGGGGGGGGGGGTGTGCAGAGTGGCTGATATATGAATCTGTGAAACAGGTGCAGTAGGAATTCCTTTTTGAGGACATTTTTGTTGTTGAAGGTTAAAAAAATTCATCAAACTGGCAATAAATAAATAAATAAAACTATATAATAGTGCAAAAAGAAATTTTGAACTGAAAAAAAAATTAAAAATAAGTATATAACAAGTCTAACCTGTGTTATAATCAAGTTAAAATTAAAGGGGGTGAAAGCCAAAATATTGAAAACGTGCCCAGAAAACCTGTAGTAAATTAGCAGATTAGCTATTTTCGTAGAAAGCATACTTTTCTGTAAACTCTAAGAAAGCAGTAAATCAGTGAAAATAGCAATTTTATATTTTTTAAGTTTATATTGCTTAAAAATTTTTTTAAAAAGGGGGTAGCATCCGAAAGGGTTACTAAAGGGTAAATTACCATTATTGGTGTAATAAGTAAAAATACTGCTGAATAGTTTAGTACCCTGATTGTCAAACTGGTTGCTGTGGCAGTAATCAAGAAAAGTCAGCTTAAAATTTTGATATTACTAATGAAATTGTTGAATATACTTAGCAGTTAAATTTTAATTTGTCCTCCTTTGCTGCTGTTGAAACAGGCTGAGAAATAACCTTCTATATGTTTAGAGGTGCAGCTAATCCTATACTTTGGCTTTTTGCCAACATATTTGAACATGAGAAATTTTTTTTCTATTTCAGCTTATATATGAATTTGGGGTAGATTTTTCTACAAAATATGCATTCTCAGATTATACATGGATGGGCTAATTTGGAAATATACAGTATGTATAATGGGCAATAATGGTTATTGTTAATCATTCTGTAAAGAATATAACATGTTATATTTTACTTATTATCTGTGTGAGAATGTATTACATTATTATTATTACTATTTTTTATATAGGAATCAAAAATTTCTAAAGGTGATATACAGAAATATGCCGAGGATAATTTAAATAGGCATACAAAAGGAATTTTCAGAAAAAAGTTTTCATTGCAAGATATGTTGTCCTGGTCTAAGGTATTTATTTTCAGTTTGTTTAATTTTGAGACATAGTTGATTTTAGTTATTCTGTTACATATAGGTTGTGTTTTAGTAAATCATTTTGAATTAGATTTTTTAATAGTTATAAAACAGGAAATACAAGTTATTTGTATCTTAATAACATATCTTTTAATATTAACATATCTTATAACATATTTTTTAATATGAAGTTGTACTTTTTTCATAATCTGATTATATGAAATTTTGAAATAAAATGTATCCATTAAATGTATAAATAATATTATTACCAATATCTGCTTCATTTTCATTTTTATTTTTAATATTTTAATATCATACTAATATTGTAGGAAAACTATATTTGGAATTTGAGAAAGCCAGCATATGCTTCAAGCAATATTTGCTTTAAAAACCACCAAATACTTTATAAATCTGTAGAAATATATTTCACTATTATAGAGCTTATTGATAATATAACAGATTGACAGTTTGTATAGTCTAATTAATAAACTATTTTAACACAATATTATACTTTTTTTTTTTTTTTTCTGAGAAAAAAAGCTGATAGACAAGCAATTATGCATCACTGTGCTTATTTTGTTTTTGATCTTTATGAAACTTTTATAATAGTAAGCCAAATTATTATAGTAATTAGTTTTTAATTATAGGGAAGGAAGTGTTCAACTGAAAATATTCCATATCTGCTGTTGAACTCTGTTACCTAAATGAAAATGCAGGCAAATAAATAAATGGAAAAAAATCAGTATATTTATTTAACACAATTCACTCCCAAATAAATTTCCGTCTGTCTGTTTTTTGAATTGTTAAGTTTAAAATACCATATCTTTGATTATCAAAATTATCATAATTGCAAGAAATTTCTCAAAAAAAATTTTTTTTTTTTTTATCACTTATGAATTATTTGAAATTGTTTAATTTTTGCTCTGTGGAAGTTTTAAAAATTTTTGATTTGGGGTCACAATACTCTTGGATTATTTATTCTTGCATTCTGCACACTAACAGCAATAATTATCTGCGTATTTTATTCTTTATAGGATCCTATAAGAAAACCTATGATTACAACTACAGATAAATCTTTGAAAAGGGATGCTTGTGACGTTTTCAAGCTCATTCAAACTTATATGCTGGATCATAAAGCTAAAAGTGGTCAGACTTATGAGGCAGTTGTTTTGGATATTGCCACCAGAGGCTGGAGTAAGCCTGCTCTTAGAGATGAACTGTACATTCAAATTTGCAGGCAAACTACTGAAAATCCTAGAAGGTTATTGTTTGATTTATTTATTGATTTATTTATTTTGTATAATACTATAAGTATATCTTAAGTATTTAGCTAATTTATTTGCTTTGTCTGCTTCTTGTAAATTTAAAAATAAGAAGATTATTAAATTTTTAAATGTCTTCCAAGCACAGTAATAACCTTCATTCTTAAAAAAAAAAATTCAGCAAAAATATACTTATCCCTTTTTTTTTTCTTGAATTCTTATATACTTAATTATAACAACCCATTTACATAGTTTTCTTATACTATGGTTAATTTTTGTACTTCTGCTTTGAGACTCCTGTTTTTTCTTTTTTTATTATTACCATTTATATTTGATTTAATATTGATTTGTATTTCATAACTTTATTATTTTTGTTTTCATATTTTTTTTTATTTAATGTTTAGACTTTTTCATTTTCTCTCTTTGTTAAATTTTGTTATTGTTTTAGTTTAGTTTTGCTGATATTCTGAGTCTGGAGTTTTTAATGAGACCTTGAGTTCATAACATTTGAATAAGTTAGGGAGACCAGATGAGAATGTTTCAAAAACTTTATCAACAAGTAAGAAAAGGAAATGCAACTTAAATAACATTATTACTGTATTCTTCACTTCATATTTTTTGTGGTATATACATTGAAATAGTCTTTTATATTTATTTGTATTCAATTATGTTTTAGATATAATGTGTTTGTGTAACTTATATACAAAATCAATATTTATAAGCATAATTAAAAATAAATCTAAAATGAAATTCAAAAAGTTGTGCTAAACTATTTATTTTCGTAAAAATGTTTATTTCTGTAATTTTAACTGATTTATAATAATCAATATTTGGGCAAGTTTAAAAATTTTTACAATAAAAAATTTGAATCTTTCCTGTGGTACTATTTTCATTTTACATATCACTATTTCCTTAAACTCTTGTTTTTATTTATTTATTTTACTGTTATTTTATCTAATTGATAGTTGTTCATATATCCTCTGTATACTGTTCCACCAGTTAGTTAAAATTCATTGGTATTGACCATTATTTAATTATTTGTACTTCAGTACTTCAGGAACAGAACTAAATAATTGGACTTAATAAAAATATATGGTATTATTTACATATGGTGGTATGATTGTTCTTTTGGTTGATATTATCCATTTATTGTTTATTAAGACAATGTGTTCTAATGTATAGAAATTAATATTACTCTAGAGCATTGTCTTAATGTTTAAAACATATAAATTCTTTTATATAATATCTGGTTATTATAGTGTAAAAGAGGAAGCTAATCATTAATAAAAATTATTTTATTTAAAATTAGCAATATTTGCTCCCAATATCCTGTCTGATACTAAAACTGAAAACTGTAAAAAGAACTTTCTGCAGTTTTTTCCTTTTACAAAAATCTGCTTTTGGGGCATGTATACAGTGATCGCTAGCTCATATGATTTAAGTTTAAAACATTAACCTGTGAAGTCTTATTTTAATTTCATGTTTTTGTATTTACAGGGAAAGTTTAGTTTTAGGCTGGGAACTAATGGCTGTATGTTTGACGTTTTTCCCACCATCAGTAAAATTTCAGCCTTATTTGGAAGGTTATATCAAGAAACACCAAAGCAGTAGTTTGGATCCACCAGATGTAAGCATATACATCAGTACAGTGCATTTCTTATATACAATTTAATTGCATGTCAGATTTCTTGATAGTTTTATTGAGCACCTAAAATATAAAACATTTCATCTTAAAAATTAATACATTTTGATGTTTCTCAATTCTTAATCTGCATTCTATGTTTTCCAGACCCACAGTTGGCAGATTATTGAGAATCTTTCCATTCATGTCATGAAAGTAATTTGTGATAAGAGGGAAGCTAATATTAATTTTAAAAAATCATTAAATTCAATTCAATACTTTGTTTAGTATTGCATATCTTCAAGTGTTCCAAAAATCATATGACTTTGAATTTTTAAATACAAATTTGGTGGGAGAGCTATTTTCATTTTTCCTTAATGAACTAATACTTTTCATTTGTGTGCATATGTGACTATGGGTAACTAAATTGTGGAAAAACAGTAGTTGAAAGCATATTATGTTTTTGTAGCTATTATCAAGAACAATTGTAAAATTAGTGCAATCTGTAGCTTTATGCTTCTTTCCATACTGCATTTTCTATTGCACCCCCTTTTTTTTTATAAAACACACTCTGTTCTTTATAAGATAATCCAAGAGTCACATTTCTCAAGTTCACTTTGGAGTTTTAAATATATGTCCCCATAGAGTTTTGACTGCCAAACAGTTGTTAAAACCTCATTGTAGCATATGAAACAATGATATCAAGACAAACCATGGATAGATGACTAGTTTAGAGCTAGTCTTTACATGCAGAGACAACTGGTGTATGTTTTGCTCATGTAGTTTCACAAGAGAACCCTTCTATTTTGGAACTTAAACACCTTTCTTAGACAAAGGAGGAAGGGTGTCATTTCCTCTCCAGTGACAAGTTGAGATTCAACAGAGTGATTCTTACTGAGTTATTATCTGAAGAGATTGTGGGAGGTCCTATCAACTTGCAAACATTAGAAATATCCATCACTTTGGTATTACTGACATCCTTGTATGGATATGAATCATGTTGGATGGGTTTACAATGCACCATATCTTATATATTATTGTGTTCCATATCTTATTATTGAGTTAAGGAATTTTCCAAAATTTCACTAACTCTGGAAAAAAGTTTTTTTCAATCTTCAAATAAGTGATCACTGTGCCAAGATTAAAATTTAAAATATTTAAAATTGAAAAAAAAAATTTAAGTCTTTTTCTATTTTCATTTTAAATAGTTTTTTTTTTTTTTTAATATTTACTATGCATGTTAAATTATTTAGGTATTTTTCATTCCAATTTAAAAAAAAGTATTTAATCACTTTTAGTTGCACCATTCATATACATTCAGAATTAGATTATTTGAGTGAGAAATTGCAACTGTAATATACCCATTGCACATGCTGAATAGACATTGTTTGATGTATGGTACTTTATTACATTAAATTAAAACAGTGAAGTTATTAAGTGCTCTCAGATGGGAAATCTGTATTAGTATATACCTAAAATTGTACTTTTTTTACTTATATAAATGAAAAAAAAATGGCAAACTCCTCTTCTATAAGGGTGCAGCATTTGCTGGATCAAAGTTTGGCACATTTCTGAGAAATGTTGCTTGACTGCAATTTGTTAGTGAATTTGGGAAAAATTATCAGGGAAATATCAGGGAGCATTTTTTCCCCTGTATTTTGTGGCCACCATGTTATGTTTCATAACTTTTCTTACAAAATTATAAAAGTACATTTAATTATTGTTTTGTGAAGTATCTTATTTATGTGTATATGATGTTTAAAAGCATAAGTTAAATTATCATTCTGTATGCAAAAATAGGAATTATGCAATTTTTTTTTTACTTTTTGGCTTTGTAATTGTGTATAATTTTACCTGTAATTAAAAGGTTAACATGATGTTTTAAAAACATTTTAAAATATATTCATTTAGTAATTAAAAACTTTGAATTGGTATTCTCAATTATTTAGTTATTAGGAAAACAGTAAAATTGGTTGGTAATTCCATTTATATTAGTAATTTTATTGTAAATTCTATTTTAAAATGCTGTAGTTGATAACCTCATTTGAATAGTACTTTTCATTAAGCATATTCATAAATTCATTTTATTAAAATTTGTACAACTGAATACTTTTTGTAGTTGAAGATAAGTCAGTATGCTTTAGTTTGTGGAAAACGACTGGAACAAATATCCCATAAAGGGGCTGCTAGGAGCTTAAGGAAGCCAACTGTAGAAGAAATAGAACAATCTAGAGTATGTTTCTTTATCATTGTGAAAATGTTTATTATTTTTACCAATAATTCTTTATAAAATTCTGTATAATATTGACATCTTGAAAAAAATTGACATAATCATAATTTAAATTTTAGATACTTGCTATTGTTGTTATAAAGTCAAAAACTTAGTGTTCTTAGGACTATGAATTATTTTACGTATTTAGAACATTAAAAAAATAATTTGTAATATGGCAGGGGAAATTTTTGTACACTTTTAGACTCCTCAATAGCTATATTCCATCATAATTTATATAGAATTTTGGAAAGTATATAATTGGGCTTTTTGTCCTCAGTATTTCATAAAAAAAAAAAAAAAGATGTGATAAGTTTCTGTTTTAATATTTTTTTTTTCAAGACATTCAAAATAAATAGGTCTCTCAAATTGCAAGAATGTGTATTACAAAAATCATTTTCATTATTGCATAAAATGAATCATCTTAATTTATGTCTTTCTGTTTTACTGACTATATTAACAGAACTAATATCTGCATTTTTATGCCTCTTTTAGAAAAGGAAGAAAAATGTTTCTTTAATCTCTTTTTTCCTCCATGACAATCCAAATAAAAAGAAATCTTTAATAAGTTCAATTTCTATTGAAGATTATTATTGTGCAATTTATAATTTAAATATTTTCAAGTCATTTAATCAATTAATTTAAAGTTCATTTTCATACAACCTGTAGTTTATATATGTATTTAATTGCTTTATATCAGAGTGGTAGTTAGTAAATGGAATAGCACAAACATGTTATAATAGTACAAGAATACCCCCTTTAAGACTGTTAATTTGTTTTCATAGAGTTCCAGATTAAATGAATCCACATTGAATAAAATACTGTTTCTATTGAAAAATAAGTAATTTGTTCTTATCTGATTTTATTAAAATATAAATATTTGCGTATTTATTTAAAATTTAATGAAAAATAATAAAAGGTTAAAAAATTTAAATAATTGAATACTTTTATTGCTTAATGTTTACAAAATGTAAAAGAAAAGCATTATTTTTTTAACTAGAAAACAACCAGTTTTTGGTATCTTTTTTGTGTATCATACAATATTATTTTCGAACTTTTCTTTGTTCCTTTTTTTTATTTGGATTCTTATCTTCATTCAATTCACATGTTCTTTTATGGGTCAATTTTTTAAGCACATTTTCTTTAATTGCTGTCACTTCTTTTTAAGTCTGATAAATTTTCTATGCTGATAAGAAATTGTATACAAAAGCTGATAGTTGATTTGAATAGACTCTGTCACATCTACTGATGTGATGAATTGTACCTAATAAATTGAAGCCTACTTCATGTCAAAGTTTTACAATATCTCTATCCATTGGAATTCTGATAAAACTATTTTAGTGAGAACATTTTGTTGCAAAGTCTTTCCAAATTGAATAGGGAATCAATCAATTTAATACTGAGGGACTTACTAAAATGTTTAGCTCAAATTACCAACCATACTATATAGCAGGGTGAGCTCTGATTGAAGTTGCACTAAGCCAGATTTTCCTGTATATTCTAAATGGAATGGTTCTCTTCTGTAGGTTCAAATATTTCGCCCATCCATGTTTGGAAATAGCCTTGAGGAAGTGATGGCTCTTCAAAAGAAAAGATATCCTTCATATAGCCTCCCATGGATTCAAACTACACTATCAGAAGCTGTTTTGCAATTGAATGGTGCACAAACTGAAGGGATATTTAGGTATTATTAAAATGTAGTTTATATATTGCCAGCCATTATAAGTGTTGCATTTAAAAAAATATTTCTTTTTATAGCCTTATTTCTAAACTTATGACTGGGTTTTTTCATTATTCTCTTAAAATCAAATTTATCTTGAGTTTTTTAAATATAAGAAAATATTAGTATTGGATATCTATATTCGGTAGTAAAAGAAAACTCTGGAAATCTAGTATCTGACAAAAACGCTATCCCTTTCATCCCTAATTTGAATGGTATTATCAAACTGATCCAGTGCTGGAAAGAATGCTTCAGTATAAATGAAACTTATATCAAAAATTAATAAATAGGTATTGCTTTCAGTTCCTTGTCATATTGTCATGTTTTATGATAGTGTACAAAATTATGAGTGTTATATATTGATACCTCCACATGGTTTATTAATGGAAACTTTAATTTATTTATGTGTAATAGGGAAGACCTTGATTGGAGTCTAGGGTAGAATAAGGGATTGTTTTATGTTCTTCATTGTTTAATAAATCTGAAGTAGATATCTCAAGTTTTCTCAAATAATTATTTTTATATATGTTTAATGTGTAATTATATTACTTTTTTTCCTTTTTTTAATAGGGTGCCTGGAGATATTGATGAAATTAATGCAATGAAAATGAAAATTGATCAGTGGGAACTTATGGAATGTGATGATCCCCATGTTCCAGCATCCCTTTTGAAGCAGTGGTACAGAGAGTTGTTTGAACCCTTAATACCTGCTGATTACTATGATGAATGTATAACATATTGTAATGATCCTGATGCAGCTATTCGTATTGTAAAAAATTTACCAGAACTTAATAGATTAGTGTTTTCATATCTCATACGTTTCTTGCAGGTAGGTACTTAAGATATTTTTTAAGATATCTAAGATTCTTATATACACTACTTTTTTATATTTATAAATTTTCAGCAATTGAAATTTTATAATGAAATAACTTTTATGTATAAAAAGATTTTAAAGTACATCAGTTTAAAAAATTGACAGTTATTTTTATTTCATTCTATGAAAGTTTAAAAATAAATTGCCATCAGTATTTATTTTTTTAAAGGGTGGGGGAGGTTGTATGCTTTAACATATTTTCATTTTTATACAAGTGACTCTGAAACCAATGAATTGTAAATCCATTTTTCATTTTATATTTTCTGACTTTAAAATTTAAATGAAATAAATACAGACATGCCAACTACTCTGGAGTTGCTCCGGAAAAATGAGAAAATTTGACAACTCCGGAAACTTCTCAGATTGCTCCGGAAAATAACAAAACTTTTGAACAGCTAAAAGATCACAATTCAGCAATTAAATACAAAGTTTTGTAAAAAATAATGTTGAATATTACTCTTTTCACACAGCATGTTAAAAGTTTTCAGTACTGTGCAGAAAAACTGAATTTGGATCAAATTTGAATAGACAAACTCTAGAATCCCTAATGATAAAAAAATGGAAATATTTGACTCAAGGTAAATGTTGCTTTAAAAAACTTTGTTCTGAAAAATAAGTTGTTAAAGCTAAAAAGTTTACTCATAAAATTTTAAATGCATGAATTTTAATTTACCTTTTACAATTTACTACTTTGTAAATATTATTATTTTAATTTAGAAACCAATAAGATTTGCACTTATGTATAATCTGCAATTAGCATGTTAAAGTTTTTAGTTATTAAAGCGTTTACTTATTGCTTTGGCTACAATTATTGTTGTATATTATTAAAAATTGTAATAAAACATAGGTTTATAAAATTACTGTATTAAAAAAGCATTAACTTTCTCAGCAGTTTTCATAGACTTTTAAAAGCAACTGATTTATTATGATACATAGAACATTACATATTACATAGTACATTTCATAGAATTTTATTTAGAGATTTAAATTTCAAAGGCTTGTTCAAACAGTTTATTTATTCAATTCAAAAAATTAAAAAAAAAATTTCTAATATATTTTATCCAAATTATTTTAACACAATTTAATCATGATGCCATATTAGTACTGAATGTATTTGTAGGCTGTAAAGTGTCATGGTTTGGAATCCAATAATTTAAATTATCTAAACACTTAAATAGTCAGAAAAATTAATAAGAACCTATATTAACTATATGCAAGTTTAAAAAATAAAAAGAGCAGAGAATTCTATGAATTAACAATTAATTCTATATCAAACAACTTGGTTTTTATTTTACTGTATATAAATATCATCACATTCTTGTGTCTGAAGATGAACTGTATTTTGTATCTACTTGTAAAAAAAATATTAATAAAAGTTATATTTTTCATATACATAAAGTTTTATTTAAGAGCATGTTTTAGTAAGAGCTTTTATTTTAAAGGTGTTTGCTGCTGAAGAAAATTGTGCTGTGACCAAAATGGATGCCAAGAATTTAGCAATGGTTATGGCTCCAAACTGTTTAAGATGTACTGCTGAAGATCCTTCAGTTATTTTTGAAAATACCAGGAAAGAAATGGCTTTTATTCAGACTCTTATTCAGCATCTGAACACAAGTTATATGGAGGGTGTTATATGAGCTTGTTCTCCCATTATGCTGTTTCAACTCTTTAAAAATCCATTAATTAAACAAAACATATTGCTGCAGTCATTAAGTATTTGATATGTGCAATATATGACTGCAGTAATAACCTTATCTTAACAACCTTAAAGCTCATACTGTTAGCTAAGGTGCTATTTCCCTTTCTATTGATATTCTCATGTAGATTTTTAATGTATATTTCTGATTATACATGTGTGGGAAGTTTTGCCATGAACCATTTGAAATGTTTGTAAATGATTTTTTTAAAAGTACATATATATATATATAATATATATATATATAATGTATGTATGAATCGATCAGGCAAATGATCTTTAGACTTTTCATTTAAGTAATAGAGGAATACTGTTGATGAGAGATTTTTAAATTATACATATGTTTTGCTAATTTTTTTGTTCAAATTAGATTAATGATTTTACATACCAAGACATTTTGTCAGGATTACTTAAAAGTTTTGTAATAGTCTGTTGTGCAGTTGACTCATATGTAGTAATTTATTCCTTTAAATTAAAGGAAAAGAGTTAAAAAATTGAGTGGTAAATTTTATTTTGTAATGATATGACTGCTAGTACTGTAATATAAGGGATCTTTGGTGTTATTATAACAGTTAAGCTTATATCTACGTAGCATTCTGTAAGATATGTTTATTTCTATAATTTGTTAAAACTTCTAAAAATTTAATAAGTTTCGGACAAATGGAAATAGAAATTGCTAAGTTTTTCTACAATTAACTTAATGTCCTCATTGTCATAGTTTTTATATTTTGCAAGATTAATGCTGAATTTTAAAAATCTTTGTGATATCATTTGGAGCTTTACTGTCATAATATTGATTACTTTCAACCCAGAAAGAACTTTTAAAAGTTGGAGGGAATAAAGTTAAATTTCAATTTATTAATCAATAAATTGTTTGAAAATTGAGGATTGGGACATGGAATTTTCAGTACACTAACTGCCATATTCACCAGCATGAGTTAAACCACTTTCAAGAATTACCCACTTGTTAAATGCAAAACCAGTATTCACCAGACCAAAATACAAGAATTATTTCATTTTCTGACCCGTTAAAACTGATCCAACAAATTGGCAAATTAACACTTGTACTTATTTTTCAGGCATGTGCATATCATCTCTCCACCATTCAGTAAGTAAATATAGCAGAAAATTAACACTTACTCTAAAGGAATTCTAATGTATGCTAATGTGTGATTAGTTGTATAATTTACGGAACTATCTGTAAAAACTGACTAAAATTTTAACTAGGTGTTGTTCTCCTAAAAATAAATTATTAATGAAATCATTATCATATTAAGTATTAATTCTGTGAATGTAGATTTTGGTTTCCACATAGGTTTTCTGCAGTATGTTAGAATTTCATAATTTTCTTCACTTTAATATTTTCAATATCTGAATTTTACTTCATCTAATTATATTTGTTTTTAAAAACAAACTTTACAAATTGAAAGAAACCCATTTTTAATTGATTTTACAACTATTAATGAAATGTAAATAGTAACATTTAAATAAGATATTAACCTTTTAATTGTGACATGTATTTCAGAAAATGTGCCTAAAATGGAGAAAAAGAAATCCATGCTTATATCAATAAGAACATTAGAAATGGTTATGTAAAAATAAATAAACAACTGCTATATTTATTAATATTTCTTGTCCATTAATATATCTTGTCAAAATTAAAGTAATTGACATATTTTACTAAAATTTCTCTTACTCCATTGTATGGAAAAATTTTCTTATTTTGAAAAGGAAGAACATCACTTTAATTAATTTTTTTCTTGAAATCATATGGCAATTCCTTTCTAATTGCACATACTATTCTATAGTAGTTAGTAGAAATAATGTTGCCCAATTATATCAGTAAACTTTACAGAAATATAATAATTCTTTATGTGAAGCACTTTTATTTGTTAAACTGGGATTTCATCAATGACATATTTGGTCACACCATCAATAACATCATCTTAAACACCATCAATATCCTTTCCTGTGTTTCCTGTGGTGTATAAATTAAGGTGACACAGTATTATATACCAAGGCAAAAGTAGTCTGTGTAAATAATTCTGGAAAAAAAAATATAGCTAGTCCAATACTCATGTAACATGAATATGTATTAAGAAGTACCACCATATATATATTGTAAATAATTATTATAACTAGTATATATTGAATTGAAAATTAACTTAATTTGACCTTCATTGAATAGAAATACCAAATTTTGTCTCCTTCTCAATATTAATTAGAGCATTACAAATTTTATTAGTTTGAGTTGCTCAAACTAAATTTGGACAAGATTATAAGGAATGTCATTATCAGAAGTCTATGAAACTTCAGATCAGGTGGGCAAGGGGTTAATATAAGGGGGCAAGTCTTCTATGTTTATACAGTGCTTTGAGTCTCTTGAAACATCATATAGATAAATTGACCCTCCTGTTTTATAGAATGCAGTTATTGCCATATTGATTTCATAGGCACATTGCATCTAAATTTGTCACACATTTGAAGACTAGTAAAATCTTATTTTTTCTTAAGCCCAATATTTATTTTTACTCTTTTTAATTGTATCAAGCAAAATTGTCCAGTATATTTCAGAAATTAATAATTTTTTTGTCTAACCAAATTCATGGTTTTAAAATTTATATTTGTTGGTGCTGTCTCTCCTATGATCTAGATTTTCCACTAATTGTCTAAAAATTCTAAGAGTTAACTAATCCAAGTCATCTTGATGTGATAAGGAATTTACTAGAATATTTTGATGAATAAGACCCTCAGTGAGTGAGTATTCAAGTGAAGAATGTGATATTGATTCTGAAGATGAAAGAATATGAAAGAAATCCAGAAAAGGAGGAAGATGAGAAATAAATGCATTCTTTTTTGCAACAAATTTATTTTCTCCTTTAATCTTTTTCTAATCTTAGTTCTAAATCTAATTTATTCAGTACTGTGGAGTAAAATAAAAGTGAAATTAATAGCTGGTCTTCATCAATATTTATCTCTCATTTTAAATATCATAGAATACCATATTTAAAAAAAAAAAAAAAAAAAAAAAAAAACTTTGGGATAAAAGATCTGGTATCACATGTAAGACAGTACACTGTAAAGTGAAGTTTTAAAATAATAAATTTACATGTAAATCTTGAAAATCATAAAATGTAGATCTAAATGAAAAAATTGTAAATAATAGCACACACTCGAAAATTGGCAAATTCTTTATAGGATTGCAATCTACCTTAACTAAAAAGAACTATTTGTTCCAGGAAAACATAAAAGTTCTATGAAGTATTCTTTAGCTGTCTTTAAAATGCATAATTGGCATTACAATTATTGTTTTATTTCGGCTGTCTAGCCAATTGTGCTTTGAGGAAACTTAAGCCGAAATTTATAGCTGACATTCTCTGAACATATTAATACCATTTTATTCTAATACTCTTTTTGCTGTTTCTTCTCCCCCCCCTTTTTATTTTACCTTTTTGCTAGTTGGTCTCATATAAGCATCATTATAATATAAGATGTAATTGATAACTTGTAATATTATGTAGATATGGATATAAAATCAAAACCAATTTTTTGGCAATGATTCTTAACTGAGTAGAAAAGATGAATTATGATAGGTCAATCACAGTCATTTAAATAAGGTTATTTATATGATTGGTATAAACAAAAATAAATAATACATAACTATTTAAGTATATTAAAATATAGTCAACTGCACATATTATCAGATCTATTTTTAAAATAATATTTGTACATTGTTGGAGAGAAAATTGTATTTTTATGCATTGTTTACATGTACTATGTTATTGTCATTTCATTACTTTTTTAATATAAATAAGACAATCCCAAGTTTTTATATTCTTTAGTTTTAATCTCACCTTAATATTTATTTACATTTCTTAAGTATCTTATTCCACACCAATATAAGATATGAAAAGTATTTTTCTCTATATATACTTTTTTGAAATCAAAGAAAAGCTGTCTTAATTTTTCTAGTCAAAGTTTTAAGAGTAATTCTTAAAATACTTTTTATAGAGATATAGTCATATAAATGATTTTACATGAAAGTAATTATCTTAATTTCTAATTGCAGTTCTTCTCTATAAAGCTGTATAATAATGTGTGCATTTGTGTTAGTATTCCCAAATTTCATACTTTTGAACAAATAATTTGAGTAATACTTTTTTTTTTTAATTCTTAAAGCAAATATTTTAATGAGCTTATGACATCACTGATGAAAAATTGCAGTAATAAATTCTATTTCATAAATCACAATTTTAGGATAATGTAAAAGTTACTTAATATATGTGAGTAGATATTCTTGTATTTAATATGATTGTAATCAAATATACCTTCAGGAAAAACTCCTTTTATCCTTTTTAATGAGAAGATTGCTAAAGCAAATTATTTTAAATAAAAGGTTAATATTTCTGAATGTTATGTTATATAATTAACATAATGCATAATAAAACAATATACAACATAGTAGAATTGAAAATAAAAATATTGCTGAAGTTGTCAGCACTATCCTTTTTTATTCTCTTTTAATGTATGCAAAAACTGAAATAAACTAAAGTAAACAAAAGTAGGTATAATTTATATAAAATACAAAATCTTTAATAATTAAATGAACATATTAATCAAAGAAAAGCTGTAACTAATATAAATATTTGTCATTTTAAAATCCTAAATTTTTTTTGGTATAATAAATGTTCAAATTTGTTGAATTAATGATATATGATAAATAAATAAATAAAAGAAAGCTAACTATGCATATGAAATTGCTTTGCATTAATTTCATAATATAAAACTGACTGCAAAAATTCCATTTGTTACCTCATTTCATGCCATTATAAAATAATAAAAATATTGTGAATACCATATTATCTCAGCAGGAAATTTAGGAATTCAAGCTTTTACAAACACTTTTGTGCTCTACTATAAAATAATTTTACTTCTTGCAAGATCATCAATAAGAAATTTAATATAATTAATGATTTCATGTTTAAAATTTTATCATTTTTTACCTCGTGCATACATGTGTATATCTATTTTATTGTTGTAGAAGTATAATGGAAGCCTTATTTATCTATTTATTGGGTTTATAAAATCAAAGCAAATTAAATGTATAAATACATTGGGGAATTAAAGCAAATAGTTTAAATTTTCAAAGACATGAAGGAATAATAAAGATATGGAAATTATCATAAATTATATATACAAAAAAATATATTTCAGCACTTTAATATTCCTTTTCTTTATCTTTGTCAATGGTTTAAAACAATTTTGAAATTATATATATATATATATATATATATATATATATATATATATATATATATATATATATATTCTTTAAATCTTTTACATAGCAAGCTAATGTCAATGTAAATATTTACTTATTTAAATCCATCTTTATTATTATTTATTTATTCATTTAACAGCTACTTAATACTCTTCAGATTTAATAATTTTTACAGAAAAGGAATGAAAGATATCCTCTATGGGATTGATTAAAGCAAGTTATAAAGTATAAAGAATGACATTCCATAATAAGAATCACTTCTTGAGAAGGAGCATTCTAAAAGGTGGATAATTTTTCTTTTTAATCTGTTTCATTTTTTAAAATAGATTTTTATTGAAGGAATTTGTAAAGGTATTACCAAGATGTATTCATTTTAAACTATTTATTGACATAACTGGTAAGTCCCTTTTAGCTTTAGGTGTATAAATATATGATATAATAGTAATACATTTGGGACTATAAAATATAAACATGAATGAGAGAAAATATGGTTTAGTAATTATTATACTTACTGGAAGTAGGGCTAGTTAAAATCTGGGATTTTGTGATTGAAAATATAACTATATAACTTTTGAATGAATAACAGAGAGAAATATGTGAAGCTTAATCCTACAAAAGAGTAGTAGATAATGACAAATTCTTATATCTTTATTTTACCTGTTCCCTTTGATATTATATTTGATTTTAATTCTGTTTCCTTTCCAGAACTTCATTACATTCAATTTTTTTATTGAAGGAATTTATGAATAGTTGTATATAGTATATTAAATTGAATAAATCTATTTTTAATATATTTTTAAATTTTGAATCCATAAATTTCCATCTTCATATTATTAAAATACTTTCCAGTTCAGCAGTTTTATGAAATTTTGATTGTACATTAGAGATCAAAGAGATATATTAACTATGCTGCTTATAATATTAAGTTATTATAACATGAATATGAGCCTGTACTGTGTATCAGTTCTTTAAAAAATTAAATTACAAAATTTTGAGAATTTTATCCCCTATTATTTTATGCTGGCATATGCACTTTATTTAAAATAAATGTAAATCACTATTCTGACTTTGTAAAGTCTAATTTTGTCTGTAATGTTTCACTTAATCTTTATTGTCATATATTTAAAAAATATTATCACACCTTAAATTATAATAAACCTTAGTTGTAGATTTATGTGGTGATTATATGTAAATCATATTTATTGATTGCACTTATTTGTATCTATTTGTGCCAAATTTTAATTGTGTTGCTGAAGATTTTTATGTATTCCTTCAGCAATTTAGGCTAGAATTTTTGAAACATTATATGAGCTTTTTTGCATAACTTGTAATAATGTCTTAAGCAAAATATGTTAATTGTGTTTTCTTTATCTTCATTCAGTATGAAATGTATGTTATCTTCATTATTTGTCTAGAAATTATTTTTCACAAACTTTTCAATGAATTTTTCGCTGTTGATTGTCATGTTTAAAATGGTATTTAAATGTAGGTATAGTATTTTACATTACTTAATCATGTGTTTTTAATAACATTATTCTATTCCTTTTTATCATACCTTTTTTAATACAGTATTGGAAGAATTTATTTTTTGTACATTTCGTCTGTACTGTTTTTCATTTATAAATTTGTGGCATCAAAAAAAAAAAAAAAATACCATTTTAGTCTTTATAAGTATTGACATGAGCTTTTTAAATAGTGTAGTTGCTAGGTATTTGTTATTTAATCACTATAATAAAAGTAAATATCTTATGTCCAAGAGGATTATTTAATATCTTATGTCTAAAAGATACAATTTTGTTTGTAACAAATTTCTACATTGACAAAAATATTCATATCATGAAATACAGGAAATAAGGGAATTATCATGTTACTTAATTTTATTATTCTAAAAATATCAGGATACTTTTCAAAAACCTGCAAAAATCTGGGAATTTTTCAAAATTTTACCAATTTTGGGGAAAGTTTTTAAGATGAAGTTATTTATAATTCTTAGTTTACTATAAGTAAAACTACTAAGAGAACTTCAAGATAATCTTGTAAATGTATTTTCAGCCTAGATTTTTAACTTGTGCATTTTTAGTATTGGAAATTATAAGATTTGATATGGTGATAAGGTAGGTGACAGCTATGTTTACAGGATTTTGACTACTTTAATTGAAAGGATTGTAAAATCATCAGATGCATCTGAATAGAAATATACCAGCATATACCTAAAATTATACTTTTTACTTATAAATGCAAAAAGTAATGAACCCTTACCCTTTAGGGATATTTACTCAGTGAAAATTTATCACATTTCTAAGAAATGCCGTAAGATTGTGATATGCAAGGAATTTTGGGGTAATATTAAGATACTCTCCCCCCACCCCCACCCCCCAGGATTTTGTGGTTACCATGAATAGTCTGATTTGAAGTCATATGTTTCCAAATTTTTTTTTATCACGTTCAGCATCAGTCTTTATTTACAGTTTAATTCTAATTTAAAGTTTGAAAAATTTACTATGATGACAAATCTCAAAGGGTTTCTTTTTTTTTAATTAGAAAAACAGCTGTGTAATATGTACATCAAATGCATGTACAATCATTATAAATTCTTCTTAGATATAAGATCCTTGCTATACTTGCTAAACTGGTTATAGACACTATTTTGAAACTTTTTACTGTATGTGTGTCTACTTTCAGCCTATATTTATTTTAAGATTTTCTTCTCTGTTATCTAGTTAAGAAGTGTTTGCTATGTGTCTTATAACTTTCAACTTTTTTTTAAAATTAAATATTTTATATATATTCATGCTTTTACTTATTAAACAGCTCATGGTGTATATTTTTTATATTATGAAGTGCTTTAGTTGAATATTAAGCAACTTTAGGATTTTAAATTAAAACTTTTTGCTCAATTTATTTTCTTGAGACATATCATGCTCACATTACAAAGTTTCTTTCTCCTAAAGAATAGATAAATATAACTACAGGTTGTCTCAGGTTTCTAAATTTGATATTTTATTTACTTTTTCCTTAAAATGTAAGTTAATTTTTTAAAGTGTATTTAGATTAATATTTTAACTATACTCTAAAGCTCTTACCTTAATCAAAGTTTTAGCCAAATTTAATTTTTTTAAAGCAACTTTTAATATTCACTTTAACCTAAGCAAAGTAAAAATCTGCCAAAAGGCACAGTAGAAGGGATAAGTAATTAATTTCCTAACATCCTGTGTCAAGTTCAGATAAGGTTTCCTCTTTTTCATATGCTCTAATTGTTGGAGAAAAGTTACAGAATGCAATTTTTTTCTGCCATTGTGAATTGAACAGTTAATATTAGATTCATCTTTTGTATACAATTGTACAATTCTTCATTTTGTTTCAAATTGTATGCCTTTTTAAGTTTAGTTTCATTGCTGTGCTATTTATGTGGTCTATATATTTAGTTATTTTGCAAAACTCGTTTCTGTAATAGCCTCTCTCTTTTTTTTTTTTTTTTTTTTTTGCCTGTAGATGAATGCAACTGCAGAAATCTGAATTTTTTTCTATCGCAAAATAATTTTCTGAATTTTTATAATTGCTTTTATAAATATTGCTGTGAGTTTGCATCATCTGTATAGCTTTTTTTTTATATGAAAAACAATATTACAAAATTGTCTTACTCACCCTTTGTATGTATATCATGCTAATTTTTCTATTATATCATGTTATTGGGAGTTATGTATTATGATAATATACGTTCAGGAAATTTAATCAAGAAAATTTTCCAGATATATTTGGCAACAGGGTATTTTTAAATAACGTTATTTTAAATGACCGATTTTTTTTACATTTAAAATTAAAGATTAATCATATTTACTTTAATATTTCTATCAGTAGAGCAAAGTATATTCAAGTTCAACTGTAGGTTACACATCTCCCTAAACTCTACTTTATAAATGAATTTTTATGAATGTCCAGTATATTGATTAATTGTTCTTGATAACTTTTGCGTGCTATACCATTTCTGGTAATCAGTAATTATTGTAAATGCAAAAAGTATGTCTTTATAGACAATGTATTGAAATCTATCGACTTAAATAAGTTGGGGAGAATATGCAGTGCAGTCGTTATCAAAGTGGACAGAGGCTTTTGGTTAGATGCTATGAATAAAGAATATTATGAAAGAGAACGTTAGGAAATAGTTATTTGCTCAGTTTTTTATATTTTTCTTGTCATAACATGCTTTTTCAAAGTTACTGGCTTTTTAGTATTAAAACAGACATTCATCTTTCGCGTGTGAGAGTTTTGTAAGTTTTTCAATTTTCTACTCTTACGAAAGTACACGCGTACATGCCTAATCTAATTTTCTTTATTCATTACATTGTCTCATTAAGAACCTGTGATGATTTCATGTAGCCAGGAAGATCGCTCATAGTCTTAACTCATACTTAGATTCCTGTTACTTTTGCTCAAGAGTATCTTGTAAATATCCTTAAATAAAGTGGATCCAAGAATCAATTGCTACTGTTTCATTATTTATAACCAAAAAACCGTAATACAAATTCTTATCTGAGGTTAAATCCTAGTAGCATATGATTAGCTTGAATCTTTCTAGTGATTTTATCAAGGCTTTTGGTTAGAAGCACAAGATTAATTTTTTGGGAAAAATAAAAAAGCTCAGACTTTCTCTGTAAACAAGGATTCATAATACATTTTCTTGATTTTCTAACAGTTTTGGCATTAAGGTTTTTCTAACCTTTTTTAAATCTTAATGCCTATTTGGTTTTGTTATCACATGCATGGATGTGACACAGGATACATGAATATACAGATACACGTGTGTATCTATGTTAACTTCTTAAAATTGAGACTAATTTACTAATATTTAAAAGAAATTAACATTAACTATTAGGACAAGCAATTAAAAGAAAAAATGTGTCTGTAAGCCACTCCACATTGTCTCAGCTTATACTCTGTTTATAACATCTTCCCTCTTTGAGGAGTTGAGCAGTCATGCTCCTGCTCCAACTCCATCTGATATAACATATATAAGTATTACAATATGAGACACAAGGCTTGGATCTTACTTCTATTACTAAGTTAAATTTCAGATTAGTGCAATTGCATTTTGCTATATAATTTTTTTGCTCTTTCACAGTTTTAATTTTATACTTGCAGTGAAATTTTACTTTATGCAATAATTCATGTATTTAATCTGATATCCTTTTGTTAGTTAAAAGCATTTCCATTATCTATGTTAGTTAAACATGTTATAACGTTGTTATATGTTTGTGATAAATAACATTACATGTTTCTACATGTAAATAAATCTATAGTTATATAAAGTTGTTTAATCTTAAATAAATGAATATTGAACTGGAAAATGTTGTTTTGAATTATTCTGACCTGGTATTATTGCTAAAAGAATATGGTCCCTCATTATGAATTTTCAGTAATGACTAAAATATATATCATGTCATAGAATATATGATATTTTGGGATATGTTTAAATCTTTTCTTTTTAATTCTTTTATCTGTACTTTTATTACTTTTGTTTAAAGCAGAGACATGATATGTATTAAATTTAATATTCAGGACATTGAAATGCATGGTTCATTGAAAGCATATAAATCCTAACTACCTGGTATTCAAATAATTTAATGAATGGGTAATGTTAACCACGAAGAACCAAAGAAGTTACTGTTATTATTTCGTACGTTTAAAAGTTTTTTAGTGTAGCAGACTTCTGGTTCAAATCGCAGTTATTTACAGATGAATCGTTTCGATTTAATAACTAAGGAGCTTGTTATTTTAAAACAAAGAAAAGGGAAATGTCCTGCAAGTTCCCAAACGATACCTGTCGAGGTCGAAGAGCAAGCTGGAGTCTTCTGTTTGACTGTTGCTTCTAAATTACGAGGATTCACTCTTGAGCAATTGACAGCCCTCTCTCCGTAAGAAATTATGTAACTTCTAGATGGACACGACACCAAACAACCAATCAGAGTCAATTTCATTTAAATATTGAAAAACAAAATTATAGCCAGTATTTGTATTAAGCACTACACTCGAGCAACGACTTTTGCTGAGGGATCGGTGAGAGGCTCGGATAATTTTGAGAAGCATTAAAAAAAATCCAATCGGGGTATTCCCGCACTTATTGCATCCGGACTTGAACTACCTGATATGATGATTATAATCGTTCAATGAACCATTCCCTTATTTGAATCCATTGGGCATCGATACTTTCCTTTTTGTTTCCTGAAACAGAGTGCAATAGTTCTGAAACAATAACGTGGCTAAATTTTGCAAGTTTACGCTCCGATGAGCCTTTGTTTATATCTAGAAATATTAGACAGAAGAAGAAAATCACCTCTCACCCAGCCTTGCTTTGTTGGCAAAAATCGGTCCATAAAAACAATACAGATTATTCCTCGTGCCCATATCCGATGCGCTGAACTGTGTCTGCAAAATTAAACTGTTGAACGCTGTTATTTGTAACGTGCGGCGTTCTTTGTCAGGTTAATGTCCGGGAATAATAAAGAGTTTCATCGCAGGACGTTTTTTGCTTTCTTTGTTTAGCGTAACAACTACAACTGGTATGTGTTTTGAGCTTAGTTCAGGAAAGTTTGGAGATCCTATTCTGATCGTGGATGAAACAAGGAAATAGTCATACATCAAAAGAGAGTTTATAAGCTTATAACCTTTCAATTCGTACTTTTAAATTATTATTAAAAAAATAATGAAACCTTGTTAAGGAAAACGTCTTACCATTTAATTCTCAAACATCACCCAACACATAAGTTTCCAACTTCTAAAGGCTGTAGGGATACTTAGCAAACCTCAAGCGTGATTTCGAGCCGCACTTTCGTAAATGGTCAATTTCCGAAAAATTCTGCTAGTAGAACTATAAGAATCTGATGGAAGAGTTTCCAAATCGCCTGCCTGAACGGTCCTGGCAAAATATTAACTTGATTTGTAATCCTACGTAACTGGGACATTTATCCCGACTAGATATGAAGAAAGGGACTGGATTACCAGCAATTTACTCAATGATGGGGAAAAAGAGGTTATAAAGGCATAACCATCTCCATCGAAAAATGTCTATCACAAAGAAACACTCTGACCAATAACTCCTAGAGAGAGACTGTCTTGACGGGGCGTTCCTCTGGCACGTCAGGCAACTTGAAGAAAAACGCTGGAGGAAAAGGATAACATTTTTCTCCCCCTGTCGACATTCCTTATCTCTCCTTCTGTCTCTTTTCCGCCTCGAAGAAAACTCTGTTCCAGAGGGTGGTCGATCTTATAACCGGCGGGTTACGAGATCGCGGCTCGAAACCGGCCTCCACCGTGTTTACTAATGGTGGCTTTGTCAGAAAATAGGACCGTATTCGCAATGTCCTTCAAGTTCCCAAACGATACCTCTGGAGGCGGCAAGCCAGACTCTTGAGGAGGCATTCTTCTTGATACCTGCTTCTATATTATGTTTGTGCTGCTTTAGGGAGTAATGTTGACCACCTATATGGTGCTCTGTAATAAATTGGTCATTAAATTCCACTGTATTGCATGGGCGAATACTTAATAGCCGAGTGTCCCCGCGTTATTTAATAATAATAATAATAATTATTCGTCTTTTTCCACTTATGTTACTCGGGCCGTTCTCCAGCTTGGCAATTTTCTTGCCACCTGGATAGGTGTGGGGTCATTTTCTTTATAATCCCTCCGACTAAGGTCTTTAATGTACAAACCATTTTGGATCTCTGATGGCTTGTACTTTAATTTCTCTTAACAGTCCCATCTGTTAGTGACACTCATTAATATTCACTCAATATTCCGAATGTCAATGCAGATCGCTAACGCGAGAGTGATTGCTTTTTCGTTCCCTCATAGGTTGAACGCATCGGGGTTCAATTGCTCAGGTTAGCATGAACAGTCCGTCTTCTCATAAGCCCTTTTTGTCGGCGCGTATATTACCCAGTACCAGTATGAAATAATATGGTGTATTTAAAATAATGGTTTAACCATCTTAGTTGCTTAAGACTGTTAAAATCTCTTTAAAAAATATAAAAAAATAAAAACATTTTTCTAGAGACATGATTATTTTTACATTTATAAGAGTAAACGCAATAAAATAGAAAATCGACGAAAATAGGTTTTTTGTAGTTTCAGGCAAAACAATTGAAGGTCTTATGGCACTAACTGTAACAGCATGAATAAGTGGAGTGAAAAAAAGAAAAGCGTTATTAGAATTGTCATTTGTACATTCTCTTCAACATTCATAGTAGATTTCGTGAAACTTAATTGATGTTTATTTAAAATGTGCTTTCAGAAAAATAAGTTTTGGTGCATTGAGACTAGATATATTTTATTTAATCTATATTTATTTAAAATATTAAAAAACTTCATCCCAGAATGTCTTTTGTTTAGCATAACAACTAAAACTGCTATGTGTTTTGAGCCTAGTTCAGGAAAGTTTGGAAATCATATTCTGAGCGAGAATGAAACAAAGAAATATCCAATAATATACATCCAAAGATAATTTATAAACTTATAACCTCGTCACTCGTACTTTTAAAATATTTTATAAAAAAAATAAATAAATAAAAATCTTTTTTTAACTTCAATTTCACTATTTTTTCAAATGCCAAATCTATTTTGCTTTTAGGAGTAACAGTTAAGATCATTTCCATGATTTAAACTATTTTACATATTTAAGCAACTTCTTTGGGTCCAGTTTTACCAAGTCTATTACAAGTAATCAGTGATTACTTACCATACAAATATACCGCAGCTTATCTCTGACTATTTCTAACCGGATTTAGTGTGATAAAGGTCATAATATTTTATAAGTGCCTTGTTTATCATTAATTAATTTCGGGGGGGGGACTTAGAGCTAGAATAAATTGCCAAATATAAGGCTTCTATCTGAAGTTTGTTTATTAAAACTTTAAATAAAATATATTATACTTTTCATTAAATTAATTCTCGAAATTGTTTTGATTACTGATTAATATAAAATTTAAAGTAAACATTATTTGGAATTCTCGGTTATCCTCTCCTAAAGCAGCTAGCTCCCAAAGTGTCTAATTTTGCATAAATCAACGATAGATCAGTAAAACATTTATAACTGTACATAAATTCGTATAACAATAATGAATAAAACAATCCAATAATTTTTTGTGAATCCAAATTAGGGCAGCAAAATTTTAAAGGTAGGCCGCAGTTTAAAAACCCCTGATCGTTGTATATAAGTTTTCAGGCATACTTAGTGTACAAGACGACAACTGTGTATGTTTGGCATCTTTTTTCATCTGCAGATGTCTTTTCTTTCTTTTTTCTCCTCAGTCTCTTTACATGAAACCAATGCACTGTCTATCACCAAACACTTCATATAAATAAAATTACGTAACAAAGATGCTGAATGTTTCATTTTCCAAGTTTATAAGGTCAATGTCATATCCTTTTGAATGTGAATTGAATGTCAAGTAGGAGTAAATCATAACTACATTTTGTTTCCCTTTGCGTATTTCTTTTGCTTTTCTCCACTGCGATCTTCTTTTTTTTCTGAAAATCGAACAAGACTAATCGGTCAGAAGTTCAGAATAGTGCTCCAGGGTAATACACTAATCTTCTCCAAAACTGCGACGAAGTAGACCAGCTACGATGAGCGAATATCTTTGTTAAAGGAGAACTAAAAACTTTTAGAAAATTTTTGACAGAATATATCTTTCATAACGAATAATAACAATACTATTTATTCCGTGTTTAGGAGTAGCAGACTAATCATTTGCAAAATTTAAACAATTTTACAATTTATTTATAATACTTCCTTGTTTTGACCTTTGTCGATTAGAACTAATCAGCAATTATTTACAATAAAAATATACCGCAGCTTGTCTATGATTATTTCTAATCGAATTTAGAGCGGTCGAGCCTTAATGTTTTTTAAGTACTCTAATTCTCTTTAAATAATTTCGAAAAAAATTAATGCTTGAATAAATTGCCAAATATAACGATGATTTTACCTAAGTTTATTAAAAAATTTTAAATAATATATTTTATCTTTTTTATGAAATTAATTTTCGAGATTATTTATATTACTGGGTAATATAAAATTTAATAGCAATTTGATATAAGCTTTATTTGGGTTCCACATTTACCCAGACTGAAGGTTGCTCTCAAATGTCTAATCATGCATAAATCAACAGTAAAACAGTTAAACATTTATGACTGTATTGGAATAATAATGATCAATAAAACAATAATACTCATAAAAACGATGACAAATAATAAAGATATCAGGTTTAGAAACGACCGGTTTAATGCATATAGAAAGCTTTCTCACTTCGTTGACTTCACTTCGTTTCTTTCTTCGTTGAGATAAGCCTGGAGGGCATCATGGCCTAATGGGCCAAGATTAGTGCATGAATGTAGAAAGCCATAGAATGATTCGTCTATGGTGAAGGCTTTCCTTCAAGACCTGCGGTCAACAAGATTCTCTGGCTCTAATCCAAATATTTCTATCCATGTGCACAATCTATATATGTGCACAAATAATGACACCAACGAGAAAAATAACTAAAAATGGGAAACACTTGGTAATGTGCATTAGAAAACAAAATCCTGAAAAGAAAAAAATGGGGAGGGATTTTTTTCTTCTTTTTGAAAGAGTTGCAAGCAATTTTCAATTTTATTCTACAGTTACTCGATAATGTTGTCTGAAAACAGAAAATTTTACAATATAAGATAGAAAAAATTATTTTACCCATCTCAAAAGTTCTCTAACTTTTTGAGTTAGGAACATCTTTAACATTTTAACACTTTGACTGCCAAGCCAAAATTGCAAATGTTCACAACGGGGCCAAACTTTTTTTGTGTGTAATTTGTATTTTTTCAACATAAAACTATATATAAAAACAATATTTCGAAACAAACAATATTTTAAAACAAACTCTCTCTATTTATATATATTCCCTTTTTTGTTGCATGTTCCAAATATTTAATTTTTCATAAAACTTAGCTCATAAAATCGTCACATATACCAATTTGCGCAAACCACGTATACCTAACACATCGTAGGGAGCCCAACAATCAAACTCCAATACGATTTTCATGTAACTGATAACATCTTTGATAGCCATGGCCTGAAGTGTTAAAACACCATGGCTATCGTATCGGATAGCCAGTGTCTCAACGGAAATATCACTGGATATCACATATGATAGCCATGGCAGTCAAAGTGTTAAATGCAACGTGAAGCACTAAATTCTATCGTGCAGTCATATATTGTAGTAAGTAAATATAACGATAACATAACATTGACGATAGTTGGTAGTTTAGTTCAGAAAATTAAATTTTATCTTTTTTTTTTTTTTTTTTTTTTTTTTTTTTTTTTTTTTTTTTAATCATTAATCTATTTTTGAAAATAGGCCAAACGATAGCCAAATGGTTAGGGCGCTGATCTTCGGCACCAGAGTTCGTGGGTTTGAATCCATCCCACTGTGGCATGGTTATTCGCAGTCGTTTGGAATCGGCTTTCAGCAGTAGGTCCCGGTATCATTAGCCCTCGTGTTGCGAAAAAGTAGACCGTAGATCTCCAAACCAAACTAAGTCTATTGCAAATAACACACATAATAAAAACATTGAAAATTTGAAAATAAATTTTGGGCTAATAGTGCATATTTACAATTCTTTTATTACTTATTGCATTTGTTGCAAAATTTTACCAGGTCTACCAAGAAACAGAAATTTCATGAGAAGAATAAAGCTGTTTAAGTTGTGCAATATCAATATATCTGGTAGATTTCAAATAGTTGCAATTGAATATCTTGCCCTATTTGCTTTTGACAGAAATTTATTTTGTCGACTAGTGGACAAGAAAATGGCACATTGAATAGTTACTACCTTTTTATACAGTCAAGTGTTGCACCTGATCGGGGATAAATGGTTTATAATCAATTACTTGTTACCATTGCCAAGAATGCAAAAGGTCCTAATCAAATTTTTGTCCTATTGTTAAGGAAAAATATTCTTAATTTTAAACATATCCTACCTTTTTGCGTAGCACTGGGAATTGCGTTACGGATCACAGTTTGAGAAAGTCTGTCCCATTTCAATCCAGTATCTGGGCACTGTCAAACATTTTTCTCTCGTTTGTTTCGTCGATATAGTGCCCATTTAAAAGTCGCGTGACTTCTCATGGAAAGATTGTTTCAATTGTCTCGAAAGGTTGAGCTCCGGTCCTCATAATTTTAGAAGCAGTAAACAAGTAGAAGACTCCTGGATTGGCCTGCCACCTCCAGAAGTATCATTTGGGAACTTGAAGGACATTGCGACCACGGAACTGTTTTACGTGCTCCAGAGACCGTTAATGAATACAACGGATCTTTGGCTTGAGCTTCGACACAAATTCTCTCCGGTTACGAGATAGCTGCCTTTGCCGACTCAACTACCGCAGCTCTTTTTCGCTCGTTGTTATTGTATACTTACTGGCAGAAAAATCGGAATTAACGGGCAAAGCACATACAATCCTGTTAATCTTCTTTTTAATTTAATTGGAAATGTTTGAAAAAAAAGTTATGGAAAAAATTGGAAATAGTTTATTTTAAATTAAAAGGCAGTTTTTCTACAATTTTCTTGAATAAAAAAAGTATGCACTTTTATTACTGTCTTCTTGAAAATTACTCGATCGTTAAAGAGTTAAAGCAGCGGTTTCCATCTTTTATCCTCCTACGCCACCCGAGTCGAACGATGGCCTATTGGTTAGGGTACTGGAGTTCGTGGGTTCGAATCCCACAATGGCATGGATGCTCGTAGCCGTTCGGAGTCGGCTTTAAGCTGTAGGTCCCGGTCTCATTAGCCCTCTTGTTGCAAAAAGTAGACCGTAGCACTCCAAACCAAACCAAAACTACGCCACCCGAATTTTTTTGGCATTTTACTACCTTTAATTTTTAATAAATGTAATGATCAATGACGTAGCCAGAAATTAATTTTTGGGGGAGGGGTGAATATTGTCATTGCCAACAAGGGCACCCATACGGAAAGTGCAGAAGGGGCTTGAGCCCACCCCCTTTTTGTAAAGTCAATTCTTTAAACTAAATTTAACACTTAAATATGTAAATACAACAGATGCATACACTCATTTTTATGTCAGACCCCCCCTCCTAAATTCTTTTATATAGGTGACTATAATTGCTATGAAAAAATTAGACTTCTTTAATTTAGTATTATCACTAAGTAAGAACTAAAAAATACATTTTATCAATCTAATTTCTTCGTTGTAAAACTATTCATGAACTGATATAATTTTTACCAAGTTATAAAAATTTAAAAAATATGGCCATTTAAGAAAGATAATAGAGTTAGTATGGAAACAAAATTTTTTATTTACCAGAATTGGTAGAATCCTTTATCATTGAAAATTGATAAAATACCATTTAAATTATTCAAAAAGTAGTTGCAATTTTAAAAAAAGGTTAAAAATATTCGATTACAATACAATGAAAAAATCAATTCATATTAGTTTTTACAAATTTATATTTATTCTCCACTTTTGTTTTTGCAAAATATTTAAAACTTCATCTTCTGTTACAGGAATATTTTTATAGATATGCAGCAAGCAGAGTTCATTTAAATTCACTTCTGATGTACTGTTTCTCAAATCATTTTTTTACATATTTTATAGTTGAAAACGATCTTTCATCTGTGTTTTTCAGCTTAGAGAAAAAATCTTGGGGGATGCATATGTCCCTTTGCACCCCCCTGGGTATGCCTCTGGTAATAATATAAAAAAAACTTTAAACAATACTAGCATTATTACATAACATTTATTATAAAAAAAATGCTGAAAACTACAATTAACAGAATAATAACAAGTTTTTGCTATACCATACACAAACTCATAAATTTAATATTTTACGTATTGATTAAATTACATCTAACGTATCAAAATTTAATGCGATTTTTGTTCTTTATTGCCACAACGTTTATCAAATGCAAAATAAAAATAAACATTCATTAATTAGATTTTTTATTGTTACGCCATGGTATGAATTTTAATTATTTCTAAATATGATATAAAAATAATTTTTCTATGACAATGTTTTGGCACTATCCTGGGATTTGGTTTGGTTTGGTTTGGAGCGCTACGGTCTACTGTTTTGCACACGAGGGCTAATGAGACCGAGACCTACTGCTTAAAGCCGATTCCGAATGGCTACGAACATCCATACCATAGTGGGATTCGAACCTACGAACTCCGGTACCGACGATCAGCGCCCTAATCAATCGGCCAGCGTTCGGCTCCCTATCCTTGGAAGCTGACCTACTAAAGTGGAAACCACAAGGTTCTTAATAAATCGTACTGGATTTATTTATTCTGCAGTTTTACGTACCCCTATTTCATTAAAGGCACAAAACATTCATTTCTTGGAGACTCATCTCTCAAGCACTTGCAGGTCACTTTACCAGTTTTTTAACTGACTACATTTTTTTTCCGGGGCAAATAGAAACACTGCAAAACGAAAACAAAACAAAAACTCGAACTTTGCTCCATCGGTGCAGCAACCGAACGCGTTTCGAACTTGTTCCCCTGTTTTTAGTAAGATTGTTAACCCAGAACATCGAAACATTTTTTTGGCTGCAGTGGAAATAAAAGGTCAGAAGCATTGTGCACAACAGACGGACCGGAACTCACTTTGTCACGTGACAAACCCATCCCAATTATGATGAGCAGACGAAAAATCTAAATTGTTTTTTGGTTACCGGTAATCGCGGAAATTCATTCTGTATACAAATTATTTCTCGCATCATTAACATTCGGTTCATGTATATATGGAAACGTGATTAGAGTGATAGCAGTATATATAGATGTTGATGTTTTGAAGATATTGTAGTGTGTTCTTAGAATTTGTTCGCAATGCTTAAAGCTGGAGCCTCGGTACTTATTTTCTTAATCTGTTTTGGACTCACTCACAGTCAAGTAAGTTTTTTATTCCTTATTTTCTTAATTCAGATTTGCTTTTGAGGATTAAACAAAATTGAGAATAAAATTGAGATCTGCTTTTGAAGAGTATGTGAGTTTCGAATTCCTCCTTCAAAAAAAATTTTTTTTATTTTATTTTGTCCGAATTCGTCTTTGAAATTTATTTCTTTATAAGTGACTTAGACTAGCTCTCTTGTTGATTCTCTTTTCTAATGTGTTGTGACACTTCGTTTTAAAGTTGTTCAATTTTTAACTTTTGAATTTAAAAAAAAAATAGATTCGTCATGTAAGTTTATCTATTTTTTTTAGGTTTAATACTATGTATTCTTTATCCCTGTTAGTTTTATAACCCGATCAGGTAATAGGGAGTATTATTTACATAATGATATATACAAAAATCACGGTTTTTACCGCTACTCGCTTGGTTATTTATAGCCGTTTTGGATAGACTTTAAGTGGTAGATCTTGCTATAATCACCCCTCGCTTATCAAAAGTATTGATCAAAGTACTTCCACTTAACAAAGCTAAAGAACGACAGAGGACAATAGCTAGAGGGATGGAATGGTCGATGGACTCGAGTCTCAACCACTCACTGAAATTCTCGAGTTTACTATATTTCATTTTAATGTTGAAATTAATATACATTTTCAAATATAAAAATGTTTTACACTGCCTACTCAATCAAAATTTCATTTTTAATTAAAATTTTTGAACTTTTTTTAAAAAAATTCTATCTGTTTTATTAATTTTAATATTTTTTCTCCAAATTATTTTATACATTGACTGAAACACATTACACAGGATTGTACATGAACTTTTAGGTATACTGTAATATTAAATGTTATGTAATTTTTATGCAATTATTAAATTAATATTGAATTTTATCAAATTCTTTACTATATTTTGTTTTTCAGTTAATATATGTATGCATGGGTATAAAAGAGAGGTTTGTAATTTTAAAGTTAGAAATTAAATCAATAATTAATAAAAAGAGAATTAATTCTTTGTGAAGTGGAAGAGTATGGGGAAAAACAATGCTATTTAAAAACAGAGCCCGACCAGTTTTAGGAAAGAACATATAAAATCTAGGGTGGGTGACCAACTGTCGGATTAAATCTCTTGTTGAATACAAAATGGCTAATGTAGCTAGGATATCCGAATAAAACTTTAACGCTTGGAACGGATGTCTTTCTTATTTTTCTTACCAGGCTCTAAGCCTGATATATATATATATATATAGATATATATATATATATATATATATATATATATATATATATATATATATACATACATACATACATATAGAGAGAAAGAGATAGGGAAATTTAGCCCATCACAAAGGGAAGCGAATCTACATTAGCTTAGTTCCAGTCGTAAATAAAAACGTAGCCGAATGAAAAAACAAAGAATTTTGGAAAAGTGGAATGAAGTTTATTGTCGCATCCCGAATTCTTCTAGGGTGAAAAAACCCGTACATCACAATTTATAGGTGTGTCAGCCAACCAATCAGTGTTTTAATGGTTAATCTTGTGATGGACGCTTAATGATGTGGTAGGAACAAAATTAATTATGTAAAGTGTTATATAAGAAGAGCACGGTCAGCAAAAATTAATTTTGGTGTTTTCGGGCTTGCCAAATTGATAGAAAGAACAAAAAATAGTCTCTAAGTTTTCAATAAAAGGATAGAATCGCCTGAAAATTATTTTAAGAGATCATATGGGTAACATAAAGTACTTGCCGTTCCGAGCTCTGTTTAGATAAATAGATGCATTTGCAAGATACTATCTTAATTTCGTTTCATTGAACTTTAAATTATGGATTAGATAAAAAATTATTTTGTCTCAGTTAAAATGTTTTTGTGTATTTCTCGCATTTTAATATATATTTTTTATTTTTCAGAAGCCACCAAGGGAATTTGTAAAATCAAAATGTGATAAACGCGTCAAAAATGAAGTAGGTATTGTAATTTAGTGATTATTTCATTATTTTGCATTTGTTACCTATACAGAACTACAATCAACCCTATGTGAATTTTAAATGCATTAAATGATCGTTAATTCAGTAACTATAAGAATATTATTTATATAAATCATTGCAATTAATGCTTTCTTAAATGAGGGGGGATAAGCAAATATAAAACTTCTCAAAAGAAATGTGCAACAGAACAGGAAAAAAAAGCTGCATATTTGTTATCTCTAAAAAAATTGTCAGATAAATCCTGTCTGAGTACAATAAATGAAGAATTTTATCATTTTAACATATGATTTATACGATTGTTTTTTTTAAGACTACAGATATAACTCTTGATGTAACTTTGAGTTCTTTATTTGGTGATAAATCTATAGATAAATTGACTGATTACATTTTATTCAGATTTACCTAACGTCATATATTGTCAGAGGATAATTTTCTAGTTAGTTGTCGCTCGGCTTTTTTGGTTTTTCGCGGTTGGCAACGCGGAAAGAGAGAGAGATTGAAATAAAATGGAGCGGAGGTAGCTGCCGATGTCGAATGTATTATTTTTGAATGTTAAAAAGCTCTCCCGAAGACAATTATTTAAAGAATAGAACATTCGTAGCCAAAGTGAACGAAGTCCAATTCTTCTTTTACAAAAGGAAATCGTTTATCAGATTTAATAACTAGTTATTTAACATTTTATTAAATTTTAATTTTCAGGAATTGATTATAATTGAAAAATTTTATTACTTAACTTCTCTAAACTTTTCCAAATAGACATAATTAACTTTGGTTGTGAACCCTCCAACTGAGTCTCTGTGATAAAGACAAGAAATGAATTTCGATTCTTTCCTGAAGGATTATACTAATATCACTGTTCTCCCTTTCTTTGTGTGTGTATGCTTCAGAGAATGTTGGGTGAAACAATGTAGTTAATCGCAGTACTCTGTGAGACACTGCCTTCCGGCTCCATGATCTGCAGGTTCGAATCCCTCTAGTAACATGGTTATTCGCAGTTGTTTAGAATCGACTTTAAGCAGTACGTTCTGATGTCTCTTGTAGCAAAAATAAATTAATTAAATTAATTAGTTAAAAATTAATTAGCCGAACGATGGCCGAATGGTAAGGGTGCTGGCCTTCGGAACCGGAGTTCGTGGGTTCGAATCCCACTATGGCATGGATGTTCGTAGCCGTTCAGAATCGGCTTTAAGCAGTAGGTCCCGGTCTCATTAGCCCTCGTGTTTCAAAAAGTAGACCGTAGCGAACCAAAACAAAAAAAAATAATCAATTAATGAAAATAAATATATTAAAAATGTATAAAAGTAGACCCTCAGTGCTCCAAATAAAACCGAATCTTACATGATTTAGTAGGTGAAAGCAGTGGCTTTTATTCAAAATACAAGGAGTCAAATCCCACTGTTATATTGGATAATCGTCACCGTTTGGAATCGGCTTTAAGCAATATGTCTCAGTCTAATTAGTTAGGTAATTTTCCTTCAATTACAGCATTCGAAAGCTGTTCAGCTAGGTATGCTACCAACAGTTTTAACCTAAGATTCGTAACCGTGGGGTTTGGTAAATCTCATTCAAACATAATACTTTCTTAGAGGTCTGCGACTGTATAACATTTAAGGACACATAAACTCCACAAACATCTGAGCCAGTTAAAGAGATTTCTGTTTTTGTGTTATCATTACAGATGACTACTTTCATACAAACGCTTTTTTTTTCCTATTTTATCCTTTTCATTTATCCTTTGATAACAATTTTTGAATCCTTCAACCATCAAAATGATCTTGAATACTATAAAACAAAAAATGCTACAAAAGTACTTAAATTGAAAATACTCGAAAATATTTAAATTGATAATCCTCTCAAATAATGCATTTGAAAATTACATGTGTTTTATGAGCGAGCAAATGAATAACTATAATTTTTATGTCATATCGGGAAACTAAACCTATATCTGTTTTACGGTTTAAATAAACCTAGAAATCATAGAAATCATTTAATAGAAAATAAAACTTACAAAAAATTCAGAACTTTTTATTGAAGATAAGAATTTTTGACAGTTTTTCATTCTTTTGCATATCATTTGAGTGTATATATAAATTTTAATAATGTGTGTGTGGATTTAACTACTCAAAAATATATTTCTCCAACTTGTAAGTTAAAACTAAAATGAAAAAATTAAAATTTTTTCTAGACTTTATTAGCAAAATGTAAGACGTGCGTAGAACAGTATACACTACCTGAATTCCCATCCAAAGAAGAGGTAAGTGTATAGTAACTATTGCTATTAATTTCACATATATATTTTATAATTAGACATACAAAATTACTTTTGTGATACATTATTTTAAGAAATATAACAAATTTTACTACGAGTAAAAGTAATGAATTTTTGTGAGAAAAAAAATACTAGAACACATATATTTTGATAACATTCTATTAGAGAAAGTCATCAAAATTTTATTATATAATATGTATATTCTGCATTATTTTAATTTATTTGTATTGAAAGCAAATGGCATCAAATTCCAAAATTTTCTTCAATTCTCGATCAGCCAGTTTTTTAAAAAATGTTGTTCCTTTCTATAGAGCGATTTCATGCAGTGTCATGAACTATTTTAATGCCTTTCCCATTCATTATCCTTCTTCCCTTCCGTTTAAAACGATAGCCAGAGAGTCGTCATGAGTTCAGATGGGTCTTGCTGTGTAAAATTACCTTAAATATGGTCAAATGCATCGTCTGAGAAGCCCAGATTAATGTACAAGTTTTACAGGTGGTTAATTTTATGAATAAAATTGCATTTATAAGGAAATTTCACGTAGCAGGACGCATCTCATGCCACTCACGCAACTCATGGCGATTTTGGCTTTCGTTTCAAACAAAAGGGCAACATATTGACTACCTATTGGTCGTCGTATACGTGAAAATGAATGGGAGGGGCATTGATTAGTTCGTGATGTTGTAGGAAATCGCTTTATCGTGATATAGCAGATGCATCAGTGAAAACATGCATTTGCATCCACTTAGAGAAATAAATTAACGAAGTTTTACTGGTTGTATTTTCAAGAATGTATTTACAGATTCATCCAAAATCATCTCTCTTTTATTTATGAATGATATTCAAATTCACAAATTTAATTTTAAAACTTTGAATGAAAATCCCTTGGACCTGAAGTAAACTACGTTGATCCACAATGAAGTTTACTATTTATTTTATGCAACCAGAGTAATCCCAGTTGTAATGCTATACTCTTAGAACTATTAAGAAGAACGCAAGTTTGAACAAGTAAATCATTCAAACTCAAACAGGAATAATACTACTTTCAAAGTTCTTCATTTAGCATCTACGTTGTTTTATTATTGTTTTAAAAGCTGTCAAGTTATCAAAAGCGCTCTAGCAGTCCTCTCTCTGTTTTGATGAATGTGTATGTAAATATTAATTTTAACCTAGTTGAATATATGCGGGAAGTCATGAATAAATAGTTATTTATCGATTTCCAGCCCATTGAATATAATAAAAAATGCAAATGGAATAAGCATAAAGGAAATTAAACAGGTGAACAATATTATTTTGCCCAGGGATAAGTTAAGCTCGACAATGTTTTTACTCCAGGACGAGTTGTACTACGGGTTTACAGCGAACAATTAATTTGCGCTTTAATGTCTCGTTATGTAAACTCGCCAAATCCTTCCCTAGAACGTCACCGCTGACGTAGTAATGGGTGTTTTGAGTTTGAAATGTAGTGCGTTCATTCGATTGGCTTAGAGATAAAGGGGTGTTGTACTCTGTAAAGTATAGTGAACTGTAACCGCAACTGTAAAAAAATTTTAAACGAGCAGAAGGAAATGTTTGTAAATAAAATCATTTCTTTCTGTTATTTTGCTTCCTATTCATATAATTTTGGGTTTCAAGAATATGTTAGTAAGTCCATTGTGTTTACAAGTCTTTGCGCAAAGTACAATCTTTGTGAAATTATTTCTCTGGCTTGCGAGCCATAGAACAATCAAAAATTTTGTAACACGTTGCAAAACAAATGATAATTCCCTGTTGCTTACAGATTCAGAGATACTATAATTTAGCATTTATTATTAGACCGTTATTTTTAAAGAGTTTTTCAATCAGTAGCACTTTAAGTAAAATGCCTAAACCGGGATATTATGCTGTCCGAGTGGGTAAGGTTCCTGGTATTTACACAACGTGGAAAGACTGTGAATTTCAAGTCAAAGGCTTTCCAAATGCTTCGTATAAAAAATTTCCAACTATAGAGCTTGCTAAAAATTTTTTGAATGAAGGTTCGACCTCAAATTTAATTCAAGCTAAACCTGTGATAAATAAAACTACAAATCAAAGTGTTATATCACATACTTATGAAATAGACCCTGAGCTTTTGGAAGCTATTAATGACTCAAATTTTTTCGAATCGAGTGAATTTGATGAAAGTTTGGTACCTGTAATAAGTTCTGAATCAGAATTATCGATAATTGCACCCACAATATCCTATCCATCAGCATCATCAAAAGGTAACTTTTATGCCGTTCACCGGGGAAAAAGACCTGGTATTTATCGAACATGGACAGAATGTGCCGCACAGATTCAGGATTTTGGAAATGCATCATATCGTAAATTTAATACTGAAGAAGAAGCCCAAGAATATGTTAGAACAGGTGGCATACAAAAAGCCAGCAAAAGAGAGCTGAGAGATCTTAATATTAGCAACAAAGTAGTTAAAAAAAGGAAATTAGATACAAATGGTGGTTATGATTTTGTGCTTCAACATCCTGATGAACCTGTTGTAGTGTTTACTGATGGAGCAAGCTCTCAAAATGGAAGACGATCATCTAGAGCTGGCATTGGAGTTTATTGGGGTACAAATCACCCTTTAAATACTAGTAAAAGAATAACAGGCCGTCAAACAAATAACCGAGCTGAAATCTATGCAGCAGTACATGCATTGAATCAAGCTAAGCAAATTGGAGCTAAAAAAGTTCAATTATATACTGATAGTCAATTTGTGATACATTCAATAACTGATTGGATCCAAAAATGGAAAACTAATGGTTGGAAGCTTGCTACAGGAAAGGATGTAGTAAATAAAGAGGATTTTATAGCACTAGATTCTGCACGGGAAGGATTAGATGTTGAATGGATTTATGTTAAAGCTCATGCAAGGAATAAAGGTAATGATGAAGCAGATAAATTGGCAGTAGCTGGAAGTAGATTAATACTTGAGCCTGCAAATTGCTCACAGTTTGAAAAAGCACATATTAAAACTTCTACTAATGTAACAGAGTCTGTTACACAGCCATTTTTATTGTCAAGTACATCAAGTTCTTTAGAAGAAGTATTACCACTCATTTTACCAGATAATCAAGAAAAGAAGCCTTATTATGCTGTGTATCGAGGACACCAGGTTGGTGTTTATTCAACATGGACAGAATGTGAAGAACAGATAAAAGGATTTGCTAAACCCTGTTTTAGGAAATTTTTTTCTGAAAAAGAAGCAAAAGAGTTTGTTAAAACAGGGAACAAAGGTAAAATACAACTAAAAATACCTGAACATAAAGATGATGAATATATCACAGTATTCACTGATGGTGCAAGCTCATGTAATGGTAGGGAAGAGGCCAAAGCTGGAATAGGTGTGTATTGGGGACCTGGTAATCCATTAAATACTAGTATGAGATTACCTGGTCGTCAAACAAATAACCGTGCAGAAATCTTTGCAGCTGTTCATGCTCTTAGACAAGCTAAACAGTTGGGTATTAAAAATGTACGACTCTATACTGACAGTAAATTTGTCATTAACGGAATAACATCTTGGATAAAAAATTGGAAAGAGAATAATTGGAATGCTGCTAATGGTAAAACAGTTATTAACAAAGAAGATTTTATTGCTTTAGATGATGCTTGTCAAGGACTTAATATTGATTGGTGTTATGTGAAAGGACATGCTAATAATCCTGGTAATGTTGAAGCTGATAAACTAGCAGTAGCAGGTTGTAATAAATCTATTTCAGATACTATAATTTTGACATAGAATTTTTGCTTTGTTTGCTGTAAAGTATAAAATTTCAATAAAACACAAATTGTATGAATTAACTTCTGTTTTATAAGGAATTTTTTTCATACAGAATTAAGTATAAATAAAATTTTTGGAGTTAAAGGTGTGATCATATATTATTGCTTATTAAAGTCTGCAATAAATAATGATATAACATTGAAAATTTTAGCAATTTTGGCTAATTTTTTTTAAATTAAGATGATAAATTTAGCAGCTATACTTCTGTATCAATATCAAATGATTTTTTGTAATAATGTAATTTAATAAATGGGATTTATTCCTTATTTGCTGTTAATTATATGATATAACAGTACATACAAAAAGCAATTATAGAAACACATAACATTTCACTTATTTGATATTCTTTATTTTACTGAAAGTAATCCCCTATATAATAATAGCTTCAGTTGTCTGTCCACGAATTTATGAAGCGGTTGTACCTGGAATGGATACAGGCATCCATATTGGATTTTTTATGAGTTAGGGTTAGCGAAATTCAAAGTGAGTTCGAAATTCACCCCATTCCCCCTTTTTGAGCGTTTAATGCTATTATTTCAGTCTTATTCTCCCTCTTATTTTATACTAAATTCATTCTTGATAGGGTGGCAAGGGCGAAGCATAATATTTAAACTGGACTGTGTTTACTCAACCCTCATATACTCTAATTAGTTCCTTCACTATGTGTAGGCTTAGCACATTCGGTAGAGAGTCTGCCCATTTGATTATCGTACTTCTCAGTTTGACAGCTCTGTCTCCGACACAGCCAAATTTTTCTAAATGTCTAATTAATTTAATATTTTCTGCTTTTTCTTTTAAATTCTTATTCCTAAAATTGTTTTATTATTTTTACAATTTTTTCAACCTTTTACAACTTAAACTTTCTTTTTGTAATGTAATAACAGCCTAAGATGTCTGTCTGTCCTCGAATTTATGAAGCAGTTGGACCTGGTATGGATAGAGGTATTGGATTATGAGTTCGGGTTAGCAAAATTCAAAGCAAGTAAAGTTTATCTTTTCCTAAACTGTAGATCCGATTCTAAAATAAATGGGTATGAATTAGAGTACGAGAGCATTTAATGCCATTATATCAAGCCCCATTTTAAGAGCCGGCTATTAAATTGATCAATTTATCACATAATAAATAGGTAAAAATAACAATTTTTTCTAGCATTATAACGTCATTCCTTTAACTATCTCATTTAATCATTTATTTTAGATTATTTAAATATCTTCTGCATGATTTCCATACGTTTTATCACTAAACTTAGATATTATGTAAATAATTTTCTTTTATATTTGGCTTAAATAATAGATTAGGTACATATGTGATAATTTTAATCGATTATTTTTGTTAAAAGATAATTCTCAGCCAAAAAACAAACCATTTTTTTATCTGCCTCATAGGGTACCTTTACAATTCTGGAAAATTAAAAATTTTACTGATCCCATCATCTGACGGGGTATATGCTAGTTATGATATAATATTGATATTCACTATAACTAGATTTAAGAAAAAAAACTAAATCTGTAAAGCATATTATGGATTAATATCTTTTAAAACTATATACATATTATTATTAGAAGATTTTAATCTTTATAAATTACTAATATTTTGTTTTTATAATAAAGGAAAACTTTGGTAATATATTTTAAGTTTATATTGTTACCTTATCCAACAATCATCCCTGCATCCTCACAAAAAATCACTAACTAATGAAAAAAAAAATAGCCATTGGTAATGTACCTATTCCTAAAGAGCCTCCCAGTCTCATTTTTCACCTTTTTGTTTGAAATAGATTTATACTGTACTAATTGCCAATTATTTTTCAAAATTCTCTGATTACCTAAAAACTATAATATTTAAACTCAGAAATTTAATTTTGAAAGTGTTAGTATTTTTATCAAATCTAGTATAGCTAGTGGCAGACCTACAGCTGTTGAGGTCCAGGGCTAAAATCTCCTGGAGTTCCCCTTATTGGAATGATCATAATACAAAATGTCAACATAAATATTTAACCAACATTTATCTATTAAAAGTTAAATAACTAAGATAATTTGGATTACAATTTGGTTTAAGACTAACAACAGACTAACATACATCTATCTGAGGAACATATATTTCAAAACTTATTAGCCTTTTTCCTTTTTAATTAAAAAAAAAATTCAAATTATCTGGTAATAATAATAATAAAAAAGTCTTTGTAAGCTTTATAAGTTTTGAGTCTGCATATATGAATCTGTATTCTGACATTACCCAGACAGTTAACATTTGTCTAATAGAAGCATTTTAGATCTTGCCTATGAGTTGTTGTTTACATTATCTTAATTTTCAATAGGCATCTTTCTTTTTTCAACTATGCTACAATACTTAAAATTTTAAGAATCTTTGTAGACCCTGATCCTTTCTGCTATTAATTATATCTGGACAGTTTGCAATCTCACCCTTCATATCCCTTGGTATATGTTATATGAAATAAAATTGTAAATTATTTAGCTATTATATCATTTAATCATTTCTGTTACAAACTTTCCAAAAAAAAAAGTAAGTTTTCTAATTTATCTTATCCATTCTATTATTTTAAGATGTATCAAGCATTTTCAGCTGTTGAATATAAGTAAAAAAAGGAGAGCATAAATTATTTCTATTCTGATTATGTATAGACCAGTAATAGATGCAGATGCAGACACAGACACATATTGACAAATTATGTAGAGCTATCAAATAATTCTTTGATTAAATAAGAATTTTACAAGCATTAAACCATTGGTTTAAGGTAGAAATTTAAATTGTTGTAACTGGCTGGGTTAAATGAAATTTATTGATAAAAATATGTATTGGAATTTTTTTTCCCTAATATGTTCTGCAGTATTCAATAAACTGTATCAATTTGACCAAGCAGTAATATTAAAATATATATATATATATGTAAGGAAAATTCTCAGCTGTTTTCAAAACTTAAATCAAGGGCTGAAAATTCCTTCGTCAGTTTTCATTCCCCTTTTTAACCCCTAACCTAAATTGACCACTGGAGCCTACTACACTGGACCTCAGAGAAGGGAGCCTGACCAATTATAAATCTACATGGGCCTGGCGGACAATTTAGGAAATTTCCAAATAAAAAGGAGATACATGCTGTCTGAGGCAGATATTTTCAAACAGATGTTGACCCAGGTGTTACTGGTCTTGTACATAGAACTTCATGCTAGCTGACCCTTCAGTTTGTCCTGTCCCTAGGATGAAATGGGAACCCGTCCTCCAACGTTATCTTAATAAAGGTCTTTAGCTAAAACGGCATCATTTTTATGACCATGACTGCAACCACCCATCGAGAAGTCTGTCTCATTACATATATATATATATATATATATATATATATATATATATATATAATGATAGTTTATTTAAATTGTTACATTTAAAATCTTTTCTTTTGTATATGTTGTTTATTAGAGTTATGTATTCAAATAACTTCATTCTTAAATTATGGGCATTTTGAATCTAGTATTGTGTGTATTTAAATACACATTGATTACTCATTCTGCTATATTAAGGTGGGTGGCTTTCCTTTATTATTTAAAATTCCTAGTCTTTACTTTTAATCTTATTACTTTTTAATAAATATGTCAATTTAGAAATGTTAAATTCTTTTGACATTATTCCTAGTGAAAAAGATTCATCTTTAGTTACAAATATTTCTCTTCAGTAAAAAGAAAGCTATTCTTGCTTTAAAATATATTCATACAGTTACTCATATTCATAGAAAGTTAGAAGATCTATTGGTACAGATTTCTACCAGATATAATTTAAATTTAATAATCCTCTCCTTTTTATACATTTTTGTAGACAATGTATTCATTGGTATTTTATACTTGAGTCCTTGTGAAAGTCACTTTTTTTATTAATATTGTTATTTTTATAAGCATAATTTTTTAAAAGTTGTTATAAAATTTAAAGGTTAAAACAGGCTATGTAGAATTTCAGACACTGCCTAAAATTTCCTATTGAATTACATTACATAAATTTAGGACTTTATGAAAATTTTGAGGTAAACAAAGTCAAGATATCAAGAGTCAGTGATATTTTACTATGTGCCCGAGAAACAATGACTTGTAACAATCGTGTTTGTTTTGAGACTGATATCCCTTTAATAACTTTTAGTTACAATCAGATTCACACATAAAATTTAGTTTGTTGTTATTCAGGAAAACAGTCTGATACACTTATTAACTTATTAACACTTAACTTGATAAACTACAGCTGTCTAAAGTCTATGACCTTTTTTTTTTAGAATGGAAGTATTTAATTTTCTTTCATTATCAAGTTTTCACAAAAATGAATATTGACTCATACTGTATCTTTATCAACTGTAGTTTATTATATTTTTACTCCCCCAATATTGCTTAAGAATCTGATTACCTATTTCATATGTACCCTCTAAGTAAAAGTGTAACAAACCAAATTTATATTTTTTCTCATATTTAAATGTGAGTAATCTGTACTTTAAGAGAGTAAAAAAGGCAAAAGCATATATTCATGTATTAAAAATATAATTAGATTACTAATTTTAGTCCTTTCTTTAATGCTTTTTGTCATATAATCCCTATCGCCTAACAGGAACAACAGTTCATATATATATGATTTGACTTTGCTATAAGATGAATGGGTACAAATTCTGTATTATCCATAAAATTAGGAGTCTGATTTGATCTTAAAACACACTTAAATTTTGATCACCTATTGGAGAGGGGATATTTTCTCTATATACTGTCTCAACTACTGATTTCATAAAATGATTTTCTGATCCACATATTTATGTTACATTCTAAGCATTCCTGTATATAAAAAGAGATGCTTTAGGATACTTTCCATGTTTAGTCCAGTATTCTGCCATATAAATCATGATTAAGATAGATTGTGTATTGTGTAAAATTAATATTAAAAGGTATATTTTAAACTGAAAATAAAATGAAAGTTATGTCTTGCAGAAAATGATATGATTAGTTTTATCAAAGGAATAATATAAGATTAAACTAAGAATGAAATTTACGAAAAGTAAAAACATTTTTATTATGTCTTTCATTAAATTAGCATTACTGATACTTCGTATGTACTTGTCAGAAACACCAAAGGAGGGCTTTTAAGATGCCAATCTTGTATAGAAGGAGTGTTACAACTGTTTTCTGACTAGTTTAAATAGATTGGTAATTTTTAAGTATGATAGCTTTAGTAACTTATTAAAATGCTTGTGAATTTAATTAAATCTTAAATGTATTGGATATACAAAGAATTTTTTAAAACTGAACTGTTGATTACCAATTTTATGAATAATCCATGGTTTTTTGAACTCTTATCTATTTGCTTTATTACTAGTGTATTTAATGATGTTAGGAATTTGAGAGCTTGTTCTCAAATTTCTTGTACTATATATAGTATATTTAAAATTAAAAAAGGGTATACTAAATTAATATTTTTGTAGGTGAAAAATATGATTAAGGAATGTGTACCTCGAGTAAGTTATCATTTCTATAAATTTTATTGTTCTTAATATACATTAGTTCTATTGTTTTTGATGAACATAATAAAAGTATGTTTTTACACTTAAATTTCAGAAAGAACCAAAGGAATGGGTTAAAGGAAAATGTGAAGATAACTCAGAAAATTTGGTATAATCTAATCTACTTATAATTTTATTATTATAATTTGTTTGTTATTTGGAAATGGATAGATCAAATTATTTATTATCAAATGATTGATTCTATATTAGAATTAATATTCTTTTAGGAAGAAATTGAAGCTTGTTACTTGTGTGTTGACAACTTTGAGTTGCCTCAAAATGTAACTAGAGATGATGTAAGTATAAAAAAAAAAAAAAAAAAAATTTTTAAATTGTGGCTGTGATTTTATAAGGGTAAATATCATTTATTCTTAATTATTCTATTTTTTAACTGTAGGTTCGAGCTATGAGAAAAGCTTGTCTGCCACAAGTGCGTTATTTTCTTTTAACAATTTATATTTACTCTGAATAGTTTTATATTAAATATGAATAAAGGCAACTAATTAAATGTTTTTTTGTTATCTACAAATTTAATAATTACTACATATTAAGTTTTTAATCTTACTCTTACTTATTTTAAAAATTCATCTGTATTTATTAGTATTAGCTTTGCTAATCACATTTAATTTGTAGGTTACTTGTAGACTTTATGTTCTGCTTACCTTAAATATCTCCATATAAAATAAAATATACTTAACCACTTTCAAAGAAAACAGTTCATATATATTGTAATTATGAGAATTTTATGTAATCTAACTCTATTTTCAGCCTAGTTTAAAGTTCAAAGCTAAAAGAAAATGCACAAAGAAATTGAAAAATAAGGTTGGTATTGAAAAGGGTTTTAATAATCACTATAGCCTATATAATATTACATTTAACAAAAGTTATGTGTCTCTTCAAAAGTAATATTCTTTTGAATAAATCTGTAATTTTTTATTTCCTTAAACTATGTATTTCATATTAAGTATCAATTCATAAAAGTAATTTAGGGTTTATTTATCTTATATGCTTTGGAGTTTAAGAATGATGAATTTAAATTATGTAATAAGATTGTAGGACTATGGAAAAATTTTTTCGTGCTTGATATGTCACTGTTAGAAAACAGTTGAAAATAATTTAGATTTTTTTTTTTTTACATAATATTCAATGTTTTAACTTTATAATTCATAACAAATGGACAGTTTGATCTCTTACTTCATATAGTTCTTAAATACCTTTATCTCATTAAATTGTTTGAGTTTTTAAATTTTAACATTATTTTTTTAAATTTTATTTTATTCTATAACCTTATATTAATGCTGAATTTCAAGACATATCTTTATATTTTAAAATCTGTTCTCTTTTTTTTTTCTTCCCTAAATGTATAAGCCAAGATATTTAAGTAGTAAATTTAGGAAACTATTCAAAATTGTTCCTTGGTAAAATAAAGCATTTATTTTTTTTTATGTATATGTAAAGTTAAGTTAAATATATTAATTGAATAAAAAGTTCATATTTTTAAGATTATTTATGAAGCTGTTGTATCTTATTATTTCACACATTAAAGTCGCTGTTTTATTATTTCATACCAAAACAGCACCTTTAATGTATGAACTATCTACAATGTGACATTTGTTTAATGATGTTTATGAATACTGTCAATGAAACACATCATTAAACCTGTATTTTTTAGTTGTTTGTTTTGCTTTGTTTTCGTTTCTGATTATGAACATTTGCTACATATTTATTCAAACTGCTATTTAGAATCTATTGATATTTAATTTGATTCAATTTCATTTATATTAGGTTGATATTGAAACTTGTCAACAGTGTATTCAGTCATATGATTTGCCTGAAAAACCGTCTTGTGATGAGGTAATAAAACGCTATGAATTAGGTTTACCAAAGTTTTATATTTCATATTCAATGATTAATTTTATTCTTAGCATTTTTAATTAATTTTAATTTTATTTTTTTAAGTCCTGATATAGGTAGTATAAAATTTTTTGTTTGGTTTTTATAGATATATGAATTGATATATGCTAAAGGATCATTATATTTTAAATAAAAAATATTTATTTAACTTGTTATTTATATAAATATCTCTTTTTATATTTAATTATATAATTGGTACTATATGTGATAACTCTAAATAAGTAAAAGAAGTATTCAAATTTGATAGTCTTGATAATGACAGTTAAACTTTGATCAGATAAAACAAAAATTTTCAAATACATCACTTAATTAATTTTAGTGCCATAATGCTTGTGAATTATTAAAATATGTAAAATTTTATAAATATGCATTTTATATTATTCAATAATTCTGGATTTTTTCTTTTAGGTAAATGAAATGAAGAGGCTTTGCCTAGCAGTAAGTATTAATCTAATTAGGATTAAATTTATTTTAATAAAATATCTTCCTCACTTTTGAATGTAAATATAAACATTTAATGGGACACAGTAAAAAAAGTTTTAATTGAATTTTTACCATGGAGTTTAAGAAAGTGGGGACAAAAATATGTAATTTATATAGTTTCTACCTCTGGAAGATTAAAAATTTAAAAATGAAATTTGTAAATAATGATTGACATGTCCATTTAAAAGAACTTTTCTATTTCTTATGATTTTTGTAAATGACTTATTTTTAGTACACTTATTGTAAATACTCTTGAAACCACACTTGGAAAAACTCAGTATATCATTAAATTAGCCTCTATGCATATACTGAATTCAAAAGTTTTTCAATATATGGTATGAAATACTTTTAATATTAAATTAAATACAAAAAATAAAAATATGTATTTTCTTACAAAGTTTGTATTTTTATTGAATACATTTATTTGCCAATTAGGGTATATATATATATATGTATTCTCAGGAATTATTTATTCTTTTTATTTACATTAGATGTGTCACTCAGCATAACTTTCGCCAGTCAAACATAAAACTGTTCAAATACAATTTTAGAACAGTTTAATGAATCACAACTTAATAAAATCACACCAACCCATCATCAAGCCTAGCAACTCATGAACATAATTTTTATCAGTAAGAACTCACTGAGAGTAGTCAAAATGGTATTTATTTTTAGTCAAGTAGAAGTAGCGGTTCTTTACAGTATGTATGTATATATATATATATATTATAATTTATGATGTTAAATTAAGTATTTATAAGCTTCATACAACAAAATTTGAATGTAATATCTATATCACTCTTTTAGAAAGCTTGCATCTGAAAATATATCAAAATATTTTATGGAAGAAAATATGTCTTTTTGCACAAGTATATGAAAGTTATGTCTAGATAGACAATGACCTATATTTTTAAAACTCCACTTGTTAAAAACATCTCCTTAACCAAATTTTCTAAAAAGAAAAATACATAATCTTAAAGAATTTTCTTTTTTGTTATGTTGTAAAATCAAAAAAAAAAAAATCTATAAATACAAGTTATATATTGGTAGAAATATTTGCCTGCTAGATTAAAATTGAGTTGTAGAAATTCTATATTGGCATACCCAGCCACCTGAATGTTCTTAAAATGCTGTTGTTAGGCAAAGGAAATTAAACATTTAAAGAGTTATTTCAAAAGCTTACATTTTTTTTAAAAATTTCATTCCAAAATTTCTTTAAAGCTATCTTAAAATGAAAGTTGCTTGTTGATAGCTATATTTTCCTCATATGTCACCATTGAGCTAAAATAATCCAATTTAGATGATGCCCAGCCTTAGCCTTTTGAGTTCTATGAGAAATTCTAAGTATATCATGGTATTTTAGTCATTAGTGACAATAATGACTTACCCATATGTTATGCATTAATTGTAAATATATGTCAGTTACAGTAATAGTGTTATTGTTTTTTAAATCATAATAAAGTCTTGGTGGATGTGATTAATGACCTTGACCTTTTTATCATACCTGCTAGGGAGCATTTAATATGCAATCTGTGAAAACTTTCAAAATGAAGAAACCATAACTGTGTATCTGGTACCATTCAAGCCATTTAACTGTTGCATTTATTATTTACATTAGTTGACTTTAGTAAGTAGACTACTTGTTATTAGTTATAGGTTATAATGGCAACAAATGAGGATTATGTACCCAATACAGAAAAACCAAACTTTGAAATACCAAACTTTGAAATTGGTGATATTTACCCAGACAAAGAAATTGCAGGTTATACTATTGATAATTGGATTAACATGCTGCTAATGGCCTGCTTCAGCTCTCGGCCCTCAAGGAGTTAATATTCTTAAAATATAGCTATTGTGGAACAAAAATTGAACATTTAAAAATTAATATTTCGTAATTTATCAAATATATTTAAATAATTATAGTCATTACAAAATTCTTTTGAATATTTAGTTGTTTCATTCTGAGCTAGAAATTACTTTGATTTAAATATGTTTCCTTTAATTTATAGGAGAGATATGGAAGGGAGTTGTGGACTGAACCTCTCATGCAAGACGATGATGAGGAAGAAATATCTTAAATCACTTAAAATATTTATTTAAGTTAATAGCACACTGCATTGTGAAAACCATTGCTATTTATATTATAAAAATTATTTATTTTTTATATTTGGTTAGTATTTTTAGGTTGGTTTATTATTATTTGTGTTAGTTTTGTTTTAGTTATATGTCATATAATTTATGAATATTAATTAGGGTTGGTGAAACCATTTTGTTAGATTTGAGTTTTTGCTTCATGTATGTTTGTTATATTTATTTTGGAATTATATCTTGTACTCTGGACTGATAGTTGTACTGCATAGTTTTGAAATAAAAATTATAGAATGAAAATGTTTATCTTCATTGACAAATTGTTTTAAACATGAAAATTTTCAAAATTTGCACATTAATATTTCTAACAGCTTAAAAAGACTATCCAGACTTTTTTGTTTAATCATTAGGTTTTACATGTAACATTAAAAGGAGGTAAAATAATTTAAGCCCTAAGTTTTATTATTTATGTGGTTCTATACCTGCCAATGTCACATTAGTTTGCAATTTTCTTTTTGAATTCGTTTGTATTTTTTTCTTTTTTATAATATTATAGCATTGAAGAAGTTCCATTTTTCTGCTATATTATTTAATGTTATCAAACCATTAGCTTATTTCTATTAGTCTGGAAAGTTTGATGTGTTTATATAAGTATTTGATGAATTAAGAGGGTACTTTTTAAGTTCTGGAAGAATACAATATTGACATTTATAAGTTTCAACGAGTAAAAATGCCTTTGTAGGTAGAGATAAAGTTAGTCTCCACATCACTAGCTTGATGTAGTAAATAAAGTGGAGTGTGCTGCTTTGTTTATGTTGGATTCCATTAAACTTGTAATCTTGAGGTCAATCAATATGTGGTATATAAAGTTTTGCTTTGAGGAAGTTACTCTCCCCATTTATTTATTTAATTTTTTTACATTTTTGTTATGTACAAGTACACTTTCTCTAATTCTGAGGTTCTTTTACCTAATTTTTCTTTAAGGTTTACCAGATTGGTATAATTTAATTATGTTATCAACACAGTATCTTTTTTTTTCTGTAATACTTATTTTGCTTATGCAAGAATAATTGCTCTCTGCGGTATATTTTATTTACATCAATCCTGAATTCAAGGGTCTGCAACAATGGTCACCATGTGTGTAACCACATCAATTCCTAATCATACATTTCAAGTTAAATAATAAAATTCAGATGTATTAGATTGCTACCTATTATAATACAATAGAAAGGAAAGCAAAAAAGAAAAATATTGTCTTCATAGTACAGTTAAATCTTTTACTAACCTTGCTCAACTGTAAAAAATTAAGGCAAAAAATGATATGTGTGCAGATATATTCTATATGGCTTTTGTGAAAATTCTTATATTTATATATTACATTAATTCTGAATATCCCAGAAAAAGTAAAAAATAATGAGTTTCTCCTTTTTTTTTTTTTTTTTTTTTTTAAATTTTCACTTTTTATCTACAATGTGTAACAAGTTGAAGGGATATGAAACAACAGTGTGCCATTTACCTTTTTTAACCCCATATGATTTTTTTTAAATCTTCTACTGCATTTTAAATATTATATACATTACATCAAATAAAAAATTTTTTGCATACTTTGATCTTATTGAAGCTTAAATGTATAAACCAATATATGATATAGAAGAAGGGGAGGGATGCCTCAATAATTTTGCACAGGGTACTGAATACTTTGAAGCTGATACCTTAGAGCTGGATCAGAATATAATACATCAATACAAAATCTCTCGCTTGGTGTACTGTTACTACAGATTTTTCAAATTATATTTTTAATATTTTTTCCAGGCATTCTCACACTGCCAAGCACTCTATAAAATCATTGATCTTGACTTGTGGGGAATACTTTTAGAAGACAATAAATTATCTTTTGTCAAATTAAGTTTGGTTGAAAGTTGAAACTGTTTTTACATTGCTAATTCAAAATGAATAGAAGTGATAAAATTTGCCCCATAAAAGTAGAATATAGTTTTAGAGAAAGTGAGATTGATTTTGTGCTGTTTCATGACAAGATTATCTGTATAACATAAAACACACCATGATGGAAAATATTTAATTTAGAAATGAAAAGAGATTCAGTAAGTGTTAATTAACAGTGAAAGTAAAACTGGTGAAATAAAACAAACACATAATGCAATAAGAAGCATATGAGTTATTAACAATGAAAGTGAAACTTGTGTTGAAACCTCATAAGTACCAAACAGTTTAGAATATAATATTTGCTAAACATTCTAAGAAATAAAGTCACGGTTGCTATTCATGTCCTTTGAAACTTACAGTACTCAAATTCATGCATGTATATGAATATATGAATGTTTGAAAGAAATAATGATATACATGAAAAACATAATAGTTGCTATTGAAATCAAAAATATTCTTTAAACATCAGAAATCTTTTACATATTGTTAAAAATTCCTTTTACTGATGGACAATTGCATTCTTGTTCTACAAGGTGATACGTCAATTTCATTTGAAGTGCTGTGGACAATGTTATATAACACAGAAGCTAATAAACAAGAATTTACTTAAAGCTGTTTCTGAACAGTGACAAACATCCATGTCATGGGATTCTAATCATACGTTTTAAGTATCAAGGGGAGGACTTTATTGGCCACAATTTCATGATGTTCAGTTTAAAAAATACTTAGATTAACATTTAAATTCCAAAATCTAAGCTTATGTCATAAACAAGCATGAGCAGTTAATTTTAAAAAAGGTTAGAAGTTTTAAAAGTTTTTTGTTTAGTCTTGAATAAACAAGATATTAATAAGCAATCATTGAGTTTGAACAAAAAAAGTATACTTAAAATCAAGGGAGCTAAAAAATGGATAGTAAAATTTTGAGACCAATGGATAGGAAGAGACTGAATGTGATTTGGGATGAGCCTAATAGTATGGAAGGGAAAAATCTCATTAATGACACAAGCGAGTATACATATTCATGGAACTGCTCAGTTCTTCTGAGCAGTTCTGCTCAGTTCTGAATGCTATGGTCAACATTTTGCTTAAGGAGAGCTACTTAGATTGAAGTTGCATTACTTTATTCTAATTCCGAATGGCTATGAACATCCATACTAACAATGCACTTCAAACGCATGGACTCCATAATGGAAGGGCAGTACTTTACTTGTAACAGTATGAAATAAAAACAAAAATAATTCAGTAATGTTGGACTATTTTAGTTTTGAGTTAATTTGTATGGAGTTTAATGGCACTGAGTCCTTTTTTGACATACTGTTTCACACAAATTGTTAAAATTTAAACTAAGACATAGGAATTGTCCAGAAATGAAGGCCGTAGGCAGAGGGACTGGTCCTCCCCCCCCCCCGAAATTTTGAAAGACTATTTTGTAGATAGACAATGTCCCACGACTGTGTGTGTATGTGCTATCTGCCTAGTTGTTCATGAACATGGACAGTTATTTTCTTAGAAAAAAAAAACTGCTGAGACCATAAAAGTCTTCCTGGGCCGCTCGCCGGAAATACAGCACTGTATTCCGGAAATACAGTGCTTTCCCTTTCATTAATTGAAGTATCATTCACAGAGAAAAGATGTCTTTCTCCCTTGGTCCTCCTCCGAAAATAATTTCTGGCTACGGCCCTGCCAGAAATGCATAAGAATTCTGTAGTAGACACAAATTATATATTTTTTGATTGGCAGCAGAGGATATCTTAATTCAGTAAACCATATGACTGTGTTATTGAAACCAGGTATGTTTTTAAGACTGCATTTCATTTCTATTTCACACTATTTAACTATTTGAGAATTTTATAAAGTTAGTTGAACTATGTTTGTCATACACTTGTATCATCATATATACTAGCATTTTGAAATTGAGAAATGGGAAAAGATTTTGCAAGACTTAAAAAAAAAAAGTTAATTTAGTTTGAGAGAGAAAATATTGCTGCAGTAATGAAATACGAACAAATTTTAGAATTCTGAGTCATAACACCATAGGATGTACAAATATGTTTAACAAAACTGCAACATTATGAAGGCTTTGTCAGAAAAGAATAAAATTTATTCCAGGCATAACCCAGAGGGCCTTAAATGAATGAATTAAAATCTCAAACTAATACTATGCAGAGGTATTCCTAATTCCCTAATTTTTGTAACCAAATTTCAAGATTTATTCCCAAACTGTCACCTATATCGAAGGAATCAGCCTGTTGCACTTTGGCATTTCTCAGACTACAAAAAGAAGTTTGTGCATATTTCAGAGAGAAGAATTGCTTCTTGGAGTTCTTGTATAGGTAACAGATTCAAATTTGTGTTACACACGAGGAAAACCCATTGTAATTCAACCGATTTAAAAGGATCTATTGAAAACGACCTTCTGCATTGAAATGTATTATTGTTATCTAGTTAGATGTATTATCAGTCGGGAAAATTTATAGAAAATTCCATTTGTTTCTGTTGCAGTTTTGTTAATAAATACTAATCTGTTGATTTTATGCCGTGAGCTTTCCGTATGATGATTGATGGACAAATGGCTAAGTAGCTAGCATTCGGAACCAGTCTGGTCTTCGAGTTCCAATGTTGTCATGAATGTTTGTAGGTATTCGGCATCAGCTTTAAGAAGCATATCTTGCTCTCACTAGCATTTGAGTAGCAAAACAGTCCATTCCTACGACAGTCAATTAATCAATCGACAAACCGGGCCCATTTGGCCGTGGGGCCCTCCAGGCTTACCCCGAAGGTGGTGGACAATGCTCCTACGACAGGGCTTCAGGCGCCAGGTCAAAATCTCTGGGAGCTGGACCTTTGTCAAGACCTTTATCTTGCACATACTTCATTGATAAGTCCTCAAGCCGTATGATAGCAACACAACCCAGCAAAATATGCACTTGGACGCAAACAAGTGGCTACTGTAGAAACACAAGAAATCAAAACTTTTTTTTTTTCTTTTACAAAATTCAGCTGTTTTCATCGTGTAAGTCAAATGTCTCTAAAAAGTTCGATGTGTCAGGGATAAAATGGGTTGTTGCAGATTTAGTTTCTAAAAGATTTCCATATTGTTCAAGAAAAGGGGATCGCCTGTTTCAACACATTCGCTGCCGAACCATAGTATGCCAAAGAATGAAGTATATAGATAAGTTTGGAAAGGTATGTGTAATATCCACCCCACTCCGGGGGCCAATATGTAATAACACACTGTTATGGTGCGTTATGCTTGCGTGGGACCTGCCCTCCTACTTTACTGTGGCAGGTATGTTCGTAGATCACCTCAGAGGTGCATGGAATTCAAATAATTCCCCCAAAAGCTTAGACAAACAACACAAATTTTATTTACAAGATTTATGATACATTAGAGTAAAACAAAACGTCATATTTAGAACCTCGGAGCTTGCATGAATCAGAAAGGATTAAACGAACATTTTAAGTCCAAACGTAAAACCGTCGTCTTGTTACTTCACATAGAACCGAGAGATGTTTTCAAGTCGCAAGCCCGAATCCAACTGTTTTCATCTCTCCCTTTCCTCGGGGGCGGGGATGTCCGTATTTCTCCCAACTTTATCCCTGCCGAAAAGAGAAGTTCTCTCGTCCAGATGTACTGCTGGCCTGCAAAAATACAACCGAACCCATCCGAAGACCCTTATCAATCCCCCCTCCCCCTTAGCCGTCCATATCCAATTTCAAGGAACGCCGAGTGGAAGGGGTCAATGGGGGCGATTTTGCCGAAAACAAGAAAGGCATATACATATGAAACACTGGTCGTGTGATCCAGATTCCTTACAGTGTGTCAAATTATTTGAATTATAAAAATTATCTATAAAGTTCTGATGAAACATAAATCAAATCGTTTGAAATATAAAGAGATTTATGAACGTAGGATTTTCAAATATGTGCCAGTGTTGATTCCTTTTGAGTTTTATTTAAATTATTTTTTGTCTTAGCTGTAATGTGCAAAAAAGTGATAAGTTTAAAGAATAAGTATTAAAAAAAAAGTACGCTATTTTATGCCAATAATTTTCTGAAATTATAATGCGAGTAAATTCATTCTCCGTTACTCCATGTTTACTCTTAAAATTTATTGCTTTCTCAACTCGGTGATTACAAAATTTGTTTTGATGTTCAGCTGTTTCGTGTTGTAGTAAAACTGTAGTGAATTTTTAATTATTGGTCTGAATAATCTGAATTATTTTAAGCATTGATAATTTAATTTTGAACAACTTAATTTATAACTGCTCTTTTGTGAGAAATCTACGTATAGTCATGTCTGAGTATTCTTCCGTCAACAAATCGCGACTAAAGCTGAAATCTGACTCTGGAATTAAAAAGTATGTTTTCTAATAAAATACCTTATAATTCATTCTTACATATTATATTATTATCCGTACTCATTCTCATTTATTGTTTATAATTATACAAATTTTGTCGTTAATATAATAGGAAGAAGAAAAGCAAAGATAAAGAAAAAATACTTGAAAAAATTGCAAAAGTGGAAAAAAATGCAGATGCACCAACGAATGAATTAAAAAAGTTTGACGCTGTACCTCATACTAAAGCAGAAAGAGCATTTTTAAAAATGAAAGAGAAGAAGGTAAAGAGTTGTTATTAATATTTCACTTATTAAAAATCTGTTTACTATCCACATTATTGCAATAATGTCATATAAGATTCAGATGTGAGTTCTTAATTGTCTATTTTTTATCTGATATTTTAGCAAATGAAGCAAATTTTAGAAAAGGCAAAGAAGACACACAAACAAAGAGTTGAGGTACATATTTTCAAACTTTTATTTGACTTAAAATTGTATGCTATACATTTATCTACATTTTGAACATTTTTTTTATAACTACATCATATTTAAAAAAATGTTTGAAAATTAAAAAAACTCCATACATTTCTTATTTCATAGTTTTAGGATTGAAGAAAATAATTTTTGCTTATAACATTTTTTAAAAAGAGATTAGATTTGTAGCCTCGACTATTTACAAAGAACATTAAATATGTATATATATATATATATATATATATATATATATATATATATTTATCATTTAAAATCATTCTACAGCATGCATACTATGTAACAACATTAACATACTTCTAGATATTAAATTTATTTCAGGTTCAAGAAAAATTTTTTTGCCACATATGCCCAAATATTTCTTTAAAAAAAATTGGAATCATATTTTTATTTTATAATAGTATATCTTTAAAATGTATACATTACTTTTACAGTTTTAACACATAGGTTATTCTTGTAGACCTTTACGTAATTTAATAAGCAATGATAATATAAATAAATTTACACTGAGATTTAAAGGGTGTAAAATATCTTAGTTGCAATAAGAATGGTGCTGAATGAAAGTATGGAAATAGGGGATTTTTTAAAAAAATTTTTATACAAAATTTGCTGGAAGAGAGAATATTGATTTATAGGAAAAACCTTTACATCTTACCTTACACAACCCTTATTAAAACAAGGAAAAATTTATAGAGTTGTTTATAGTCAAACAATATTAGTTTTCTACTAACATATTTTTGGAATTTAATTTAATTTCATTGTGATTTCTTCAATAGTATTTAATTTTATAAAAGAACACAGTAATAATAAGTAGTTTGAAATTTAAAAGGTTTAAATTTTGTTGAAATCAATTTTAGTTATGAATACAGATTTAAATTATGTGTTCTGCAGTAATGTCTGCAATGTTTGAAGAGTCAAAATAAATTCATCCCCCCCAGAAAATACATTTGATTTAATTAAATGTTTAATTAAAAATATAAATGTACTTCTACTAGAAAATTAATCAGAAGCTTTGTGTCCAGTGGTTGTTTATGGTTTATTTAAATGGTGGTTCACAAATCATTTAAAGTTTTCTTTCAAAGACTGTGATAAATGTAATTGCTATAGTTCTGAAACATACTAGTTCACTAATATGTGTATATATATATATATATATATATATAAGTGCTAATAAGAATATGAGGAAATAGAAAAACAAATTAACTAATCATAAATAGCAAAACAAGGGAGAATTTGAATAAGATGGATTACAAACAAGGCAAGCACTCAATATGTGCAACTGGAATGATATCAATGGTCTCTGACCTCTCATGCTTTTTTTCCCCATAAATTGATTTCCAAGGATATTTTTTTCTATTGCTTGTGTTTATTGGGAAAAAACTAAGTGCTCTGTACTGTTGTAACTTACAATATAGTACATTAGCTGCATACTTAAAAAAGAGGGAATCGAACTCATCTTGCAAACTTACAAAAATCTAGAAATGTATTTATTATCTTATTTATTTCTTTGTTTTACTTTGAAAGTTCATGAACTTGTGCACAAATAGAGAAGCTGCTACTATTCATATGTGTGTCAATTTGTGTGCAGCAGTGCATGCATTTGAATCCTTTGCCAGCCTAATCAGCAAGCTGTCTTAACAATAATTTAAAGTATTAAACTTTAACTGTAAATTACATTAATTTTATATATTATTTTTAAATAAAAATTATAATTATTTTCTTTAATTTTCTTAAAGTACCTACAGTATAGTGTATTGATCTATTCTAAATATTATTTTAAGATATATTTTTCTATGAGTGAGATGAGGTTTTCCTAAACTGCCTTATAGCTCTAAGGCTTCTTTGAGTTGACAATGTTTGAAGACCACTGATGTAAGGTTACAATAATAGGTGTTTAATTAACTAAAATAAATGTTTCTGAAAAAATGTAATTTTCTAAATTATATTCTATTTCACATTATTTTTTATAATTTGTGATAACAATTTTTCTTTTCAGGAATTTAATCGCCATCTTGATTCTTTGACAGAACATTATGATATTCCAAAGGTCAGCTGGACAAAATAAGATGGATCAAGCATAACATTTGTAATATTTCATTAAATTATTTTTACCACATTTGTGTTACTTTCCATCCTAAATTTAAAGTACAAATATTTTATATAAAAGATGTTATTTATAGAATAAAATAAAAACAAGAATTAGTTGGAAGTAAAAGTGCAAAAGGAAAATACTAAAATATTTTAGTATACTTTTAAAGTTTATAAAAGTACTAATATAGTCTTTTCATCTGTTGTTGCATTTCACAAATTACATAATTTTTACCACTTAAAACATTGTATATGCTTTTCTCGTTATATGTACTAATAGTTTTGCAATATTTCCTTTTTGTTTGAAATAATTGAAATTGTACAGATTCATTACCAGGCAAATGAATTATCAAATTATAAAAGGTTTTCATGTATGTAGATGTACTTAAATATAACCTAAATGTCATTGAGATATTGTTTAATATAAGTATTATCAAGATTAAAACTGCTAATAATACTCATCACAAAACAAGCTTTGTTATTAAGTTAACTGATTTTAATAAAATATTTTATTAAATAAAGATGGCATCTTTAAATTTTCAATCCATTAGAATTTGTATATGATGTAAATGCTTTCAAAGTTGATGTTCAGCTTATATCTGTGTTACTTTTTAAGAAAAGGAGAGAATAATATATTTAAAAATAATTATATTTGTCTATTCTATAAATATAACAAAGATTCAGAAAAATTCATGTCCAACTTATTTTGCTTGCAAAACTGCTTCTAAATCACATTTGAGTTTCTATTAAAGAGAAAACAATACAGTTATTAAAATTAACTAAAATTCATAATCTTATTTTTTTTTAAGCTTACTGATGCATTTTCATTGTGTATTTAACCAGTACAAATATCAATATATGTGATATAGATATATTAATTTCTTACAATTATTAATACTATACAACCTTGTTACAATGATATACCATACCATTGATTAAACTATTAAATTGAATTAAAGTATTGAATTCACCAAACTCTTTCTGTAAAATAATGCTTGTATTGGCTGCAAAATTAAAGTGGAGATAGGGGGAAAAAATAGATTTAAATGTTCTGTGATTTTAGAATTGATGCATGAATTACCTTGTTTGTGCAATTATCCATAAGCAAGTTGATTTTCTTTTATATATATATATATATATATATATATATATATATATATATATATATATATATATATATATATATATATATATCTTATCTAAATTTTGTATCTATTCAGAAAATATTTTAGAAGTTTTCCAGGCGTTTGTTTAGCCTTGTACACAATAAGAACAATCTTCATATTTTGTAACATCTCAGCTCAGAGAATTTACCAATAAAAAGTTAAACTTCTGTGTGCTTATGCTATTTGCTCACAAAAGTAATGCCAGCCTCTGTTTTGATCTTGTACTTACCTATAATTTCCCTCCTTTGAATTTCAATGTTCTACTGGGTAAAAGATTAAAAAGAAAAATATCACCTCATCAGCATTATAAATAAATATCTTCAGGTGCATATTTTTTGATAATTTCTTTCAATCAGTCCTGTCTCCATTCATTAGTGTCACTTATTGGGGCTAATTTCCATTCACTATGAATTTTCTAAAATGAATCCCATGGCAATTACAAAATTGCATGAGCTAACCATTGTTGACTTTGAAATTTTCATTGCCTAATATAACAGCAAATGTTCCAACTTAGCCACACAACAAAGGATACTGGAATATTATTATTATTTTTTTTTTTTTAATGTAACCATTTCAAAAATTGCCATGCAATGCCTTAATTTGTTTCTTATGAGGGATAATTTGGTTAGAGTTCACTACTTTTTCAATTTGCTTCCCCTCAAAAAATTTGTGATTATAAAGTGTAATAATAATGTTGTGTTTTTTGTAGGATTCATTGATTTTGTTGATAACAAAGTTTTTCTTAAAGCAATACTATTTTCAGAATATTATTCTAGTTTATAAAACAAGAATTGTGCGAAAGAAAGTGAGTTTTCTTATTTGACATAAAGAACATAACATAAAGAAGAGTTTTTCAGATTATTTAAAAATCTACGAACTAGAATCATTAAACCATTGGACTTGCTGTTGGGGGCAATTTCATAATTTTTTCAAGATTCAAGAAATGGTTTAACTAATCACAAGGCTTAAAACTTTTCTTTTTTAAATAAACAATAGGAAAGATAAGAAAAACATATAAGGTTGAGGAACCTGTACCATCAAAGATCTGTAGACAAATTTTTGGTGCAGAATTGCAACAATTGATTCATTTCTGATAAATGTTTTGTAGGGTATAAATACTGGAGGAGGAAGGGGTGCTCCTGTATTTGAGGTAGCAGGTGGAAACTGGACAATACCTTGTAAACAATTTATTGCTAGTTGAATGGAATTTAACATTCTGCATAAGTATTAGTTGAAATCAAAGAGAATAATATATCAAAAGAGGAAAAATAAGTTTTTTTTTTGTATTTGAAAACTGAAATATTATAGCAGAGAGATAGGAAATAATGATTGTTTCTAAGAAAACATTTTACTGAAATTCAAGAAATTGTATATATGCATATTCACTGAAACTCTAATATATTAATCTAGTAGTATTAATATAATTTAAGTAATTTAGTAATATAATTTAATATAGAAGATCTTTTCATTGCATTAGATATTGTTGTAGTCAGGTTTTACTGCATTATACAGGCATACTAAATTTGCATGAGATAAAAAGGATTAATTATGTATGTTTACTAAACATATTTTTAATATATCTAATGCAAGTTTGATATATAAAATACAATTTTTTTTAAAGTAAAGAATGTATATACCTCTTGCAATTTATTTTCCATTTCATAATGAGTCAAACCATGGCCATCACAAAAGAATATGGCTCTCATTTGGTTCAGTAATCTGAGTGTTACCAAGAAAATATTTATTCTTTGTTTTCTTGTAAGAAAGCAACGCTATAAAGTATAATTTATTACTAAAATTAGTTTAATTTATAATCAATAAAATCTGTTATGTAGTTATCAACATCATTCATGGTATTGGAGAAATGACAGATACGTAAAATGAAACAACAAGCAGTCACCATTTCGAAAGTCTAAGCACAATGTTAAATCATACGTGAGTATAAAAATTTATTTATTTTATAGATCTTAGGCTGAAGCACAATCATTTTTAAAATTAAAAGAACAAAAACAAAATATGAACTGTAAATAACAAAAATAATTTGACATTGTTGCTGTAAATAAATTCATTTCTGGAAAAGCAAAATTAATAAACAAATGTGGTAAGTAATAAAGTATTGGATAGTTGAGAATTTCCTGCTCTTAAAAAAAATATAGCTTCAAATACTTCCTTCAAAAAAATCCTTTTGTCTTACTACTTGCACCTGCTACAATACTTACTACAAAATTTAAAACTTTTTATAAAGTTAAATCCTCACCAGGGTGTTTGTGCCCTGGATTTCTAGATTTTTTTAACTATCCTGAATCCAGATTTTTAGGTATTTCTAAAATTTAATGTTTCTATTAGCTTACATATTGCTGCATAGTTTGGATGGCATCCAGCAAAAATTATCAATGGTTGATTGCTGGTATGAAATATTTAAACAAAATAATTCTAAACAACCAAATATTTCTAGTGCTTTCACAAAGCTTATTAAATTCTGTTTAGCTTGCTTTGAACCATTTAATAGAAAGCACTTTTTACTTTATGGATACAACTATAACAGATACAAAAAACACCACTCAAAATAGATTCCTTAGATGAAACTATTGAATATTATTTGATATTTACTAAGCCTACAACATATGTAAAATATGGTTGTGATGATTCCAAAATTACAGTCATAGGTAAAACTTTGATTAAGAATCTGTGGGCAGTTGGAATGCATATCTACATGGCTATTTAGGGGGCAATGATACAGAGCAATAGTGCTTTCACTGAATCTTCAAGTTTCTAATACAGCTGTACTAATTAATGCTTCAGAAAAAACTGCTGTAATTGATAAAGACTTAGATTATCTACTTTTCCCAAACATTTCCCTAACTCTCTAGAAAAAGTAGAGATAAATTCTGGAAAATGCTATGAAGTGAAGAAAAAAAATGAGAAGGTTTTTTGAATTAAACTTTTATTTATTATATTTATATACTTTTTTCACATTTTGAGCATCAAAATTATACTTATAAAGTATGAATAATATTATACTACAATATTATTCATATAATGGGAAATAATATTATACTATATGAAGACATTAACTCCTGTTAAACAAATTCAAACTTCTTTGATCATTATCTTTTTTATTAAACTTGAGTTTGACTTACAGTCTGATTTTATATAATTACCAGGATTTAAAATATAAAAGTTGATGGACTCATTAAAAGTAATATTTTCCTATTTCATAAAAAGAGTGGATATAATTTTTAGTTAAAAATATAAATCTAAGTCTTCAGTTATAAAAAATATCTTTTAAAATTAGTACTGTTTCTTAATAGGTATAAATAATAATTATCTGTATAAACTATAACAAATTAATATACCTACTTTACTATATCTTAATCCTTTTTTGAGAGATTTTATTACTAGAATCCAAATATGCCTCAGAGCTAAGTGAAATGCTTCACCTTTCAAATTTGTATACATCATTTCTAGTGTATTGTCAATATAAGCACATACATCACCACATCCCTGAATTGAAAAATACTTGGAATTACTTATATTTTAGTACTGTACAATTTTAAAACTTTGAAGACTTCAAATAAATTGTCTTCATTATTATTATTATTATTATTTAGAATTATTAAACTATTACCATATTTAACTGTAATAATATATGGATTGTGATTAAAATTATACATTTATGTGGTGTACAGAAATAGTTCAAACTGGTTACTTCTATAAATTTCAGAGTTCTAAAAACAACATATTCAAGAAAAATAGATAGCTAGTTTATTGTTGAAAAATACATTTCAATGATATCCAAGAAAAAATTAATCTTGAATGCTTTCTTTCACACTTTGAAACCGAGTAGCCTTGAAAATTAATAACTTAACCATTAGATATGAACTGGTAATGTATAGTTTATTCTTACTATTTTTACACCCTACCAGACCTCTTACATACCCTAGCAATTTTATTTAAAGATGCCAAACTGGGAATTATATTTGCATTAGAACCCCTATTTGTAATTGTCAGTATCACTATAGTCTAAAAGAAATTGACCCACAGATTACTGTGGTCACTTTAGATAACAAATGCAGACATCAAAATGTGTTATTTCAAAGTTGAACATAATATAAAATAGAAAAAAGTAGTTAATATTTTGGGGCATTATACATACAGGTTTTATTAGAGAAGAAGGGGAAAAGAGAAATGTGTATTTAATATCTTATTTATAACTTTGTTGGATAAAACAGCTGAATATTTTTTAAGAAACCTACTATACTGATTCCTTCTTAACCATGTTTTTTTTCTTTCATATGTGTATATATATATATATATATATATATATATATATACACACACACACACACACACATATATATATATATATATGTATACATACATACACACCAATTAGTTTATAAAAAAGGGAATAAAATCAATTTAATTTCCATGTTGGCTATTTTTCCTATTAATATCTTATAGAAATAATTGTTATAACTGTCTTGATTGGTCTTCTATTCTATAAATAAACTCAGTGCATGTGTTGAGAAAAAAAAATTTATTCCATTATTGTGCACATTAACACCTTATTATGATTTAAATTACAAGAAATTTTCTGTAAAATATCTTTTCAGTTATTTAATTTAAAATGAATACATTGTTGTTGAATTTAATTCAAGGTAGTGTTAATTAGACTAGATACTCTACTAAAAATAAAAATATTTCTTAACTTATACACATATACTTGGTACATATAAGTTAGAAAATAACATAACTATATGCATATACAGATAAGAAATTCAAACACATAGCTAATATTATTGATATGGATTCTAATATTATTGATATGGATTAATCTCTGGTAGCTTTCACTTAATACTTACAGGGTTTAGATTTTCAGCCTTAATCTTTACAGAAGATTTGACAAGTTTTCTCATTTTAATTTGAATCTGAAATCATGCATTTAATTTGTTAAAGTGATCTTATAAATTTAAAGTCAAATTTATAAATAGTATAGTTAATGAACACAAGAGTACTGGACATAAATTTGTTTATAAAACTGTCTGATACATAATGTAACAGTTATAAATTGTATGAAAAGCTCAGCTTGCAAATGCATGCTGCACTATATAAATGCATGGATTTCAATTTGTTGATTATATATGATTCTTAAATTTATTCTAAAGCAAAGCACTAATCATGACTGAAATATACTTTTTTAACATCATTTGAAATTTGTTTTTTAAATTGATGTCATTGGGTTAATCACAAATCTTAGCATAAAATTATCTTAGAAAATTGAAAAATAGTTTTATCAAATTATTTTTAAGACTTTAATAATCTAAAGCAGAAATTAGAAAAAAAGATTGGAATACAACTTAGTGATGTATACTTCTTACCTTTTCAAATACAATATGGAAACTTTCAGCAGTTATAATTTGCAGTTCACTTTGTATAATTGTCATTGGATTGGAAATTTGAAAACCTAAAGCAGCTTGTGTTATATTTAATTCTTTTTTAATCTTTATTTTGATCTTATTAAGGTGCTCAGACATCGCATACACATTACTCAATGCTACACATAACTGAAAAAGGAAATAGGTTAGATTATAAAAATTTTATTTGTCATAAATAATGTAAATCTTAGTTTAGTATATAAAGGGAATTAAAAATCACATTTTTATATAGAACTAAAATTGTGATTCACTATCATCAAGTCTCTTTAAGTTTGTGCATGAGACTACAATAGCTATCTGCACTTATACTATTTAATTCAGTCTAGTGCTGCTTCCCAAGTACTTTTCCACAACTCTATTATCCTAATTAATTTTTTACCTCTTTGACATATGGCACCATGTGGCCTTTGGTCTTCCTATCATCTCTACCTTTCCTTCTGGTGCAATTCTCATATTATCATTTAGAAATATTCTAATTACAGATGAACCTGGCATATAATGAACAAAAATTTGGGTTGTCTTTTTACTATTATTAAAATGCTAATTTAGCCTAATGTTGTACTGAATAAAGAATTTTATAAATTTTTTTTGGAATCTGATCACAATTTCAATTGTTTTATGTTAGAAAATTGAGTAAAAGTCAAAGGTAAAACTATGTTTTCATTTGCCATCATTTTTAGTAAATTTATTCTTTTTTCAATTTACTGGACAATTAGTCAACACTACTTATCATTCTAAAATTTAATAGATTATAACATTAAGCTAAAATTTAATAAATTTCAGTTAATTCTTTAAAGTTCTTTACTACATTTTTATTAGTTTTTCAATCACATCACTGTTGAATATACTCTGCAGTTAATAAATTATTCATTTTATTAGATCTGACAGTTTTTAATGATTCAGATGTAGCAAATAAAATCTGTAGCTCCTGAAAATTTGTTATTACAGGGTTCGACTATATATTTCAATCGATGTCCAGCAAAATTATGATTGCTATATTCTGAAAGTGCTTGTAGATAGCTTATTTTTAATAATGACATTCTACAAAATTATTGTGTACAAAGTTAAAAAATATTTAGCTATTATTTGAGTTATACATCCACCCTTCTCCTATTCAAATAAAAAATCTGATGTGAACATCACATAACTTCCTTGCACACCTCTTTGATTGTGTATAATGCATCATTAAAATTATCATTTGCACATCAATTTAAATGTTGAAAGTAAGTTTTGTTTCTTAAACTTATGGTCTTAAGTAGAGGTTGCCATCTGGCAGTGAACATCAGCATTAATATTGGTTACATTGGGTTTTCTCAGATATTTTATTATAAATTGAAATTATTTGCTATTACTAATGTATCCTTAACTCTCCTCTAGAAATTTATAAAACAGTCAAAAATTCAAAAGAATTCTCTGTAAATAACTTAGTTTTCTTGTTTAAAAATGGATTTTAAAAGAACTGTTTTTTTAACTATATTTGAATACCAGATAACTTCCTGTTTTTATTGTTCAAGACTGGTAGTGCTTTTGTACATTGTAATGATATTTTTCATCATTTACTGTATAGATTGCTATAAAAAATTAAAGAGCCCAATTAGATGTTGAAGCAGTCCTAAATACAAAATTTCAACACTTATGTCTACTCATTTTTGAGTTATGCCTGGCATTGTTGATATACAGCATATTAAAAGTTCTCATTGTATAGTGTACAGATTGTAATCACAAGGAGAGGTACACAACTAGGTGTTATTACAGTCTTTAACTAAAGTTTGTAACTTTCTACAGCAAATTGTTTTTCAACATATGCAAGATATGTATGTATGCATGTACATATATCATGATGAAACTAGTATAAATCCATTCTGGGATAGTAGAAAAAAAGTTTTATTGTACACATGTACAGACAATACTGATTCACACATAATCAAAATGAATAATATCATTGAATTTTTCTTCAATTAAAATGCTTCCTTTACTTATTACAAAGGACTAAAAAAGAGAAAAACAGAAGGAGAGACAGATGTACCAAGGGCCTGTAAGCAAGTGCTGTCCTTTAAAATTTTAATGGGGCCTCCAAATGACTGAAAATAGGGCTCCAAACTCATATTTTGTGCAAAATATGTTAAAGGGGCTCCCAAAATGCTACAAAACTTACCATCATTTCACAGGTTAATCAGGCCCTAGTTTTAACTTCTTTAATGAATTCTAAACAAACATGACTTCAGAATAAATCATCAGTAAATTATAAATAGAAATAGCCTTAATAAATGAAATACATTAGTATTTATAAAATTTTATCTATTGAATATATGTATACTGTATTTTGGTAGTTATACAAAATTTTCCCCCAGAAACATCATATTCTAAGTTTTATTTATGACAAAAATTTAAATCAGTACTCAAATATTCATAAATATTGACATGTTATGTAATGAAATTAATTTATAGAATATTTTTTAGAATTAAGTCTTTTAATTTAAAAATGAAACTTAATAATTGCATATGCTGATTAATATTAAAAAGTTATACTAAACCTTGTGATTCATATCAAATGTTGTCAGGTTGCAGAAGAAATTTTCTAACTTGATTTTTTCAAGTATGCTTTTATTGTAAAATATAACACATGCTTTCACAGCCTAAAATTACAGTTATTTAAGGTCTTAAAAAGAAACAGAATAATGCCTAAATAGAAAGTGAAGTGATAAAGGGAATTTTGAAAAAATAAATAAGTATTGACTTAAACAGTTCCTAAAAGTACAATCTTAAGTGATTTTACAAATATTCACATGAAGTATTACACACACATGTATACTTATTGATTAATATTTTTGGCTGATTTGATAATTATACTGATGGAAAACGATAATTGAGATACTATAAGGATACAATATATGATGCAATATTTATCGAGTTATTTTTTGCATTAAAAAATGGTGATAAAATAGCAAAAAAATAACTTTATGTAACAGTTTTCTTACAGGTTTTTATACAGGCAACATTCATATTCCTTTCCTATAATGCTAGAGAAATCTATCTTTGAGGCATTAAAAAGCTTTCTTTTAACAAATCATATCGATTTTGCAGATATAAATAAACTTAGGTACTTCTCATTTAACTTAGAATTATTTTAAGAAGAAATGATAGATCTCTTTATTATATTTTTATATTAATTTCTGCTATTATAACATTTAAAAATTTAGTATCCTGCAACACTGCAATGAACAGAATTTGCTCCTAGATTTCCTATCAAATGACAGTTTGACTATCATATCAAAGTTTCATTTATCATTTGAATACATGTACATAATTATTACTGAAATAAACTCTGGATTTATTAAATTGAGAAATCTACTGGAAACAAAAGAGATAAATTTCTTTTTTATATAAAAATAATTTTTGTACAAAGTAATTTACAACATTTATAAGAAATATGCATTTTCTTGTTTACAGAAAATGAGCTGCAGAAGTTCAGTTAGCAAAAGCAGTGATCTTGTAACTTGAGGGCAGCGGGTTCGGAGCTTGAGCCAGCCAAAGATCCACTGTATTCATTAATGTAAAATAGGTTTATAATTGCAGTTTTCTCCACAAGTTCCCAATGATACTTGTAAAGGTGGCAGGCTAAGCCTAGAGGGTCTTCTGTTTAATCCCTGCTTCTAAATTATGAGAACTCACTTTTTGTTGCCTTATACAGTAATATTGGCTGCCTGTATAGTGCTCCTATAACAAAATTATCAACAAATTCCTAGGTGTTATATGAGTAAATGGTAAAAGCACTAGATCAAAATAGATAAAGCTATCAGGGAAACTGTTAATATAAAATAAATAATATATGCAGGAAAGTAATTAGAGAAGGAGAATAAAATAGGAATCAAATGTTAAAAACCTAGAAAATTATTTGTCATATTCTTTGATTCCTAATTTTGTAGTAACTTCAAGAGACTTCAAAACTTGATTTAAATTTCAAATACAGACCATCATTTATCCAAAATTTAAATATATCTGCAATATAATCTTTTATTTGTTTTAATGCCTGAAGGATCAGTTTAAAAATTTATAGTATCTAATTCTGAACATGTCAACATATATATTTAGCACAATACAGTTTTTCTTATAAAAGACATACTTCTAACAAAGCCCCATGTGTGTAGAACTGGTCTTTCCACTTTAACCGCATCCATACATCAACCACCTGGAATAAAATGTACTTTGATATGATACTCAACATAGCTCATAAATGTATTATGATTTGTCTCATTTTATAATTTGGAGGAAAGAAACATTCAGTATTGTGTGTTTAGATGTAGGAAAATGCACCAAAAATAAATACCATTTCATCAATTATAGAGGCCACATCTGGTACAGATGTACCATGGACAATAGATAAGGTCAATCGTTCCATCTGAAAAGAAATAATGAAAGAAACTATAAAATGCTTCAAAATTATATGAATAAAGTGAGTTTGACAGCATAATTATAAGGATCTAAATGTCAAACAGATGGTTTTACTAAGCAAACAGAATATATGAGCTGTCAATTTTAAAGACTATAAAGTATATCATTTACTTTTTAAAAGATAATTCTCCTTTTTCAAATAGGTCTTTACTTTCTAATTTCACATATGTAATGAACATTTAAAATTTTATTTAAATTCTTTTTATAAAGAATGGTAATATAAGTGCATTGTGATATTAATAATAGGATTTTTGGTTCTGATGCACATATTACAAACTTTATTCTTGTTTTCCTACTGACACCAATCTTTGAAAATTTACTGAATAAGGTATAATTACTATATTTTATATACATTTTCAATTATAAAAAAATCATTACAAAGTCTTGGTATACTTGAAAGGAAGACATTTAATGTTTAAAAGCAACACTGAACATTACATGCTGCTTAGCATATTGAATATTAAATAAAACTAATGAAAAATTAACCACAGGACAAATGAAATTATTTTAATTAATGTTTTTAAAATAGTGTATTTTTGTAAAGATATGTATTGTAAAAATAAAAGCAATCAAAATTTGTCAACCATTTTGCTGTTGAACATTTTCTTTAATGCATGGTTTCCGCACACCTGGAAAGTCAGGGAAAGTCATGGAAAATCTTGGATTTAGACAATGGATTAATTTTGTCATGGAAAGTTTTGATTTTTCAAGCAAAATGAGTAAAAGTCATGGAAGTCATGGATCTGCTAAACTACCGATTAAAAAAATGCATTGAGTTGTTTAATTCTATTTTTACTTGTCATTTGACTGAAGTTACTGAATTTGGTATTTATGTATTGTCCTATTGACCCTATTGCCAAGTAAAATTTGTTCACCAAGGAAACTCAAAGCAAGAATGCTTAATGGGTGGGTAAATGTATATTATTCTGTTTTTTTTTCTTAAATTGTAGATTAAAATTTTATTAATATAATAATAATTATTTTTTAATAAAAATTAGTTAAGATTTTTGCACAAAATATAAGTTTATCTCTAGGGATATTGTATATAAATGTTATAGGGCTATATTTGGCTATTATTCATGGTCACCTGGATAATACCAAAGTACCCTGAATTCAAATTGGAAACATTTTGATTGAGAAATTGCTATATGATTAAACTTAGGTATGTAGATACAACAATTTATTTTTATGTGAGTTTATTAACACTTATAAAGTAAGTTTATAGTTTTTTATGATAAAATTCCTATAATTTCTCTAAAAGCATATATTTTATTTGTATGTACATCGGAAGCTTTATTCATATATACTTTTAACGAAAGCTTTTTAAAGTAATGGAAAATGATCTGCTAAATCAGGGAAAGTCATGAAGAGTCATGGATTTGAAAAATTTTATTTTGGCAGATACCCTGTTAATGTCAATTCCTTAAATGAAAAATAATATAGGAAACGTTGCTTCTTAACAAATCATTTCTTATATGGTTAGTAAATATTTTACCTCTTAAAATAACTTTTTCCTAAAATAGTACAAATGCAAGACTTAAGTTTTCTGAAGTTAAAACTAGACAAGGAGGTACAGAACTTTAAAATCATCTTACAGAATCAGCAAGGACAGCTCTTTGAATAAATGGACCAGTGTACATATCACACAGTAAGAACCATTCTAAAACCATATCTTCCCCAAACCAAGAAGAATATTCATCCATTTGTAGAATAGTTCTATAAAGCAATAACCTTGAATTTAGCAATGCAATTCATCTAATAATTAATAAAAATCTAAACTAAGAAATCAACATACAATAAACTTTGGAAGGTAAATTATCATTATGATTTTTATGAAAATTCTGGTAAAGCAACAGCCTTATGAAAAAATCCATTATATAAATGTGAAATCAACAAAAATATAACCTTTGTGTAGGAATGCAGCTGCTCATATAATTTACTAAATTTCTGACTGTATGATATAACTGAAGCATTTTTAAAGATTCCATAGATTTTCTAACATTTGTAGGGTCTTCCAACATCACTGTAAGATGTTTTATCATAGGTTGGATAGTAAAACAAACCTAGTGGATAAAGAAAAAAATATGCTTCATATTAAAATAATAGAAATAATTTTAAATGTAGTGACATATTAACTTAAGCATAACACAAAATCAGCAGGATACAAAGTAGATAATTCAATTCTTGAATTTTTTTCAGTTTTAATTATCAAATTGCATTATAAAAGGGTTTATAAGGATTATCTTCAATATTAAATAAATTTTAGAACACCAATTAGATCAATATAAGTGTAACTTGTAGTTCACACTGCATTCTTGTCATTTTATTAAAGTTTGAAAACCTACAGCAGCTTGTGTTATTTTTAATATTTTTTAATCTTTGTCTTATACCCTATTAATATGTCTATGTACTATGTACACATTACTCAAATCTAAAACTAATGGAAAAGAGAAAACTTTAAAATTATATAAAAACATAACAGAAAGATATGATATATAATTTAAATTTGTATTGATTTTAGAAATTCCATTTTATACAAAAACAGATCAGAATTAAATAACATTGTAAAAAGAAAAAAGTAATAAAGTAGTTTTAGCATCATACATATAAATTAAATAATAATAATTTTATGTGTGTGAATGTGTTTATATATATATATATATATATATATATATATATATATATATATATATATATATATATATATATATATATATATATATAACCAAACCAATTCTGAATCAAAATTTGTAAACATTAAAACTTTTTATTGAATGTGTAAATTTGAAATCATTTGACAACCTAATTATTATATAGATATGTGAAAAAATATTATTGTAAAACATAATACATTATCTAGTATTAAAAATATATATTTACTATTTAAAAATTCAGATTATGTTTCTCCATTCCTTTTTGAAACATTACACATTTTATACAAAGAAATTAAGTTTGTTCAGTGGATCAGCAATTAAACAATACAAACATTGAATTATCATGCACACACCTCAAAGCTGATTGATAATAAATGTATGTGTGATTACTTTAAAAATTCCTATACTAGGAAATAAAATTTTTATTTCTAAAGTTTCTAATATTTTCACTCCAAACAAAAATTTTTTTATTAAATATTTTAATTTGCAGGTTTGAAAAGGATTACTTATATATTAAGCATAAGAAAATATAATCTAAAGAATCTAGGAATCTTAAACATATTAATAAAATTATGTTGCATTATTTTAATAAAACAAAGAATATATACAATACAAACCACTTCATCCAGTTTTTTATATGTAATGCACGAGTACAGTACATTCCAGGCTCTGAGAAACAAAAATTAAAGAAACAATAAGTAAATATTTTAAATAATTTTCACAGTAAAAGATTTATGAAAAAAAAAAAACTGTTTGCAATCACAATTATTAATTTTTAAACAAAATAGATTTGATGATATAATACTAAAATGATTCTTAAATACAATTTTATACTATTATAATTTTTAGAGTTCAAAATTTAAACTATTTATCTTAAACTGCTTGCTTATTTATACAGATATTTAAGCATGCATACATAAAAATAAATTAAAAACAATTATAACAATATTTACACTTTAGATCAGCTAACAGTGAATTCAAATATATTGAAACCTCTTTCAAATTTTAAAGGCTACTCTCAGTAAGTCTGGGACTGAATTGTAAAACTGAAGAAATTTATCACAAATCCAAAATACCTTTGCTTCTAAAATTAATCTGTTTGCACACTTAACATTTCAAGTTGAAATTTTAATGCTTTGTTTTGTTTTTCAATAAGATAAATACTAGCCAGTTCTGTTAAATAAAAAAAAGTATATGCCTTGAGAAATAAATAACTTCTTAATTTAGCAGCAAAGTTAATATTATTAAAATGTAAATAACTTGTTATATTCAGCCAAAATTAGATTGAGTAAATAACAATGAGAACTTTAGTTTATGTTCTTAGTTTTCAGTACAAATTAAATGCTTAAAAAGCATTGAAGTTATGGTTATTTTAATAAAATTAACTCATTAAAAATAGAAACAGACAGTTTGTCATGCTAAGAGAACTTATGAAACCATAAAAGACCTTCTTTTACACAATGAGGGTCCATGTTCATAGTGGTAAATATTGAACTGGCTCTTGTTGGCAATTTTTTTTTTTAATAAATTCCAGTACAGATTCTTAGTTTTTTCTTATTTTATATTAATAGTCAGTTTATTAAAAATTTTTGATTTATAAAATTTTATTTAAGAAATCAAGTTCTGTATATACAATGAAATCCACTTAAAATGTTTTCCAAGGTTAGTTGGTTGGAAATACTTTTGTTTACTGTTTTGCTACATGAGAGTTAATGACACTGAGATCTACTGCTTAAAGCCGATTCCAATTGGATTTAAAATAACCATGTTAGAAGTGGGATTTGAAACTACAAACTGTAATATTAAAGAGCAGTGTCCTACCCATCTGGCCATAGTTTGGCAATTTTTTAAAAGGAAATTGGAGATTAAAACTTCTTAAATGGGACAAAAGTAGTATTGATGATATTTAATAAACAAATAAAAAGTTTGAATATGGTAATATGTTAATATTTTGTGCTTTACAGCAATTATTTTACAACATAAAACAAAAGTTTTCAAAATATTAAACTTGCTGATAAAATGAACAGCTGTATAAGATATTCTGCAGCTAAAATTGAGATATGAAGTTTTTAAAGAGAAGTAAGATTGGATGGAAACTATTTGGAACCACCAGAAGGGGTGAAAAACTCCGTTAAAGTCTTATTGAATAACATTTTTTCTTTATCTGTCTCTTTCCTTTAATTCTTATCCTGCATGGGCAATTAATTTCTGTCCAAAAGTCAGTTTAAAAGATGGCTTCTCTTTTCAAAGGTTTTGAATTCTATATCTCACAAGCAGGGTTGATTTTATCTTTAGAAATGAGGAAAATAGGTATTCTAGAGAAAAAATGCCTAACAATATTTTCTTTCAGAAAAATGACTTTTGCATATTCTTTAGTCAAAGATTATAGCTCACTATAAACTAACGACCATAGTTAAGTCTATCTCAAAATAATATTTGGGCGATTCTATCCTCTTATGGTAAAACTTGGCAACTATCTTTTGTTCTTTCTATGAAGTTGGCAATTCTGAAATCACCAAAATTAATTCCTGTTGACCAGCTCTTCTTATATAATACTTTATATAATCAGTTTCATCCCCCCCTTGACATTAAACGTCACCACGTGATTAACCATTATCAACCCTGATGGGCTGGCTCACAAACCTATAAATTCAATACAGCTACAATAAATTGAATTTCTCTTTTCCAAAATTCTTTGTTTTTCCTTTCGACCACATTTTTACTTATGACTGCACCCAACCAATGTAGATTCTCTTCCTTTTGTGATGGGTTAAATTGTCTATTACATGTATATATATATATATATATATATATATATATATATATATATATATATATATATATATATATACATATACATATGTGTATGTATATAAATACATACACACAGTGTATATACATATTTATATATATATATATATATATATATATATAGATAAAGTCATAAGAGAATTCAAATGAAAATGTCTGAAGCTATTTAGGGAGAAGAATATTGGGCATCCTTACTGTTAATAAGTGACCAAAAGTTCTTCGGTAATAAATGATAGAAAAGACTTAATGTTAAAGGTTACTCACCTGCTGAATATATCATCAAGTATAATTTGATTTTTCAAATAAATTTTCAATACATTTTTCAGCCCTTCACCCATTATTTCAATACAGTGATCTTCCTATAAATTAAAAAATAATAATAATATAAAAATAAAAAAAGCGAGAGAGATAATAAGCCTCATTTTGTGTTTCTCTTTGAAAGTATTTTAAAAAATTTAACTGTGAAAAATCAATAAAAAAAAACTAGAAAATTACTTGAAGGCAATCTTTGAAATTGTCTAAGACATCAAGATACCATTCAGCTGCTTCTGTCTTTCAAAGAAAATAAAAAGTTAGAAATACCATGAAAATTTATGTAATTCTTAACTGAAAAGTATAATTCAAATTTAAAATTCTAAAAAAATTCGAAATCAATGCTTGTTACTGTTGTTTGAAGCAATTTAAGCAATAATTCGTAATCTTAATATAACTTTGAACTATAAAAGTTTGAAATATTGTACTATTCTTACTTCAAGAGCTTCATATGCTTGCAAGTAAATTTCACATAATTTTGACTCTGTAGTAGTTATGCATCTACAAACAAAGTTTACATGCAAAATATATATCACAGATTATTATTAGACCGTGAAAAGCATAAATTTATGTTAGAATATATTTATACCCATAGCTTCAGAAATCAATAAAAATGTAAGCATTTATTAAAAAAAATATAAAATAGACTATGAGTAAATAATCCCTGTTTAGAACCTTAAGATAAAACTTTAATAAAGTTTATCCTATTCACCTACCCTTATACTATTGTTGATATCATTGATATTTATCAGCAATCTATTAGTTTCTTTTTCTAGAATAATAATATCTATATCATAATTCATAAAGTTAAAATTTTCTCTACATTAATATTCTTTTAGAAACTAGATGTTATAAGTTCAATAATTTAATATTACAATTTTAAGAAAATATCCTTATTGTTGGCCTCATGTGTACATAATCATCATGGTCTCATGTAAGTTTCACACTATAATAGTTCTTCCAGTCAAACTCTAACTAAAGAAAATGTCAAAAGGGAGTTAAGAAAGCAAATACATTATTTGACAGTAAAATATTGGCACCATTTGATAAAGCCAGTAATAAAGAAATCACAAATGAATTTAAAAATTTTACAGCATTTAATAATCTGTAAAATTCACCAAGTTAATTTATAAAGTTCTATTTTCAAGATATTTAGATTTTCGAAAATGTAAATATATATGCTGTGCCAAATAATTAGCATGATCATTTAAATTCAAAATTCATCTCTCCCTTTTTAATCTCCTTCTTTTAAAAGTTATTTTTGATATAGATAATGTAATAATATTAATAATTCCTTTAATTTCCCTGTAAAATTCTACTTATTTTTTACCTTTTTCTATTTTGATGAAACCAAGATAATTTTCAAATTAGCTTGACCAGTTTTCTAAATGATTAGCTATCTCAATTGAAAATGAATTTATTAACCATGAAAAATTATTTTAATGAAATACTCATCTAATATAAGCAAACATAACCTTCACCTGAGCATATGATATAATTCATCAGCCATTGACCTATTTTGTACATCAAAATTTTTATGTAAGTCTCTGAGCATATCTACTGTATATACAGAAAAGTCATAGATATTCTTGCATAACACTTCCTTCATTTGTCCAATTGAATCTTCATCAACAATATCAAGTAAATGGTTTAAAACATCTCTTAAAAAAGAAAAACTTATTCTATCTTCCTGTCTCATTTTCAGTGATGAAGTTATAAGCCATGAACTAGAAGAAAGTTTTTAAAGATATTTTATTTAAAAATCATAAACTGTAAATAAGAGTACTAGACAATATATTTTTTTGAATATTGAATTATTGCAGCTTATTAAGCCCTTCTAATTTTAAAAATATGAATTAAATACAAGCAAATCTTACAATGCAATATTAAAAAATTAATTTCAAACCTAAAGACTTGCAAATATAGAGGTTCTAAGATTTGTACAAGTTAAGAAAATTTCATATAATTTAACATAATACTGTTTGGATTTTACTTTCTTAATGTTTTAATTAATCTATTACTAGTTATACACTTTAATGTAACTTGGTAAGTTCATATTCTTATAATTTTTTTTTCATTTCTTTAAAACAACAAATATGACCAAATAAAACTTCTAGAAATAGACAATATAGAAGTTAATTCTATTTATACTTGTTTATCTAAATATTTTATAATTAGGTATATAAAATTTAATACATCATCATTTAAAATTTTCCAAAAATATGACAGAGGAAATGTTTTACCACAAACATTGCTCAACTGATGTAATTCCATGTTGTAATGCATGTTGTTGAATCAAAGTTAAAGCTGTGTTTGGCAGAATCTCTAGCCAATTTCTCCATAACTTTTGGGAGTCCTGCTAGAGAATAAATTTAAAATAGTTAAAGCAACACATAAAAGAGTTTCAGAAAATGCATATACTTCTTTATTAGTAAATTTAATGTATTAATTATGCTATCTTTGACTCTAACATTTGATGTGAATATTTATACCATATTAGTCTGCTGATTATCCTAAATGTGTTTTATGGCCTTTGGACAAAGTTAGGAATTTTTTAGATTTGACAAACTGCACTTTTTCATTCACTTTTTTTATGACTTCTTTTATTGGAAACTATTATACTAAGGTTAATTTTTATTGGGCTGATAATGCTTGTGTCTGATATAGAATAAAAAAAGAAATCAAAAATAAAAGAACAAAATTTAGGAATTTTATAAGATTGTGAAACAAGTAATCTGTGTTTAAAGCTGTTCTTACATACAGTATGTATTTGTTTCCCATGAGAACAAGGAAGAGAGATATTTAAAAATTCTTGCAAACATTTCAGTGAAAAATTATAAAAATGCATAATATAACCAGTGAAAATATTTCTCACCAATTACATGGGAAATTAGCCCATATTGCTTATTTTGCCTGGGCTTGTTGGGCAAAAAGAACTTTTGATTAGAATGTAGTTATGAACCCATTAAAAGTGCAGAACTGTGGAACTTCAAATTTATTGAGCATGAAAATGCACTGGTCAATGGATTGTCATTGCAGGCTGTGCATAGAGTACTCAAGAATACACATTTTATACACTCTGTTGGCAATGTCAGCCTCAAAGTAAACAAATGTCATGATTTCTTTCTCATAAGGCTAAATACTCTTATTCAGTAGCATAAAAGACCTGGATGGGCCCTAGCCTTCTCCAGTATACCATACCAGGCAGTTCTAGTAGAATGCAGCTGACTCCTTTCTTCTATTGACTTCAGAACAATTAGTTTTTACAGGGCACAGTTGTTAGCCATGTGCCTAACTCCCAATTTGAAGGGGCCAATCTCCATATTTATAACCCCCCTGGAGACAGGGATGCCCAACTACACCCCTAGACACTGGGTACCTATTTCAGTTGCATTCTATGAGATGCTTGAGCTGTTTTGGGACTATTCTACTTTGGTCACCACATGGCAGACACTGAAGATTGTTCAGCAGTTTTTGGAAGGCAAGAGCGAAACTTGATTATTTAAGTTAGCTTAAAACTACACAGGCAGCAATTTAGTTATTGCAGAAGTGATGCCATTTTATTAATAGGACAACAAATGAGCATTTATTCCAGCTTTAGTTTTGAGAGAGAGGTAAAAAGAATTTAAATCAGAGAACACTCCTTTAACTGACATTTTACTGCTGGAAAATTAAGTATTAGAAAATTTAGAAGGGGAAGGAAGAGAAATTTAGATATCTGTTTTAGGGGTAATAATTTTGATATATTGCACACACACACACACACACATATATATATATATATATATGTGTAATGAGACAGACTTCTCGATGGAGGGTTGCAGTCATAAAAATGATACCGTTTGAGCTAAAGACCTTTATTAAGATAACATTGAAGGACAGGTTCCCACTTCATCCTAGGGACAGGACAAACTGAAGGATCAGCTAGCATGAAGTTATATGTACAAGACACATAACACCTGGATCGACATCTGTGGGAAAATTCTAGAAAAATCTGCCTCTGCTAACGTGTATCTCCTTTTTATTTGGAAATTTCCTAAATTGTCCGCTAAACTGTAGCCCCAGTGGTCAATTTAGGTTAGGGGTTAAAATGGGGAATGGAAAATGACGCGGGAATTTTTACCCTTGATTTAAGTTTTGAAAACCCCTGAGAATTTTCTATACACACACACACACACACACACATATATATATATAAATATATATGTATGTATATATATATATATATATAATATGACTCAATATATTGAGGGCAGAAGAAATGACATAAATAAAAATTTGAGAACTGTATGAAATATTTTATTTTAGTAACTATCTGCATAACTTTGTAATTCTCTCAATTAAATTATACATTAACAATAAGGTTATAAGGAGTTAAGATTTGTTTTGTTTGAAGTAGATTCTCCTCTCTCTGATAAATAAACACATCAAACAAAGAGGAGTTCAACTAATTACAGAATGTGTTCTACCTTAAAATATTGTATATAAATAACAAGAACTAAAACAGTAAATCAATTAATTAAATGAATCAAAATACCTCATTGCTTAATACTTGCTTTTCATAACATAATCTAATCATAGCTATATGACATCTCAGGTGTGAGAGAAAATTATGTGCCCTTTTAGCACCTAGTTGAACATATAAATTCATTTGTCCCCTAGTATGAACTCTTCTAGGTCCTTTCCTTATAGTCCAAAGCATATTTTGACCTACACAAGGCAAACTCTAAAGATAGAAAAAGAAGTACAAACTATTTTATATTCAGAATACAAATTTTATATTGTTATTAAATATATATGCATACACATGTGCAAGCAACAAACATGTACTTAAATACACTATATCACAGGTACGCATGCATGAAAAATATTTTTGTAATCAATTGTTTGAGGAAAATTAACAATTTAGAGAAAAAAAAGCAGAAGAATTTCAAAGCATTTAGCAATACATTTTTAAATATGGTGAAGATCTAACTAGGGTTTGATTTCCTGGTCATTTTTTACTTCCTGGGAATATAACTGTCATTTCTAGAAAAGCATCATAATTTGAAAAAAAAATTGAAATATTAGTTTTTTTAAACTGATATCAGTAGTAAATACACAAATAATGATATTCACATATTCTAAAATTTATATTTCTTTATATGTTGAGAAAAAAAAAAAAGAGAGAAATACATTAATTATTCATATTTAAATTATAATTAAAAAAATTATCTATGATATTATGCCTCTGTGCTCTGTGTCTGTTATTGAATTTAGCTTGATGACAATTCTGACAATGCCAGAATGACTGCTTAATAGTTGTGTTAACGAAGTAGAGATCCTACAGATTTGTTCCCTCTGAGTTAGTTGAAAAGCAAAGGACTATAAAAAAGGTACACCCTCACAGGAGCACAAAATCTGGTAGCTGAAGCAAGAGGGGACATCTTTTTTTACTACCTAAAAGTGACTAGGAATTTGAACTCCTAAACAAATCCCTGTCATAAGAAATATTTATGCCATAAGGAATCATAGAGGAGAGGGGGCCTACAGTGCTAAAGTGAATTAAAATAAACTCCCTCTTTATATATATATATATATATATATATATATATATATATATATATATATCTTCTCATGTCAGCTGTAGCTTTCAATTCTGAAAAAGTAACAGTTTTTAAAGACATGAATTAATTTAATTTTATCATATTGTATAATTAATTTTATAAGCATGTGTATTCCAGAGAACCAAGTATAATCCCTGAGAACATAAACAGTATGGAAATCTTACTATTTCCTGGTAACCTATAAGAGAAACCCTTGTTCTAATCTCTCTGCTATGAAGAAGAAAGAAAAAATTCATAGTAAAGTACTAGAGAGAACATGATTTTATCATTTAAGATAAAGTTTAATTTTAATGATTCATCTGAAAGGTATTGAATTTTTAATGAAAAATAACACAACTCTTGAAATAAAAATATAAATATGAAGCAAATTATTTTCTACACATATAAGATAAACAGAATTATTTTCAGTTATTTTTTCTAAATATGCAATATATCTTTTATGCTAACTTACATAAACTAAAATGTAATTTTAAATGCATTAATAAAAATCTGATAAATTAGTTATAAAATACTTATTATGGAACAGATTTAAATTGCATATTCTTTTAAAATATTTTGCTCTTTAAATATGTATATTATACACACAACATTTTTTTTCTATTCATTAATTTATATAAGTCTATGGTATATTTGTAATATACTTACATTCAGTTAAATTTCAGATCAATACCTATAGAACAATATAAATATAACATTGCTACCTATATACTTTCATTGTACTTGTATACAAATAAAAAGAAGTTCTGTCTCATGTAAAGTTTAAAGATATTAACAGTATTATATTAAGTATTTAGGAAGATAATAGATTGGAAAAAGTCATTCTTCAAAATTAATAAGTTATCATGTTATGATATAATGTACTCACAGTTAATAGTATTTTAAATTGACATATAAAATTATTAGAGTATATATGTAAAATAAGATGCTTAAACTTTGATGTTTTACCTTCACATATTCAACAGCATCTCCAACAAAATACATTCCTTGTTCCTCTGCTAAAGGGTCATCTTCTTTAAATCTATGTGCAAAACACTCAATAGTCAATGAAGCAAATAATATTTATCTATAAAACGTCTGACAGAAATAAGAACAAGAATAACTGTATGTGGGAAGAAACCCATTACACACTCAAGAGCTAAAACATTATGACCACCTGTCAATAGTGAGTTGGCCCACTTCTGGTGCACAACACAGCTTCAACCCACCATGGCATGGATGCCACAAGTCCTTGGTAGATGGCCGGAGACAGATTGTACCATATGTTTAAACAATGGTTGCGCAAATCCGATATATTGCGAATTGGTGGTCTTTGAACTCTGAGCTGCGGTCCCAAATGTACTCTATCGGATTGAGATCTGGTGAGTTAGGTGGCCAGCATCATGTTCCTGGAACTACTCCAACACAATTTTAGCCTTGTGACACTGGACATTGTCCTGTTGGAACATTCCATTTCCAGATGGAAAAACAGAGGCCATGTAAGGGTGCAACTGGTCTGCAATGATGTTCAGATACCCTGTAGCATTCATTGTCAGCTCTACCACAACCCAGAGCTGCCCAAGAGATCATCCCCAAAAGCATAATACTGCCACCACCGGCCTGCATATGACCTACTGTACATTGAGGGAGCAAAATGTTCACCTGGAAGATGGCGTATCCTGACATGGCCATCGGCGTGATGAATGTCAAACTGTGATTCATCTGACCCGGCAACTCTTTTCCACTGATCCATGGACAAGTTGCAATGTTCCTGGTGCCAGCATAGGTGCAGTTGGCAATGACACTTTGTCAGCAAAGGCACACGAGTGGGACGTTTGCTCCATAGCCCCATATCCAACAGTGTCCGATGAACAGTGTTCTCTGATATTATTCTACTTGGCCTTGCATTGTATTGGGTTGTCAGCTGACCCACTGTCTGGCTCCGGTTTTGCTTCCTCATGCGAGACAGTCTCCGATGACCATTTTCTTTGATAGCATGTGGACATCCAACAGTATGTTGTCTACTGCTGGTTTCACCATCATTCATCCACTTTGAATAAGTATTAACAACTGTAGATCACAAACAACCCACAAGTCATGCAGTTTCGGAATTACTTGTTCCGAGCCTTCAAGTTATTACAATCAAAATTGCTTTGATCTACAGCCTTTCCCATTACACGCAGAAGTTAGTGAAACAATGATTTTTCAGACTCTCCAGCAGCAGTTAAATACCACTTCCACCTGATCACATGTCTTCCACATCATCTAGACGAGTTCATTGCAAAATGTAGGGGTGATCATAATGTTTTGGCTCTTGTGTATATTTCCAATTTGTACTAGGAGAAAATATGTCTGGTGTTAAACAACAAATTTCAGGAGGAAATTAAAATATAAGCTGCCCCAATAAATGCATATTATTAATAGTACTATTATTCTGTTAAGGAGAACACACAAAAAATAATCAAATTTATAAAACCATAACTGTTAAAGTCATATAATGAATTTTCCAGTTAGTACTTTATATGTAGTAATGACAATTAAACCATTTTATATTTATGATTTAAACATAAGGTATTCAAAGACTGTAGTAACTTTGTTATAATAAAGTCCTTTTTTTATTCTCTAAGATATAACCACTCAAAATACCTTAATTTGATTATTTACCAAAAATTGCTTAATTTAATATTATAAAATATATTGTGTTATCTTAAAAATATTAGTCTAGTAAATCTAAATTTTAGCCAACACTTTTCACAAAATGAAAAATAAAAGATGTAACAGTTGTATACTTGTTCTGTAAGAAGTAATTTGTTATAATAAGAATCACAATACAATCAAAGATTAAATGGGTCAAAAATGTATCTGTAACAAACCTTTCTAAATGAAAAGAAGATAATTTTTCAAAAAACCCTGGACGTGATGACCTGGAAAATATTTTACCATAGACAAGTATTAAAAAACATAAAACTTACTTTTAATGTTATTACATAATTCCTCATATATATATATATATATATATATATATATAATAGATATATATAAACACACACAAACATATATTTAAATCTTAATGATTTATGGAACATTTTTAATTATCTATCTACAAATATTTAATTAGAGTAAAAAACTTTTTGAAAACAGATTTTTTTTAATAGTTTAAACTTTGAATAAAGTATACAAAAATGAGAATTATAAAGTATAAACATTACCATAAGGTAATATGCTTTGTTGACTGTGATTACATGTGTTTATCTACATATGAAGATTTTCAGTTTTGTTATCTTAAGAAACAAATTTACTCTGTATATTGGATATTTAAGTATTTTCAAGTCATACAGTAATAAAACCTGCTTAAATCTTTGACTTTACTGATACCGTTTCAGTGTCTCCCCACCCCCTATTGCTTAACATATTTCAAGTAAAAATTTCCTTGGAATTCCTTGAAAGGAAAACTTCATATTAAATATGTTCAGTAAAAAAACTCCTTTTCCCAGAATATGTTAAGAGATAAATATCATAATTTTAAGCAAATGCTCCTGAATTAAAAATACTTTTTTTATAACATTTTTATGTTAAAATTATATTTTCACCTTGACATACAGTTAAAAATCAAAGCATATTACAACAACTTTTTGACAACTGTCTACCAACTGTAACATTTTTAAGTAATAAAATAATAAAAAAAAAATATGCTTAACTATGCCAGTCATTGTTAGAATTTTAAATTTCTTAGATGATAAAAAAATTTATCTCATCCCACAAGTACTAAAGTAATTACTCAATACCTTATGTATAATTCGTTTATTAATATGACTTCTTTATTAAAAACAAAAGATTTCATCATTATGAAAAAAAAACTAAAAATAAATAACTAGGAAAAAAATTTAAAAAAAGAATTAAAATTGAAGTAAAAAAACTTACCAAAATTCAATATGAAATGCATCAGAATCATAATTCTGAATATCTCTAGAAATAAACAGTAAATACTAAGATAAGAAAATGAAAAATATAAGACCCAAAAATAAAAAAATGAAAGCAAAATTATAAAATTTCATAAAATAATGGTAAATTGCAAAATTATAAAGGTAATGCTGTTCACAGTAGTAGATGGTAAAATAGTTAAATAATTGTTTAATCAAATTACATGTTATATATATTAAAAGTTTTTGAACTTACAAAATAAAAGTTTCTTCCCACAATAAGTAAGATGAGGCTTGCTTGACTGTCGAAAGGTACTCTTGCCCATTGGTAATCCACAATTTACAAAATATGTTTGAAAATTCTAAAAAGGTATTAAAAAATATTTATTAATAAATAGATCCATCAAAGGTAGAAAATTCTGCGAATGAGTTTAACATCTATATAATGATAAGAAAAAAAAATTTAAAACTTGAAATATATGGCTACTTTCTAGTGAAGTGAAATAAATAGGGAGACAGTTGTATTTTTCTAAGAATTCTTGACATAAAATATTATTAAAGATATATCAATGGCCCAGTTTAAAAGGGCAATAACTCATACTTTAAAGTTTTGACATACTGCCATTTTAATGTTTAATATTGTTCATAAAAATTTCACGTACATCACTTGAAGTTTTCAGAGAAATAATCAACATTAACCCTTTAAAGGACACTCATATAAATTTCTTATGATTTAATTAAATTAGTTTATATATGTTACCTATTCACCTTGTAAATGTAAAATACATGAAAAAAAAGTGCATTCATTGAGAGGAAGAAAGGTTAGAGGGCTAGTTTGAATGCAAAACTATCCTTTTATACTGTGTGAAAATAATACTTTCTTTCAAGTTTTTATTAAGGTTGGAGTACAATGAATAATTATCATTAAAAGTCTATAATAAAAATATAGCTAAACAGTTTTTAAGTGTTATTTAGATAAATATAAGTATTTGGAGTCACAAAGAAGATAAATGGAATTTCTGAATTTTCTGGGTAAAGCAAATTTTAAAATGCATATTTCAAATGGAAAAATGAATTAAGTATAGTATTTTTATCTGCTGTAAGTTTGAAATGTCATAATCATAAAAATTAAAAAAAATCATTCATATGTCTTTAAAAAGAAGAAAAAAGAAATTTTTATCAGGTGGATTCGCTGCAAAACCACCATTCGTTAAAGAGTTAAAAGGGACAATGTTACAAAACTTTGAATTTTGAGTTCTTGCCCACTAGAACTGGGACATCAATATTTGTTGTTTTTACAATAAACAGTTATAAGAAATATGCAATGAACACAAAAACTGAAAAAAAAAAAAAAAAAAAGAAAATTCACCTGTAAGTTTTGGATGTATCACTCTTGCATCTTTAAGTATTACTGTCAACTGAATATCTAATTGCTGCAAAAATAAATTTTAGTTAATGAAAAGTATCCCCTAAATAAATAAAACTCATTTTTAATAGTCTGGTATAAAATGTAATTTTTTAAAATTACCTTTCTATCTGAAACAGCTTCCTTAAGATTACCAAATTCTTGTTCTGGAAGATCATCACATAGAAGCAATATGTACGGATATAACTGTTTTGGGTGAGTAATAAATGGATAGGATGGCTTTCCCAGAAAATTTGTCATAGCATCTACAGCATAAGCATATATGTTTTTTACATCCTGTGAAAAGATCACAGCATGTAGTAGATGGTACATTTATTAAAGTCCTAAAATTATATTAACAGATATCTTGCCATATTTTTCTGCATAATAAACTAACAAACTTGTAATTTCTCAGAAAATAAGTCCTCATTACTTCATTTAACTTTATGTATTTAATTATGATAATATATTAAGTTAAAATTTGGTTTGGTTTTGGAATGCTACGGTCTACTTATTGCAACACGAGGGTTAATGAGACCAGGACCTACTCCTTAAAGGCAATTCCGAACGGCTACAAACATCCATTCCACTGTGGGATTCGAACTCCCGAACTGTGGTTCCGAAGGCCAGCATCCTAACCATTTGGCCATTGTTCGGCATATTAAGTTAAAAAAAATGAAGATTTCACACATTTTATCTAATTTTGTTTTTTAATCAGTGATAAAACAACACTCTTTGTATGAAATCATTGAAATAACAGTTAAATTTATCACTAAATTTTCAGCTTAAGCAAATTTTAAGAGCTTTATTTTTTAGAACTTAACTTATTATTTTATGTCAGGATTTGAAGGTGTAAAAATATTTATGCTTTATCATTAACATAAATTAGCATAGTATAATTTTTCATATCACAAGATGATATAACAATATATTTATTAGTAAATGATATATAAAATTAAAAGCTTTTAATAGACCATATAAATAAAAGATATGATTGTTACTATATTTAATATATAACAGCGATATAAAGGAAAATTACATCTTTGAATATTATAAAGGAATTATTTGCAATGATAGCACCTTTTTAACACTTAATAAAATATATAAATGAAAAGCTTACGCTATGTCTAAAATACAAAATATAAAAACAAAATTAATTTTCTTACTCTATAACGTGCATCATCCCTCCTAGGTGTTAGAGAAAAAGAACTTTGCCCTTGAAATAATCCAAAATCAAAATTTTGATCATCATCTTCACTTCTAAAAAAAAAATATGTAAAATTAACAAGAAAAAATTATTTATTATTCAAAAACACTTGGCTGATTGTATAATTTTAATTAAATTTTAACTGCATATTTGCTCATTTTATATAAAGCTCCTTTTTTCTGTTAAAAATGACTGTAATTGCTTTAGAATGATGATTATGTTACAAAAAAAAAAAAAAATTATTTTATTAAATAATGCTAGTTTGGTATTTTGTGATTGTCAATAATTGATTACACAAGGTTTTTTTTTTTTTTGAGAAACTACTAATTTGATGAAGTGTTTACTAAAAATACCCAGTTATTTAGTATAACAGTATACAAAGTACAAAAATGAAATTTTTCATTATCTTAATAATTAGTGAGTGACTTTTAAAGTCTCAAACTATCCTTATATGCTTTTTTGAAATTAAAGTTAATATTTATTTCAAACTATGCCAAATGAGTTAAGCACAGCAGAGATCAAACCAAACACCCACCTCATCACCACCGAGTCAAATATAATCTACTCTAATTACTAGAGTGTTTTTCGTTTTGTTTTTTACATAAAAATTGATAGCAATTACACGTACGTCATGATTTTCTGTTCCTTGATTTGAAGTTTGAATTATGAAAGGATTGAGTATAAAGCATAATAAAGAAAATACTTATACCCTCTGCAGCAGTTACAGCAATTTTTTCCCATTTTGGAAAATATATGATTTAGCATGTGAAATGTTTTATTTAAAATACGCGCCGAAATCTTTCATTTGCTTTCACGAATAAATAATTTTTTTTCTGTATCAGGAACAAGAAATTTGCCCCTTTTATACGTCATACAGTTTCTGCAACATCACCGCATCTTAAACTAAAATTATTGAAATGTATGGCACCTGCTGCTTTAAACCTCGCAACTTTCCGCAACTACTTAGAGGAGTTGTGAAAGCAGAACTTGGCAAATTCCAGTAGCACGAGCGAATTTAGTAAGCATAAAATACAAACAGCTTTATTTGGCGAAATGGCAAAAAAAAGAAATGAATACAGTAAATAATTAAGCAGAAATAACCATCCCGTTTTCATTTTATGTAAACAATGTAAAACAATACATACAACTAAGGTGAACTGTATACTATTAAACTGTCAAAGATTTCTTTGTATACAACATTTTTGGCGAAGCAAGCCGAGCTCAGTGTGTTAGTATGATTACACCAAGCTCCTGAATCATAGCGTATGCATAATATTTTATATAGGAGTCATACGCGAAGTTGGATCTGCTACTAAACGAAATCATTTTTCTCATTGAGTTAAAATCCCTTTGTTCCACGTTTCCATATAAAATAAATATTTCTGTAAATTAATGGTTTGTGTAAACAGATTTCTTTAAGCTAATTTTATCCAATGATTGTGGCAATAAAAATACTTTTATTTTTCGATTCTTATAAAAACTGGTATACAGTTCTTTTAGAGAAACTGTTTATATTTGGAAAATCTTTGGATACCCAAAAGGAAAAAGTTTACGATGCAGGAATAAACTCCAAACTACCCGATTTATATGAATTTTATAATTACAAAGCTGTAAAGAATGGGACAAATTTAACTCAGTCTACTAAGCCTTATTAAAATTTGGTCGTTTTGTCGGAGGATGTGATCATATCTGCCCAATGTGGAACGAACCTTTCGACGTAGAATTCCTCAAAACCGAAACCTCTTTTGAGTCCAGACCCATGTTCCGTTTTAAGTATGGTTCTCTCTATTGTAAACCTATTTAAAATTTCTTCCTAGACCTTAAACGTGAAAATTTATTTTATATATTTAGATCAAATTATTAAGATTACTAAGGCTATATACCTACCTTACCTAGTTTTAACTACTTTAATTTATGACTTCCATTGAAGATTTTCCCTCCAAGATCTGTAAAATTTTATTAGTTGGTTGCATACATTCTGCACTTTCTTCAGATTTTCATTTGGGGGTGGTTTTTGAGATATTGTAGATATCAGGGAGGTAATTAAACAAAACAATACTGTTTTACTGTAAAGGTAGTCTTGCACAAACTATTTTCATTTCCACCCTCACCCATTTTAGAAAATATTTTGTCAATACTCTTCGATCGAAAAATTTTGTTCTACTTTTAGAAATAATGCAATTTTTATTTCGCTGTTTTACTAGTATCTGATATGTGTTGAAAAAAAGTGTTATTTTTTTTTTATCATTAACTAATAATTTTCTTTGAATTTAGACCACCACTGCTGTAAGAGTCTGACAAGATTATGCACGAACTTTTGTTATTTAAGAAATTTTCTAGTGTTGTATAGAAAGTCATAGAGCAAAGCCGGCCCTGCCTACGGAGGCAAAATATAGTGGAAGCGGTTTTTTTTAGCAATATAATTTTTTCAAAATTTTTAGTTGATTGGGAGCGCTACAGTCTACTATTATTTTGCTACACGAGGGCTGAAAAATGAAACTGGGATTAAAGAAGAAATATATTTTAAAATACAAAAAAAATTTGATTTCTTTAAAAATGTATAACTCTCCTTCTTAAAATAAATAAGTGAAAAATATCGGCGATGAGTTTGAAAATCATTTGAAATGATAAAGTTTGTAATTTCATAAGAGTGAGCTACTGTAGTTTAGTCGGTAAAGGCAGCGTTCTCGTAACTGAAAGGTTGTGGGTTCGGGAGCCGGCTTAAGATCCGCCGTGTTCGCTGAAGGTGACTGGGACACTTAAAATATGTTCGTGGTCTCAAAGTCCTTTAAGTTCTCAAACGATACATCTGGGGGTATTAAGACAAGCCTGGGAGGGTCTTCTGCTTGGTCCCTGCTTCTAAATTACGAGGACGCGGCGGGGGTAAAGTTACTCGAGTCCCAAGCATACCTTAAGCTACACGTGCTCCTCCGGTGGTGCTAAATGAATAACAGGTTAGCAGCCTTTTAAGGCGTAGGAGGATGTCTAAATCGCCTGCTGCGTTGGAAAAAAATGTCATAAGAGTTGAAATGCGTTTCTGCGTGCCTCGTGGTTTCCCATGATTTTCATTTCGGAATGCTCCCCTTTCCTCTGTAGAAATTGCTTTAATTATTGTTAGATTGCATTTGATTCGCTTATTAAACGTGACATTTTTTTTGTACCTCTTTATCGCATTTCTCTTGATAGTTCGGTTTGATTTTTGACTCCTATTTAATACGAACAATTAAATCCCTATTGATTACTTTGATGTAATGTTGTTATAGATTTTGGTTTTATCCTATTATCATACTTGAACCAGTGTATCTCGATGAATGATGTTTTCCGATGAATTAAATTAAGGATTATGCAGGTATAATATAAATTTTTTCTTTTGTTAAATGTTTTCTATTCTAATTTTCCATCATTGTTTAATCTGAACATTATAGGCATTCGAGGGTTCATCATTGGAGTACTCGAAATCTCGAATCAGAGTCAACTCTGGCAGTTTTTCCGTCCCAGACAATAATTTAAATAATTCTTTCTATCCATGATAAAATCACTGGTTAACATTGATATTAAAAATTAACTTAAAATAGTAATGTTCCAAGCTTCAAAGAAATTAAGAATTATGTTTTGTAAAATATTTGTCTAAACATTTTTTTATTAAAAAATATAATACAAATCTGAGTCAAAATGCTGCTCCTGAATGTTTCCACCCTGGACAACGGTCCGGATTTTCCAGACCTAAGGCCGCCCCTGATTTGGTTTGGAGTACTACGGTTTACTGCTTTGCTACAAGAGTGATAATATGAGACCGGAACCTACTGCTTAAAGCCTATTTTGAATAGTTAATAACATCCATGTCTGTAGTGAGATTCGAACCCCATTCCAAAGAGTAACGCCCTATCCATTCGGCCACCATTCAACAGGGACGCATCTGATCGTATGCTCAAGTTTTGGAAGTACTGGTGAGTCACTTGCATTTTGTGCGGCCCGCTACTCCTTTGGGAAAATAATAATAGTTTGGCGTATTTAAAATGCATTGTGACTATCTTCCTACTAACGCATTCCATCATTTTACAACTAATGATTTTGTTTTGAATGTGTATCTGCAAAAAATAAGTTGACTGAAAAATTTAATGTAATAATCAATTAACATTCCGTTGAACCCTTATACACATTTAAAAAAATAAATAAACGTTGGTTTGATGATTAGGGAGCTGCTCTCCGGTATCAGGTTTGGTTTGGTTTAAAGTACTACGGTCTACTGTTTTGCTACACGAGGGATAATGAGACCGGGACCTACTGTTTAAAGCCGATTCTGAAAGGCTATGAACATTCATGCCATCAGTGGGATTTGAACCCGCGAACTCCGGTACCGAAGAGCAGCACTCTACCATTCGGCCATCGTTCGGCTCTCCGGTATCAGAATCGGTGAATTTCAGTCTCGCTGACAGGGCCGTAGCTAGGGCGGGGCAACGGTCGCATTTGCCACGGGCGTATCAGTCATAGGGGAGCCGTACCGTGAGGAAAATGGGATCCGAAAGAGGACAATTCGCCCCGAGTAGAAATGAGGTAAATTTAAATTCTAATTTTTTTATTATAAAATCCAATGTGTTTAAAAATTATTTTTTTTTATAAATTTTCTTTTTTAAAAAATGGTCCTAGAGACAAAACTTGCTATAGATTCCTACAACATGTTTACCTAAGACTCCTTTATGTCTCAATATAAATCGGACTATTCATTTTAAATTTTAAATTTATTAAAGTTATTAAAACTAAGTTTAGATTTAGAAATTCACCAATTTTTTTTATGAAAATTCAACGTACAAATAAAAAATATTCCCCTAAAATAAACTTTTCATTTTATCAGCAAAATAATACCCTCAGGGTGTTCAAAAATATTTTTAAATGTTAATCATGTAAAAATAGAAGAAAAATTAAAAAATTAATATAGTAGTAACACTTTAAGAATTAACAAAATATTTTGTGAGTTCATTCTGAAGATATGATATAGAAAAAAAACCTGTTTACATATTTTCTCACTATATATGGTGGTAGGGGAGCAGACCAGTTTTTTGCTATGGGCACTAAAGGACCTAGTTACGGCTCTGCTCGCTGATAGCGTGATTTGGTTGGTTTGGTTTGGAGCTCTACGGTCTACTTTTTTTTTTTGCAACATGAGGGCTAATGAGACCGGTACCTACTGCTTAAAGCCAATTCCAAACGGCTACGAACATCCATGCCAGCAGTGGGATTCCGGTATCGAAGATCAGAGCCCTAACCATTCGGCCATCGTTCTTCTGATAGCGTGGATGTTCGCAGCCGTTCCTAATTGGCTTTTAGCAAGTACAGTAAAAATCGTTTAACACTAAACTGAGGGGACTGAAATATTTTTTCGTGTGAAAAGATATTGAAAAGAAAAATATAAGAGAATTAAGTTTATTAGAGTACTTTTCATTTACATTGATATGTAAATATGCGTTATTTAATAAAAATCAACAAAAAAAAAAAAAAAACATTCGCAAGAACTGAATGACATTTAATACAAAATTTTGAAGTCTTCAGAAAAAAAATTCTTGCATTTCTGTAATATAACCTGATATTTTCCTTTGCATTGTCTTTTCTTTTAGCATCAAATTGTCAATAAATTGCTGTTGTCGTTCGTTATTCATTTCACCATTGGAACGTGCGTTTAAATAATTGAGCATACTTTTCATGGTGATCCTCTTTTCGTATGACGAAGGAGCAAGAATTGCATTATTCATTTCAGTTTCGTCGATAGAATCTGTATCAATGGTATCTTTTGAACTTTAAACAAACTTCAAAATGTCTGTTATAATTGGTGCTGTAAACATAGTATCATGATTTAATGTAACCGATTTAATTCTTCCGATGATACAGTAACAGTCAAATAATACAGAAACTTGCGCCAGCTTGGCTGGTGTTTTCTGTATTTTGTTCATTCTCGGAAGGCAAATCTTTTCGTGTTAAGAGATTTTTGTTTTGTGTTAAGAGAAAAACAAATGCATGAAAATACGTAGTAGTTTGTCGGGACAGTTGTATTTTATTGTGCTAATCTATATTTCGTCCTACGCATTTTCTCGTTTAAAGAATTTCATTGTATATTCCAGTCCTTTAGATTCCGTGTAGCAAAAAACTGATCTTAGGGCTCTAAACCGAACAAAATCATATACGATGGTTTTAATAAAGTCTGTTATTGCTCTTTCTGATGCCATTTGGACAAACTGAGCACGAATAACAGTAAGCTACTCATATTAAGGCACAGGGGTGCGCCTTTCGTTTTAACGATCACCGTTAAGGTGACAGAATGACTTTGCTCAAGTGGGTCCTCGTAATTTTGAGGCAGGGACCAAACAGAAGATGCATGAACTTGGCCTGCCACCCCCAGAGGTATTGACTGAGAACTTGGAGGACATTGTGAACACGAACCTATTTTACGTGTTCCACTCAACTTTAACGAACACGGCAGATCTTAGGCCGGCTAGGGCTCCGAACCCACAACCTATCACTTACGCGATTGTTGCCTTTGCCGACTGAGCTACTGCGGCTTAAAAAAATGAAATAAAATAAAATAAAATTTAGTCTTATTTATTGCAAAATTAATCACGATAGAACCATAAATCTGAATTCCAAACCAAATCAAATTTTTAATTGCATACAACTTTTTTTCATTAACAAATTATTCTTTACCTTTGGTATATTCACTGTCATTAGCTTGACGTATATTAGTGAACAAACATTGTCTGGAATAAAAATAATAAGTATAAGTATCCTGAAGTATAGGCTTATATATGAGTACCTACATTATATTTTAAGGATACCAAGAACTGGTATGAAAGTTAATATCACAAAATTCGTTCCAAACTGTTAATGTTGTAACTTTTAATCTCCTGTAACATACTCCATGTATTTATTTGTACCATAATTAATATTTTTTTTTTGTCAGTGGCAACATTAGTTGTGGCTAGTATGTTATGTTTCTTAAGCATGCATGTTGTAAGATGATCAACTAATATTCCCTTTTTCATTATCCATTAAACCATTTTTCTGTTTACCATAATTAGTGTAATTAATTATGTGGTCTCATTTATCAGTCTCTGCAAAGTCTTAATATTAATGCAAACTTAAAACGCAAGCATTTAATTAAATATAACTTATTGCACACAATTACGAATGTTTCATGAAATGGAGTTAATTGACTAAAACTGAAATCTTCGTAGATTATTTTTTTATATTTCTTTATTAGAAAAAGATGTTAAATCTTTTTTTAAATCGTATGTATTTTGTTTTAGATTTTTCTGCACGAAAATCAGTAACAAATAAATATTTTATTTTAAATATCAATTATTCAATCTTTCATGTTGCATATATCATTTTGTATTCAAGCCTTTCTCCGGAAAACATCTATATGAAATGAGTGCGGCCTTCCGCCAGTATTACAAGTGGCCCCTCACGGTTAAAATGTACCCAACCCCTAGCTTAGAGCATTTTGACTGTGATTACAACAATAAAATATATCACTATGGAATTTTACATTGCTATCTTCCTTATAGAACATCCAATTTGGAGTTTTTCAATTAATCGTAGGAAATGAATTTCCTATTTCAGAGTTTATAATAAACCAATATGATTAAAAGATATGACTTAAAACTAATCTTGGTATAGCTGTAACTCAAGTTACTTTAAAGTCACATCAAGTGTTTTATAAAAAAAATTTCAAGATAAGGATGGAGGTTGTAAATGCGCGCCGAGCGGTCCGCGAACGTTGGTATCTCCTATATCGTTGGTCAGTTGGTTATGACCTGCATGGGTCTCGCAAATGGAGCAGGAATGGGAGACGAAATGAATCAGCCGAAGGGAGAAGTGCAAAACTTAACAACGTTGATTTATTCAACAACTAAGAAAAACATTTAAAAGAAAACTCTCGGTACAATCCTTGAGAGAGGAGCTCATTCTCAGCCACCTTCTCAATTTGCAAATCTACTCGGGAGTGTCCTTCCCGTCTTTTTTTGTTCCAACAGGAAACCTCGGTTCCAGGGGAGAGCGACCCCCCCCCCTTTAACCTTCGCCCTTGAAGAAGTCGAGTCACACAAAAGCAATTTCTTCCTTCTGTCGGCGCGATGACAAACGGCAGATTTGACACTTCTAATAGTCCGTGTGTCAAAAGGACCATTACTGCCGTTTCCCAATTGTTCGGCGTTTTAAAATGTTCGGCGCCTTACAATAGACCAAAGGTTCACTTTAGCCGACACATTTTTCCTTTGATCGCCGACAGAGACGGACGCGATACTTACAGAGGTATAAATTTATTTGCGAAGAAACTGGGAGAAACGGGATTAAAGAAGGCTTTTACCAAAGATATGCTAACGAGCGAAAAGTTAATATGAATTCTGATAGTGTTAGAACAGTGTTTCTAAATCGTTTTGCCCTTGCGGAATCCTTGAAATAATGCAACCGTTCTCCGGAAACTCTGCCTTACAGTTATTTTATATCGTTGTCTAAATCTTTCCTCATTATTTGGGAATTAAAAGATCAGACAGAACATGATAATGAGTTCTTGATTCTTTATTTTTTGTCATTTTCAAAGGAGACGATAAATAAAAAAGAAAGAAAAGTGTGTTATTGATTGTTGTTTGTTAATACAAAGAACGTTAATTGTCTCTCGTTTAGTATTCCATTTATTGTCCTTGATCGTTTATTTCAAGATCAAGAAACAACTTATTCGATCGTGTCAAGAACAATGTCAATACAACAAGGATGAAAGCTTCTTCTGTAGTGCTGCCATCTTTACTTAACTTTTAGAACAAAAAAAAAACAATCTTCTGCAAAGATTTAACATTTTCAGTGGTCAAAATATTTTCTTAACACGGATTGGTCAACTTTCATAATTTTCCCAGTTTTCATAACTTTTGTTTTTTTTATTGTTTTGTAATTTTACTGTGTATATATTTTTAAATATCCGTATTGGAATGTTCTAGCAGTATTTCTTTATTTTTGTACTTTATTTTCAATATCAGTCATATCAAGAAATATTCGGAGTTGTTTGGTCTGTGATATGAATAAGAGAAATTAAATTAGTTAATATAAGGCATGTTTATATTTTTTATTAAAATATTTTACAGGAACGGGTCAAAATGCTTCCCCCAGAAGATGTCACCCTAGATAAGGATCCGAATTATCCAGCCCTAGGACCGTTCCTGATCAAATGCTATAGTTCTGATAGAGATGTTTCTTAAATTTACGAAAAGAGATTACTGCTTTGTTTTCAGTTTTGAATTGACCATTACTGGAATGGCTCTAGGTTGTGTACAGAGAGACATTTGTCCAGAGAAATCTGATTGCTTTAGGACAGCCGAAATGCAATATAATGCCTACAAAATTGGGAGAATTAATAGAGATCAAAAGGGAATTAGGATTATACAAAAGATCAAAACTCTGTTCAGTTCTAGTATACTCCATCTACAATGGATTCCGTCTCATTTGCATTTAAAATATAATGAAAATACCGATGGACTGGCGAAGGAAGGCTCTTCCACGACTCAGGTCATTAGTGATCCTCTGACCAATGACCTTGAGCTGTACTTGAGCGTATCTTGAGCTGTATTCAAGAAGTAGATCTTCTTTACACATCTCTTGGAAACCACCACCCTCACATCCATGGTATTCTACTAAGGATTCCAGTACTTTAATCATTTTTTAGGGTGACAGGCGTGACCAAACTGCGTTGGATTGACTGATTTCAGGGCATTTAAAAATCTTCAGGTTTTTCAATGGTACTAGGAACATTCCTGTTTGCACCAAGTGTAAAATTGAAGAGGCCACTGCACAACACCTGACCAACTGCATTAACTTGGTGCGGGGGGATTTTTTGAGGAGACCTACTTTCGTCTTAGATGTACGAGGCGCATCCAGAAAGTAAGTTTCCTGATGTTTTCCCCTTTAAAGTAAACGTAATTAGCCTTGTAAATTGAACATGCGTAACAGATCTATGGTGCATTAATCATATGCCAGTTGGACAGGTCCCGCCTCGTGCAGTAGCGTGGTAGCAGTGGTCTGAAATAGAAGTTCTAATTCCTTCTCCCGCCGCCTGCAAGGGAAGGGCATTCTGCTCATTGACTTCTTTCCACGTGGTGAAACAATAAACGCTGACCGTTGCTGTGAAACACTGCGTAAATTGTGATGTGCTATTCAAAACAAGAGGCTTGCAATGCTTACTGCAGGTATTGTGCTCCTACATGACAATGCTCATCCACATACGGCTCGAAGCACAGCAGCTGTTTAGACGAAATTTGGCTGGGAGTTATTTAATGATCCATACAGCCCTGATCTTTCTACCAGCGATTTGCCCATTTTCTTGCACCTCAAGAAATTCCTGTTTTGTGGTGAGCGTTTTGGCAACAATGAAAAGCTGAAGACGTCTGTCACACGCTGGTTCCATTCACAGGCGACAGAGTTCTACGACATAGGGATATAAAAGTTGATCCTACAATACGACAAATGTCTCAATTCTGGTGGTGGCTATGTTGAAAATAGCTGAAACATTGCTGTACTTTTTGCCCATAAATATGTTCCTGAAAGTGTGAGCTCTTTTTTTCTTTTAAATAGGGAAACTTACTTTCTGGATGCGCCTCGTACTTAAAGCCAGCAATCTAATGGATCTGATATGATTCAGATCAGAAGGATAATCAAGAAGAAGAAGAAATGCTAATAGCACTGGTCAGTCACCTATGTTTTGTGCAGTCCGCTACTCCCTTGTGAAAATATGAATATTTTGGTATATTTAAAATGCATCGTGACTATTTTCGTATAAAGACATACCATATTTTTATAAATCATGATTTGTTTTGAATATTTATCTGTTACAGAATATGTGCATCAATAAAACCAAAATATAGAGAATATGTTTTAAAAAGAATCAACTATCTACCTTGTTTAACTTATTATTCTCCCTTTGTTATACAGGAAACTCTTGAAAAAGTAGCAACGAAAGCAAGTATGTCCTGCAGGACTGTTTAGTAATATTAATAATAGTATTACTATTGTGACGTCGCTACACTCCATTGGCTTCACAAAGGGGTTTTGTTAAAGCACAGGGGAGACACTCTGTCTGGGTTTTTGACACTACACTACAAAGAGTTGTCGCTTCGACGATGCCTTGAGATGTCCGAGGTGAATCGGAAGGGTGAAGGTGACAACGAAATATCATACAGTGAGGCGCTACCGAAGGAGCCAATCAGAGGCTCCGAAACCGCGACGCGAAAAGAAAAAAAACAATGGGAAGAGGCAAAAGGGGACGTCAGGCGGCGCGAGTTTTTCGCCGGAGAGTTCCCAGGAGAAGAGAACAGACAAAGGTTCGACTTATGGTGGTTGGGCTTTTTTTATTATTATTATTATTTTTTAAAGCTTTTCTCCAGTTTTGTGTGGGATTCAGTTGTACCCCTGTACAACGGTATCTGTCGGCACCTGTCCGCAGATTGTTTTTTTAGGTTCGCCTTGAACCTGGTACTTTTAGGTCCGCACCAGCCCACCTGAGCCTTGTGATTTCCATTTGGAAAATTTGTACATACTCCATTTTAATGAAGAATAAACGTTGTTATTCTTTCTAGCTGTACGTCGTGTCATAACCACTTCTACACCCACACGCTACCCGAGGATCCCGTGACATTACACTATTATCAATAATAAAAAGTCACTCTGTCATCATAATTAGCACATTCACTTGCCATGCTGGAGAAATTGGGTTTAAATTCTTCATATATCTTGGTTGTTCCTAGCAGGAAAAAGGCAATATTTCATCTGCAATGGAACTCCATAACGAAAGAAAAGAAGCGACAGAATAATGTCCTCCATTGTCGAAGTCGTCTGATAATAAAATCTAATAATAAAAATATATATTTTACGTTTGTCTATGTAACTTTTATTTTTTATTTCAAACTTCGGACTATGTAAGATGGATTTGTCTATGTGATATAAGTCATAATATAACAACAATTATTAAAATAATTTCGAAGAAAAAAGTACTTCAATGATAAACATATTAATAGTTAAATGATAAAATCAAATTAATTTCCCTAGAAAATAATTAATTTTATCATCTAAAGTTGACTAATGCAAGATAACAAGATACACTATCTACGTCTGCAGCGTTTCAGCCATACCAGTTAGCTCGTAACTGTCTGATATAAATTCAATATGTTATTGGAAATCCGGTTAAAGTGGCTGACTTAAAGTGCTTATCATTCTTTCTTAAAGAAGGCAATAATTAACTTTTGTCCGTTTATACTCAAAGCAAAGAATATATCATTTGCAGAAACAGTCACGTAATTTCTAACTGTTGTTTTTAATCCAATAAAAATTTTATTGAAAATGGTTTTAAGATTGAAAGAAAAAGAAATCAATAAAAAGATAATCAGAATTATTTCAGTAAAAATATCTTGATAATTTTTTATGAACGTTTATTATTTGTTTTTCCAATAGTTTGTTTTGGGTTGAAGAGCGACGATCTAATGTTTTGCTACACGAGGGATAATGGGGCTGGTACTTGCTGCTTAAATTTAATTCCGAACGGCTACGAAGACCCATGCCACCAGCGGGATTCGGATCCGCGAATTCCGGGACCGAAGAGCAGTTCCCTACCATTCAGCCATCATTCGTCACTCTTTTTTCCAGAAAAATGGCGATCTTATCTATCTCTACTGAGGTGCATCCAATTTGGAGTGCTAAGGTCAATTTTTTGTAACTCGAGGGTTAATTAGAATGATACCTACTAACAAGCCAGTTAATTAGGCTTAGACCTACCCTATTCCGAATGGTTACGAACATAGATATCGACGGCAAGATTCGAACACACTAACTTTGGTTATTGAAGGTCAGCCCTCTAAGTGTTTAACCCACTCAGGTGAAATCACGGTCTGACCAAACTATTAATTATAGACACACAGTTGCGTATTTTTAGCTCTCTTTATTATCCATGACTGTACGATTTCTGAAATATTGTCTACCAATAAAAAAAATTTCTGTGTAAAATTTCACGAAGGCGAAAATTAATTCAAAATTTATAAACATCCAAAAGAAAGACTGATGCCATAATATTTTAATCGTACTCAATCCTTGGGATTCATATTTATTTTATTTTATTTATTAAAATTGGATAATTTCAAAGCGATATCACATGACCTACAAATCCAAAAGCAATAAATTTATTCTAATCATCAACAGGCAACAGTGTATGGAAAACAACACAATTAACTATACACCTTGAAAGAATCCAGGAACTTCATTAATATTTACTCTCGTGTGCGGATATTTAATGAACTTATTATCAGTAAAGTTCGTATATGCTTCGTCCACCAGTTTTCCTTCTTCGATTGATCATTATCACTTAGCGTGGTGTACATTTCCCCTCAAGCAAAAACATATGATCTGCCGTAGCTCAGTCTTCAAAGGCAACGCTCTCTAACTGGATGGTTGCGCGTTTGAAGCTCGAGCCGGCCTAAGATCCCCTCGTATTCTTTAAAGGTGACTGGGGCACGTAAAATAGGTTCGTGGTCACAATGTCTTCCAAATTCTCAATCAATACCTTTGGGAGAGGCAGACCGAGCTTATGGATGTTCAGCTTGGTCTCCACTTCAAAATTACGAGGACCCACTTGAGCTAAAGTCGTACTTTCATCCTTAAAGTGCTAGTTAAAACGAAAGGCGTACCCCTTTGCCTTAATACAAGTAGCGTAAGGCTCAATCATGCTTGGCTTGACCAAGTGGCAACAGCAGACATAGATCCTCATTTGAAAGGTAAAACACTGTTTTAACACTGCCCACAACTAACATTTATATTGTTTGCCAGAAATAATTCTTCTCTACTATTTAGGGTACTTTAGTATTTTTATGGAAGTTGGTTAAGATCATTTAAGTTGTACGACACATTGGCACAATCATTCATAGTAAGTAGTATTACGATTATTTTTGCAATACGAGTTAGATTGGGGCCTACTGCTTATAGCCGACTTCGAATGGCTGTAATCATCCATATAATTAAGCGGGATACGAACACACAGATTCCGGTATCAAAAGGACTTACCTACTTATTGCCCAGTCATTGTTAACTGTGAGTTATTAACACATTGTATGCGGGACACATACTAGTACATTTTCTGGCGACTGATACTTGAGGGCGGGTCACGTACTAGTACGGGTTAGTGTAACAACACGGTTTGTTTGTGGATACAAAAATTACGGTATATACAGGAAAACGAAGCCGAATGTTCTTGTCTAATACATAGATTCTGGAAAAATTTAGACAAATAAAAACTAGTTTTTACATTAGTCGATGTCGAACCACAGAACGGGAAGGTTGATTAAAAAAAATCAATTTAGATTTAAAATTAAATTTTTATTTATCCTTTCGAAAATGATATTATATATATATATATATATATATATATATATATATATATATATATATATATATATATATATATATGATATGTATATTTTATATATATTTGTATTTATATATATATATTTATTTATTTGTCTATTTATGTATTTATTTATATATTTCAGTAAAAAATACGAAAAGTTGGTTAAAAAATTAAATAATTTCCGATCTATTGAGATTTAACTGAATAACTAAATAGACGCGCAAAGCGCCCGCTCCCGGTACAATTCCGCTGCGAAATGTACCCGCACACAATGTGTTAAGTATCTGTTCATTGGTGTTGGAAGATATTTAACAAATGCATAGACATGGACATGTATGAGTACATAAAATTAATAAAAGATGAAATAATTCAATAATTACTGTCATGTTTCAATTAAATGAGAAATCAATAAGGCCACTAATTCATCAAAAATATCGTTAGTTTTTTCTTATCAAATAATACACAATCGATAACAATCGAAAATTGCAACTGTTGAGTGTTTTTGTGAAGCCTTATTTTATCTTCCCGATTGCAGTGACTATAAACTTATTTCCTACATAAAATTAAATAAGCGATTTTTTCATCTCTGTGAGAAATTTTTGTTACTAAATATGTAGATATTTATAAATGAGGAAATATTTATAATTATTTATAAATTAGGAAATTACCTATCAAAATGAAGAATATCTAGCATTACATATCGAAAATGATTGGGGTACGCAAAATATGTTCGTGGTCACTCTGGGGGTGACAGGCCAAATCCATGGGTCTTCTGCTTGGTCCCTGCTTCTAAATTACGAGAACTCTCTTGAGCAAAGTCGTACTTTCACCGTAGAGGTGTTCGTTAAAACGAAAGGAGCTCCCCTTTGCCTTAATACGAGAAACGAATGGCTCATTCGGGCTTCGTTTAACCAACTGGCTTTAGAATTAACAGCAGCAGCATAGCGAACAGGAGAACGTGTGGCACAACACTTTATGAGGGGGGACAGAACTTGTAAATGGAGGATGATTGGCCATTTTAGTGAGAGACACAAACGAGCTAAGTTCCCTAAATACGTGGAGAGTTTGAGTTCAAAACTTCAAATTTATGTTCAGAAAAAAAAAAAAAAATGCTAACTACACATCATTTTAAAAGAACTGAAATAATTCTTTATATACAATTGACTCTCGATATCTCAACATCACTTATCTCAGAGTTTTTCTGAAGTCCCGAATTTACTTCAATATGTTACACGTTCTTATTGCATTTTTAGCTTAATACTCAAATACCCCAGGATAAATTAATGTGTATATTTTTGATAGTTCAAATTTCGTATCGAAGTTTCAGGAAGAAAGCTTTCCTTTTCTACGCTTTCCCTCGCATGAATTACAAGGAAAATTCTGTGCGCTCACTTATTCTAAAATCAAAGCAGAAAAAATTGCAACATTTTTAATGAGAAAATTATAAATTGTAGTTATTTTAAGTGTTGCGTTCGTATTTGTTAAAATTATTCTTTCCGATTTTGAGTAGAATAATTAAAACCAGGAATGCTTATTTCTAAGCAATAAACAGATAAGAAAACACAAAAAATTATCACCAGAGCCAAAGCTTAAATAAACTGCATGATGTAACGTCCGACTTATTAAAACATTGAACTATTTTTAAATACTTATGGCGAGCCAATCTATCAAAAATGTTATGTAGTCTGTTTTGAAATGTGTCAAAATCTCCAATCTCCACAAAACATTCCTATAAAGTTATTTCATTTCCATCTCTATTTGTGCCATCTGTTGTCAAGAAATTGACAGCCTTCAAGATGGAGAGAGAAAATGTAAATAAACACATTTTCTCTTTCTGGAGAGCAGACATACCAAAAGAAGGGCGATTATAAAGCATCTAGAAACAAACAAATGAATAAAAAAGCTATAAAATGCCCTAGGGTAGTTTGATACCAAAACAACTGATGGAACCTTGAAGAAGACTGAAAGATATAAATCTTACCTTAGTAGCAAGCAATCTTTTGTCCTGACCTTAATCAAGGTCTCCATTGCTTGGCGATAATCGAGATTTTTGGTGACATTTTAACTCTAGGGTTATAAAAAATAAAAAAAAATATTCTTATACTTGAAAGTCGTTTTTACATTTAACGTTTAATTTTTTACTGAAAATTCGTTAACTTTTTTATGCTCTGGAAAGATAAATAAAAAAGTTTAGTATGATTTTTTTAGAATTGTTTTAAAACGTTTTATACTAATAAAATGCATTTTTCAAATATTTTTTTCTTGGTGTGACTGAAAAGGTATTGTGTTCTTTTAATTTTAATGACTATTTGCTGTAAATTTCTTATCTTTTTTATTCTCTGGGAAGATAAATAAAAAATTATTTTGTATGATTGTTTTAGAAATATATGTAAATTTTTTTGCCGATAAATTGTATCGCATTTCGAAATGTCTTTTCCCTGGCGTGTCTAAAAAGGAATCTGATTAGTTATGTGAAATGAGGAATTTTCACGTTTTCTAATTTTGATTTTAAAGGATAGAAGACAAAAAAGTAAGCAGGACAGTAGCTATTTTTCTTTCATTTGGGGGCCTAATGAGTGATTTCTAATGGGTTTTATAGCGGACTCTTTAATGTCTCTCAAAAACGATACTTTTTCTCCGCCGAGTTTGTGACGTCATCGTTCATGTCGACACCGAGCGCCTATGCTGTTTACATGTTAAAACGCGACTTTTAAATTTGTTTTTGTGTAAAGTATCCCATATAATAGAAATTTTTTTGTTATGTCTGGCATTAAAAATTCATACTCTAAATATTGTATTGTACCACTCTGTAAAAATACAACAACTAATTGCAATGAGAAGATATTTTTCAGCGTCCCGAAAGACTCACATACACGTAAAATCTGGACAACTGTGATGAAAAGGGATGAGAAATTAAACCCCAAAATATCATATAAATCATCTTTATGGGTTTGTGAAGACCATTTCTCGATAAGTAAATGCTTACTTTTGTTTAAATATTACTAATTTAGAACAATTAAAGTATATAAAAATACATCTATACCTTTAAAAGGATTGTTGATTAACCACTGCTATTTAACTTTTAAAACTGCTAATTTTCGAGTATTATCACAGAGTTCAAGTACAATAAATATTTTATAAAGCATATAAATATCGAAAAACATATAAATATCTAAAGCATATAATTATCTAATAAATAACTCGGGGGAGGGGAAGGTTATGTATTTTCAAGGTATTATAAATATTTTCTTCAGAGATGCATACTTTCTTGGGTATCAAATCACAGTGATATTTCTCGATTAAATTGGTGACTAATTTGAAAAAAAGTATAATATTTTTAAAATACTTAATAATAATATTACTTTAAAAATTAAATTTAATTTGGGAAATTTTATACATTTTTTAATTTGACATTAATATTAAAGGCAATAAAATTGTATTGCTATTTAAAAATGTATAAATAATTAAGTAAAGCCGTTTAAAGATTTTAAATTTCTTTTCATCATATTTAAAATATCTAAGAATTGGTTTGGTTTTGGAGTGCTACGGTCTACTTTTTGCAACACGAAGGCTAATGAGACCGGTCTCACAATAAATACCTCCTCTAATTTTTATTTTAATATTACATCCGTCTCTATTTATAAAAAACGATGCTACTACAAATTTGTGTGTATACGATATATGTATATTTATTTGACTTGTTTGTGTTTACAAAGAAAAGAGCTGTGTTTAGTATGAATAAAGTATTAATACATGTTAAGTAAAATTGGAAAAAAATATAAATGATTTTACACACCTTTGGGTTTTAATTTCTCGTATTTCTGCTCCCATAAAATCCGGGTTTTTTGCCAAGAAAGAAAACATTGACATGCTGTCAATTTCCGGGAGGTTGTCTGATTGTCCTTTGGTAAATCCAGGTAGAAGAGACATTTATGACAAATTGAGATAACTAGGCTATCTAGATCGATAAAATAAACCTTCAGGTTTAAATAAAAATAAATTTTGATAGCTAGAAAATTTCAGGAACTTGCAAAAACACAATCGGAAAATAGTGCGCGCTTAAAAGCAATACAAAAATATTGGTCTGCATGAACGATGATATCACAACCAATCACGGAGCGTTTTGATGTCACGTGATTTTCGCTTAACTTTAAAATTAATTTTTTAAATGATGGACCCAGTTTTTTACATTTTTGAGAACATTTATGGAATCTACGAGTCTGAAATTATCAGAAAAACACCAAGTTGTTCGAATCCCCCACATGTGCAAATTCCTCATTCCTTCAGGACTTCACATAACTAATCAGGACTTCACAAACCCAGTATGATGGAAGCATTCACAATGTACCCAGCTAAATAATAATTGTAAAGGTAGGTTGGTTGGTTTGGAGTGCTAAAGTGTCCTGTTTGCGGGACTTATTGCTTTACTCCTTCTCGACCAACGCCTCGTATACGCGACGCAGCAATTTCACTCTTATCAGTGCAGCGTCGCCTACACGCGATGATCTAAGGTTGATATTGAGAGACCAGCGTCGCGTATGTGAAATAGGAGATCTGAATGTTTAATTTTAATTTTTAAATGCTAGATTTCATTACTAGATGGCGTAAAGGCAATAATTTTCACAACGGTCGACTCGTAAAGCATTTACGTGCTGGTCCTCAAAAGGTTAAAGCCGATTCCGAACAGCTACGAAAATCCATGCCATCAGCATGTTTCGAAACCACGAAAGCCGGTCGAAGAGCAGAACTCTACCATTAACCCATTTTAACCCACTGTCTGACCCTGCCTGAGCAGCTGAAAAATAGCAAGTGGAAATCAGTATTTATTTGTTGCGAATATTTTATCAGCTGGAATATGTCATTTGCAAACAGATAAGAGTCAGTCAGAGCGTGGACATCGAACTGTGAACACACTCTACGCGTGTCTTCGAATAAATGAAAATGGGTCAAGTTTTGCTTAAATGAAACGATAATTTAATAGACTTATTATTATCAAAAAAGACTGTTTTCCATTCGCCTAAACACTCGACATTACATTTATATATATATATATATATATATATATATATATATATATATATATATATATATATATATATACATATGTCTCAAGAGGGAATATGCTTTTAGTTATTTATTTAATTTTTAGTCATGAAAGTCCTTTATTACCAGAGCATTGGTTGGAGAGTTTTCACTTCATTATAGGGACGGGACAAACTGAGAAATCAGCTAACATGAGAAATCTAAGTAAAAAAATCTGTCTTCGATAGCGTGTATCTCCTTTTTATTCAAAATTTCCTAAATTGGCAAAAGCAGTATGTAGTTTTAAACGGTTAGACTCCTTTCCCGAGCGCGTGAACTGTAGCGCCAATGGTCAGTTTAAATTAGGGATTAAAAAGGATAATGCAAAGAGACTCGAGGTTTTTGTCCTTGACTTTAGATTGAAAACCCCTGAGAATATTCCCGGGCCGTAATGAGGGCTTTCAGCTATAAATTTACTTAGGTATGATTGAACTATCACATTACGATAAGTTTTCTGACAGTATATTCGTTAAGGAATCGTCTATGGGGTTTTATACAAAATCTCTATATTAGTTTATTGATTTAGTTCACTTTTCCCTTACATTTATATGTACAAGCACATACATGCCTGCTGGCATATGATGCACTTCCTATGCAGCCCTCGGAGTCTTTTGGGCCAACCAAGCCTGATGTAGACTACAAAAATTTGAAAGGCTAAATACCTGTGCCTTACAAAATGATCACAACACAGTTCCAAGTGTAAAAAGACTGGATGCAGTTTTTCCGCTATTTTGTTTTCCACTTCGTTGTTTCAGTGCCACTATTGCCTCGAGGATAAAAATCCGATTGAAAACAAGAGAGTAACATTGAATATCACGGAGACAAGTTGTAATGGAGATAATATCAAGTGTTTTTGTATTGACTTCCGGTTAAGTGGTTACAACAGATTTGTGATTAATTATCATTTAATTATACAAAATAAACTAACTGCTGGTTAAAAATTGCGCTGTCTTCTTCTATATTGGTCCTTTGTATGCGATTTCCAAAGGCTATCAAGATAATTAACTTTTGAAAAAATTACTGTTGCTACTTAATATTTGAAAAATTTCTGGAAGAGTAAAAATTTATGATTTGCGTCCAACATTATTTAAATTTGGATGAATGTTAAAATTTCTTAAACACTTCCATTCCTAAAAATTATTTATTGCTTCTCAATGACTATAATTTATTTTTTCAAGCAAGGAAAATATTTATTTTTAGTTGCTCAAAATATCAGTTAAAATTTGGCTTGATTAAACTTCAAACTTGTTTAAATGTGTTTCAAGTTTACCTACATATCCTGAATGATTTTTAAACTGGTAAAGAATTGCGTTATATAAGGTGCATTACTTAATGTGATTTAATAATTATTAATTGCATAAAATTAACAAAGGGTGTACGCATATTTAAAGCAAGATATAATAAAATCATTGAAACCATTAATGAAAAATATATCAAATAGTTAAAGAAGTTGTGAGTAATACCTATAACTTTTGTTGATTTGAAGCTTCTATAAAAATTCTCATGGCAACGATCTCGTAACTGAGAAGTTGCGGGTTCGGAACCCGAGCCGGCCTAAGATCCGTCGTGTTCGTTAAAGGTGACTGGGGCAAGTAAAATAGGTTCGTGGTCACCATGTCCTGCAAGTTCTCAATCAATACCTCTGGGGTGGCAGTCCAAGTCTATGGGTCTGTGCTTCAAAATTACGGTGACACGGCAGGGCGTAGCCAGAAATTATTTTTGGAGGGGGACCAAGGGAGAAAGACATCTTTTCTCTGTGAATGATATTTCAATTAATGAAAGGGAAAGCACTGTGTTTCCGAAATACAGTGCTGTATTTCCGGCGAGCGGCCCAGCAACACTTTTATGGTCTCAGCGGGGTTTTTTTCCTAAGAAAATAAATGTCCATGTTCATGTACTACTAGGCAGATAGCACATACATACACAGTCGTGGGACATTGTCTATCTACAAAATAGTCTTTCAAAATTTCGGGGGGGGATCAGTCCCCCAGATCCCTCCCCCTGCCTACGGCCTTGTGACACGGTGAAAATGGTTGCACAGAACTTCCTGGGACTAGCCCTCTAGTTCTGACATGCATAGGAATTTCAACACACAACTAATGAATACATATTGGCTATTACTGGGGCAAGAAAAATACAATAGGTAATGGATGCTTGAGTTTGGGAGAGAAAAAATAATAAAAATACAGAAGAGAATAATAATTTAAGTATATTAAATGTCAACGTTAGCGAAAACAGCATGAGTCAAAACTAGAGAATGTACCTTGAAGATTAAGTTAATACCGTTAGGTTGCAAATTTATATAAGTTTTTTTTATATATAAATAAAATTAAAAAGATAGCAGAGCTACAGGATCTAAGCTGATAAGTAACTCGCAAAGCTCTGCTTTGAGATCAGAACAGGACCCAAATGGGATAGCTCTAAGCCAATAGAATTTGAGAGATCCGACCAATAGCAATCTTAGATGTTGACCAATCAAAGTGTGGACGCAGCAGTAGCTGCTGCAGGAGAAAAGTTACGAGGACGCATTTGAGCATAAGTCGTACTTTCACCTTTGAGGTGCTCGTTGAAACGAATGGCACACCCTTTTGCCTTAAATCGAGTAGCCACCGGCTTATATCGAGCTTGGTTTGACCAAGTGGCATACGACAACCACAACAACAAGAAAAATTCTTCCTAAGAATTTTAAATAATCTAATGAAAAATAATTTTTATTAGACATCAAGTTATGCAACTAGAAATTAATATAAGCTGCTAGTTCTGATGGCTGTTCAGTATTCATATGCTTTAAATGATGGTTTCTTCGAGCCGATTCAGGACAACCATAAAAGTGCATGCAATCATTGGTTTTCAAATTTATAAACCCTATTATTAAAAAAAAAAAAAAACTGCCTTACCTGTTCAGTTATCATTTGGCTCAATTCATTTTTTATTGTTTATTTTTCATGATAATATAAAGTTTTTTTTCCCACCAAATATAATAATGAATCAATTTGTCTAATTGGAAACTGAAGATGCCTTAGATATCAGCAAGAGTTTCTGGTATGGTATCAAACAGACTTTCGGTGAGCTTCAGAATAGCTGCTTAACACCAACGATTATTTTTGTGGTTTCTGAGGACACTGATGAGACTGTCCAAGAGCGACCATATACCGTATATAATATATTGGTGTTATATGTTTGGCGAATATGCATGTCAACACAGAAGCTGTTTCGGTTGTACAGAAAAAGTGGCTTGGGTATTATACTTTGGAATACGAGGCCGAGAGTTTTCTTTGTGCGAATGTATATATCAACAGAGAATTTCTGTTGTTCAGAAAAAAGTGGCTTTGGGTATCCCTTGGAACATGAGGCTGAGAGTATTCTTTTTTGGAATATGACGCAAAGATTGCGCCAAATTAATGTGCTATTTATAATGTTTTACTTCTGCAAGTAAGCACCCTGGATGCAGGGATTCCTGTTAAAAGGATCCACAACGCGTATTAACCATGATCGTGATTAATAATCATTAGTGCCCCTGACTACCACACCCACAGTTGGTTCAGAACAGCTGAGAATGCAAATGAGATTCTATTGCTCTTTAAAATGCAGTCTAAAGCTTATTCGGATACCATTGTAGTCTGTAATAAACTGTTAGAGAACACGACCTTGAGTCAAGCCACACGGCAGTTTTTTTGTACTGTAGCGGCCGCTGTAGCTCAAGGTACCGTTCAGGAATGAAATATCTAAAGATACAGTCGGACGCAATCCATTGCATGCAAAAAAGTGTTGAAACAAACAGTGCAGAACATTAGCAGCGTTCATCTGTTGCTCACTAACACTCTAGAAGCATTTGAATGATCAATTGATCCAATGGAGGTGAGTTGCATTTCGTAGTCTACTG